>JACXII010000037.1:2852102-3319441 GCA_014737395.1 Bombus waltoni
GACGGAAAACAACTGTTCTTGACGACCGACCCCTCGCATTTGGTCGTAGACCGCGCAACAAAAGCTCCCAAGAAGACCCACAGTCTCCCCTGTGTCCCGCTGCTGTTGATCACTCAAGGTGGGGGTGAATAGTAAAAATTTCCTTCCTTTAGCGAGTGATTTATAACACTGTGTATCCTTCAAGGCTTTTTAGGCCTATCGACCACCCTCTTCGAGCCCGATCGGCAGTATCATTGACCCTTACTTATTCAATGTTCCTGAACAAAAATAATGATATAAATCGTAATATACTTACACAATAGTCGTATTGTAACGAAGATTACATACATATTATTAGGAATATTTAATACATATTATCATATTATTACGAAGATTCAAATGTTGGTGAATCCTTCTAAATCGAATCTTTAAATGGGCAAATGTTCGTATTTCTAATATTTTCGTATCTAGAGAATCGTTACTTCACAGAGAGTAGTTAGTCGTTCGACGAACATTTGTGTTTAGTAGTTGATGAGCCGTTACAAATCGCGTAACGCAAGTTTCTTACAATCGGATAATAGAAAAATCGAAGCGAATTCTGTGGATTTCCCTTAAGAAACTGTGGCATAAATTTCACAAAGGAAATTCAAGTTTCATCCTCGTAGATTTGCATGCGAATTGTAGTCGTATTATATTTCATGCGATGCCCTAGATAAAGAAAGTTTCGATTCGGTATGAAAGTAAATTGCCCGCATTTCCAAGAACTTAGCTGACCACAGGGAAGAATCAACATGCTTCTCGCTGAAGGACCGTTCCAGTATTCTTCGCCGACTGATCTTGCTTTGGATCGTGTTCTATATCTACGGAATCGTTCCAAGAATGTTATTACTGCTCGTAATCCACGACGCGTGGAATATCAAGCTGAGCCAACTGCTCGCTAAAGCCTTCCTTAACCATCGTTCTTCTGGAACATTGCTACTTTTCCATTTCTATATGCGATATTCTAGGTAAGGCGTAGTTCCGCGCACATCCTCTTCCACCTTCGTTTCACTTTCAAACATCAGCGTCTCTTTAACAAGATTATGTTCGGGCTACGCAAACATTTTAAAACGCCGAAGACGTGCTTTCAACTGATTCACGTACGAACATATTTCTCCACTTTAGTCTCGTATTTTAACGTTGATTATATCCCAAAATTTTAGCGCATTGGTATTACGACACAGGCTTGTAGAAGTGTTCGGACACTTGTAGCGTATTTTGAAATTTCATCGTTTTATTTTGTAATTTCAATAGTATCGTAATGATACACGATTATTGTGATTATACCGGTATGTAAATTTTGAAACAAGAAGAAATCACTGGATATTTCTTAGAAATATATATTTCGCGGAGATCATAGAAGTATTTAAACAGTCAATGTGTTTACGATAAATATCTTGTAATTTCTATGTAGATATTTCCAGATTATGTATTTATTCATTTTATCAATATCATCAGGACGATCATGTGTCGTTAGTGTTAATGAAATTTCAAAACGTTTCATGTGGGTGACACGTAGAATATCGAGACATCAAAGTTTTCTTAAATAATGTGATAAATATTCAAGTACTTTCACGAATCAAGTATTAGTGCAATATTTCAATCTATCATAGTACAATATATTCCAGAGAAATTAAATTTTTCAAAAAATTTTTCCAGCTCTTAATCGTTTCTATTTATGAATGTAGCTGTGAATGGCTTGGTGTGATATTATTTCTGAAATGTTGGTTTAATAATGAACAAACCTGATTTAAATTGATACCTTAAACTACCTTCTTTTCTCTTTTTTTTTTTTTTTTATTTATACATATATTTGAACGAATTCAAATTTAGGGCCTCGGAGGTAAAATATTTATTTCGCTTTTATTCCATTTCATAAATTTTATGAAAAGAAATATTTAGAACTTTGAAAATGCAGATTGTTGGATTAGTGCAGATAAAATTACCGAATTTTATATAAAACTTTCAACATCTAGAGTCTTCTTGAAGATAATATTTACTCAAATATGATTCAACGTATCTTTTTAAATCTTAGTGGTTCTTTGGAATTCCTTGTACTTCTTAAAAATTAGATCTGAGACTGTTCAGGATTTTTAAGACCTTGAGGCCCAGTGTTGTGTGAGCTTGGCAAGAGATAGTATGGATGCGCCCTGCGAAATATTCCACAGCATACGAGTTCTGATACGAAACTTATTAAGTTTTTTGTCGCATGATCGTTTCCGATCGAAATCCGAGGTATGTGACAGGGATTCTTCTACTGAGTTATGAAAAAAATAATGTGGAGAAATTGCAAATTCGTGTTATTGTGTCGGAGTACTAAAATTCCATTTCTCAAAAATAGCGATTATTCTTGAGCGTGACATAAACCTGACAAAACGACACTTTTCGATATTCGCGTTATAATACTCAATAATATTGTAACATTGCGAGCCATCAAATTAAATATAGATTTCAAAATAAAAATATCCATTAAGAGATTTATTTAGATGTTTACAAGATAATACTGGTAAATCTATATAAATTATTTCTGTGTATCACATGTAAACATGGAGATTAAATCAATCAACGTATAACGTGTTTGATCATCGAAAATTTATTAACTTCAAATAAATATATTTTTTCATGAACACAAAAATTTATGATTATAAAAAAATAACGAATGTTTCATGCCCAATTAAAAGTTTTAATACGCGTGTAGAAGTAAATTTTGTAATTATAACATTTTCCTAATACTATCTAAGTATTTCTATTTATGTTACTATTTTTATAATCCGCATTCGAGCAATTCATTAAACAGTTTGCCGCTACAATTTTTTACGATCTTAAATCGTATTTATCCATTGCATTCCGTGCCCATTTTAACATTCGTATAACGTAGAATAACGGATTGACGTATATTTGAATCAATCTTTTGTACTCAGTTAAATGAATTACACTCGTGACTCGACTGTCTAAAATTTCTATTGTTTGTGACAAATTTGGCAAATAAAAAAGATAAAATCATGAAACCATTATATTCTTTGAGGTTTTCTACAAAGGCTGCAATAGTAATTAACTCATCCCTATTATAAAATGTTCTGATAAATTTAAAGAATAGTGTAAAAAATATTTATGACTCTTATATATAATATATAAGTGAAGCGGATATTCATTGTTTTCTACGATTAGGTCTATTATATGAACGTTTTATACAAATATTAAATTAAATACATGAGACCATATTTTAACAAATTTTTTTAAATATAAAGACATGTAAAAGTATACAATTTACCACAATAATCAAATTTTCTCTTAGATGATACACTGCTACAGAGTTTTGTAATAATTGTATTAACGAAGCAACTATTGTTTAATTTAGAACAGTGAATAATTCCTGTACAATAATGAAATTCTCCTGTCAGAAAACGGTTCCGTATGCATGTTTGGCTTCTTCAATACAAACCTTCTTATGGACGACGTTGGTTCAATATCTTAAAGAAGAAGTATCATTGGGAAGCGAATTGTGAGAAACTCATCGACGAGTTATGTGCATTACATTATTTCCTCAACTGATTGTGAGAAGAAACGTGTCTGTTGAAAGACGTATCGCACGAACAACGAACGCTATTTTTTTGTCGAATGCCAAATGAAATTGCGTTTTCAATCTCAACGTTAGATTTTTAATACGTCTCGCAATTTCATGGTTTTTCAAAGCATTGAAATTTATACCGCCTTTAATGTCACAGTGCTATCAAACTGTTCCACACAAATCATTCTCTTCGCAATAACATCTACTTTTATTTCTATTGCGGAACATATTTGCAACAAATTCGATATCGTAAAAAAAGTGTCTATATTCTAGATTCCAGGAGTCTAATGTTATATTTCGCCCTAAGTTTTACTTACTGCTTCTCTATACTGTTATAAGACATGTAAAACAGTATATGATATGGGTACAGGTCAAGTTCACTATAATCACTTTGTTCCATTTAGTAATCTATATCTAAAAACACCGATTCTAATCTTACCTATTTGTGTATCGAGATATTTTACATTATTCTGTAGAGTTATAGATTGATAGAAATACAATATAACATGTGAGTCTTCTAATAGTTTACTGAGCCTTGATTGTATAGAAATTGTAATTTTCACGAAAGAATTCCATGCAAAATCGAATGTTCAATTCAACATTTTAATAAAATTCTCTAATTCTAGGGTAATTTGAAAATAAGATGCACATATTCTAATGATATCTAGATTATCCGAACGTCCAAATTTTATAATTGTTCGAAATATGAATTTGATGGATGATTTTTATCCGTTCATAAGCTACTAATTATATTAAAAGGGGAAGCATTTCAACCGGTTTCAATAAGACAAGTATATGTATGGTTTAGTATAGGATATGTGTAATACTAATTGATACAAATCAATGTAATATCAATTGAAATACATTTTTTGCATTAAGTATATTGATAAACTTGATGAATTTAAAAAGTCAAAGATCATACAAATTTGTGAACTACACATCGAAATGTCGTGTGAGGTTTAAAAGAATAGACGAGAAAATTCTTATTAGATATAATACAATACGACTGGCAGCGGAACGATATGTTTCTCAAACGTGTTTTAACGAATTGTCGAGATTGGATCCGTTGACGGTATGCTGTTTACTCTGCGATTTGGCAACGATCGCGCCAAGTGCCTCTAATTTGTGAAACAAGACTTATGAATGTCTCTGCCTTTGATGTATATTTACTCTCACCTTTAGCGTCTATTGCTACCGTTCTAAGTCTTTAATCAACAACTCAAAGCTACTAATAGGATATACGGACAGGGAGTAACTTTACTCCAGGGATTAAATTCTCCTATTTACCTTGTTGGCGTCTTCACGCTGATTTTCTCACAGTACCTACAAATGAAAGCTAATTACTGCATTAAATAGAAACATAAATTATCTCCTTTCGAAATCATTTACAGCGATACGCGAATGTCAACGCGCTGTGCGGTAACATCAAATTTTATAATCGTCAAAGTTATGCCTATAAAATTCCCGTGAAAATAGCGCTTACTTTTTAAACTGTACAGCGGTACTTTTGTTAATTTTTATAATAATTCAATCTTTTCGTTTTTCGTAAACTGTTATGTTGGCAAATGATTTTTTAATAATACGCTAAACGTGGGCAGTCAAGTTGTACAAATATCTCGTAATATGTAAACTACGTTAAAACATTAAATTTCGTACCATCGCTGAAAAGCGTGACAAATTGCAGCAAATTAAGGTTAACTTCAGAATTTCATTAAAAATTATATCTTCGTTATAAGCCATAAATTTTGAAATACCTTTTTTCTCATTACTACCGTTCATTCTTTTATGCCTGTTACGGTTTCGTTTTTGAAGCTGAAATATACACACGTATATACGCACATAGTATCGAGGTGAACGTAATATCGACAGAAGTAGCGTTAATAATGTTCAGTTTGTTCCTTCGTGATCTGATTCGACAATTAGGTTCATATCAGAAAGCGAACAGCCGTGTGACATATTTCGCAATAGAATCGAGCTGACGAAGACCAATAATGGCATTAAACGGCTAATAGCACCTAGCTGTGTCATCAAATTATTATGTAGCAACATTTTGACCGCATATACACGTGTATGTATGTATCAATATTACAATATTAAATATGAACAAATATATAAGATGTAGAGACTGCATGATTTGGGTTCGCAAATAATTGGGTTTATAAATTTATACAAATTGAAAACTTGTAACTTTATGAAAGAAACAATATGAAGCTTCCTTCTTTCATGCTTAAAGTGAACTGCTTTTGATTAACAAATAAATGCATATAGTAAGCATACACTGACCAATGTTATATCTTAATATTTATTTTCAAATCATATATAGTATTATGCGTAAATTTTAGCATCCACAAAGTATGTAAGCAGCTTTGAATAACAAAGTGATGATTATCTCTTGTTTCATATAAGTGACGTAAAAGAAAGTAGTAGTGCATTATTACAATTTAGTATTTCTCAGAATAGGTAAAAATAGAATATGGTCTGTTTCTTAATTCGCATTGTAATTTCTTCTTGTAGTAATGTATATCTTGGTATTCATTTTATTTTTTCTTAGGTAAAAGAATCTTTTTCCTTCATTGTCTTAGTCTAAATTCTGAATTTCATATTCTTTTATAAGTCGTATTATGGCAGTATGAAACTGCTTGTACCTGGTTCTATTATTTAAGTTGTTATACATCGATGATAAGGGAATGCAATGTATTGCTAAATGAAGTGAAAAAATATTTCCGACCTATCAGAAATGTGTTAATGTATAACGTATATACTAAAGAGTTCCGAAGTCTTTCACAACAATAAACTTAATTTATAGCGACTTATTGAAAGATGCTTATTGCATCGAGTAATACAGAGTATATTATCGTAATACAGTCGAGAAGAACTTCGAAAACTAATCAAGCGTAATCTTGACTAGCAGGTACTTGATGGAATGGATTTCGCTGCAGATGTTCTAAGCGACTTGTTAATTATTATAATCATGTATCATAATCAGTTGAGATAATATTAGTAAAGATATTTCAAATATTCATTTTCAATCGAAAAGTAATTGAAGTGCCAATGCAAGAGACTTGTTCATCTACTCTTATTACTGTATTTTGTTGCAACGTTTATTCAAGAGTTACTGATTAGTGTATACATGTGCATTGTATATATGTAGGTACCTACTTATATCGCTGAATCCTGATAATAATTGAACGTTTAAATAAAATATTTAAATGCCATTCCAGAAGTATATGCGAGCAGAATTTGAGAATATATAATGCAAGAAACATGTTCTGTAATTAAACATATCCGAATTCGCTTCAGTTTTCAGTAATAAAGCTTGAACCATTAGATTTTTTATGTCTACTAACGAGTAATCTGAATACACCGATATGTTGAAGAATTTTGAATAACAAATAGCATATGCGATGCTTGACATGGAAACTACGCTGTTTCGTTCTGGCTTTTTGCTATACTAAATATCAGTCAAAAGTATAGCATTCATATATATGGATCTACTGGATCGGTTTTTACCCTTGTTCTTGCCATTCCATTTCAAAAATTGAATTGAAAATAATATTTATATAACACAAGTGTATATCGGATTCCAATACTGATACTGATTGTGAGTATAGAAAAAGTTATACAAACATAACTCATTGTCGAGTACTTAATGAGAGTTTTTCTGTATACGACATTATATCCGCGCAAAATAAAACAGTATTCTTCTATTTTTCTAATGTTTGTAATTGGCTATATATGTATTGACTTGGAATAACATAAAATAAAATAAAATAGAATTGAATAAAATATATAATTGTGTTAAATAAAATTAGTTTAAAATCTAAATTCGCGATTTAGGATATTAGAAAGAGTTAATTTTATTATTTCATTATATATATCTTATTAGCTGATAAAGTTTCACATACATCTTTATACATTTTGTACGCAGTGCCATACTCAAATCATCCAGTACATTTTTATTCATTCTTCCTCAGACAATCATTCAAGTCCTTCAAAACTAATTTCTGTAATCCTTTCTTCTTTGTTCGAGACAGACTTCTTTACTTCTTTCCATCTTCTTTGACGTCTGTTGTTGTCAATGGTAATCACCAGTACATTTAATCATGTAATTCGGAGGTACATCATGCTGAATTTATCATATAGAGGTTCTTCCATTCTCCTGACTTCAAAGAGAAGATGAAGTAGTTAAGGAATCGAGGAAAAAAGCGAAGGAAGATAAAGGAGTTCAGAAGAAAAGCATACAGACAAAGTGCGATATAAAGAGAATTGCTAGGCACTTGCACGTTCTATATATATGGTATATACTTATATATTAGTACAATTAGCACATATCAATGATAAATGTATTATGCATCATTTTATACAATTTTATACTAAAGAAATATAATAACACGGATTCATTTATAGAACAGTAAAATATCACTGATATTCGTATAGCACTGTAATAACAAAACCGCGTTGGAGTTTCATTTTTCAGAAGATTAAGCTTGATCAAGTACGTCACTTGGCTTAATTTTTGACTAGGCAGAAGTAGATACTTGATAGGAAGCTATTTCACACGTGAAAATAAGAAATACAATTTTTTCCTTTAAAGTTTCATTTTGGTGAAGATACAGTTTGAATATGTTTTATAAAAAAAAAAATTAGCCTGCTAAACGCGTATCCGACGAATTTTCAACAACTCGGCTCTTTCCAAAACGAGAATTCAGGGGAAAATTCAAGAGAAAAAATTACCAACTTATGTAGAATAACTTGTTGCTAATTCCAATAGCAAGAGACTAGCAATTTACAAGTATGTATAGTTGGATTTCTTTTAAATAAAAGCAATAATCCATAGTGTATGGAAATGACATATGACTGGATATGATCAGTAGGAGTAATTGATATTGGTATAACGCTATTGACGGCCACCGGGTTCGGTTTCGTTCCATATCACAGAGTCGTAGGTATGCGACCAATATTCCATTTCTCCGTATCCTATGAGGCGCACAAACACATACGTTTGACCACAAGACACGGACGAAAATCCCCAGTCAGTATGTCAAATTTATGATCTATGGAACTTAATATCAAGAATTCTCGAAGCATTATACTATAGATGGAACCCTTAAAGGAGCTTACAACATTATCCCTAAATCGGAGAATAGAAGAGACTTCCAGTGCTATAGAGAGGGCTTGTGATCTTACATTAAAATGTTAGTACGGTTATTGGCAACTTTCGGTGCTTTTGTAAGGATCGTTTTAAGTTACTTTCTACACCAGTAACTTTAATAGACAGAGAAATATTTTTAGCCGGGCTTCTAATGTTTTGATCTTTATTTTCAGCATTTGCGATCAATAATATTATTAAGAATATAATAACGAATAGAATTAGTAACGAATCAGATTAACTTTCAAATAAAGTAGAATAATTTGAAACAATAAACTTGAGATAGAAAATATTTAAATTTACTGGTTCAATTTGTCTTAGAAATTTTTTACCATAAACCAAGTTACAATTCAATAATTTTATTAGGAGCACATAATTTGTATTAGGAACGAAAATCGTGTATTTTAAACGTATTATATACGCGTGTAATATTAGCGTGTAATTAATAAGGTCCATTTACCTAGTCATATATAAAATGAAAAATGATCGTTGTCATGTACGTGTAATGTGAGTCCCTTGCGACAATTGGTACGACATATGTATGTATATCTGTATGTGTTTATATGTGCATATATTGCATGACACGTATCTAAGTACTAGTGAGTGCCTTAATATTAATTTTTATAGCCTTTTAACGACATAAGTAATTTATGATCTTATCGCTTAATAAAATATTGCGATATTACGCGAGATGTCAATTCTACGAATATCTATAAAGATAGTCCGGCTCTACTCTGATACTTTATACAAGTTCAATTAGTATGTAATTAAATGCTAATTATTAACATAAACGTATCATTATATTATTAATGCAATTAACATAAAAGTGAATATTCTGTCCAAGTAAATATTCAATTAATTATTAAAATTCATATTGTCGCAGTTGACAGAATTAGGTTGCGATTATATATGAATTGTACGTATACATATAAAATGATTATTAATATTGTAGCACTATTTGCGATTCATAGTAAAAAACATTTATCGTGAGAAGAAATAGAATCAAAAACATTATGATTCTATTTCAATATAATTAGAAAAACATTTTGTGTCTCAGAATGATTAACTTAAAGGCCATATTATGATAACGTTTGATTCATTTTAACTAAAATGAGGACTGGTTAATATGATCTTCGTTATTCTCTCTAATTCTCCAAAAATAGAGTTCGATTCAGCGAAACAACACTAAAAAGTTAACAAACTCCGGATACATAGGTTAAATACAGGTTTGTATTTAAATATCGCCAAAACAAATTGTATAATTTCTTACGAGAAACTGATATCAAAACAAAAAGGAAAGATATTAAAAATAAAAAACAGGTATTATTCGTATAAGGCCAGTTATAAGGTTGTGATGCATTGCTAAGCATGATATTACCATTACTACGTCTGTTGACAATTCTTTGTTAAGATGAAGAAAAGACGTATTATTTCATTAAACGTATCCGTAATGCATCCTAAAAACAACTCTTTGTAAAATATTTAAAGCGAACAGAGTAACACCAGAATAATGATTTATATAAAAATAGGAATTAAAATAAAAAAATAGGAATTAAATAAATCGAACTGAAGACTAAAGAATCGATTATCAAGATCTGGTGAAAATTTTGCAGTATAGATACTGCCCCATATACTTTCAGAATCAGTTCATCCTCATTTAGAAGAAAGTGAATTTTAGGAAAGAGTTCCACGAGCTCTATCTCGCAGATTTTCTAGTTCGATAAATTGACTGTTAGAACGAAAAAAATGAGATTCTAGCCAACTTTCTAATTTTAAGTCAGTCGTTCGATTTAAATCGAAGCAACAATCGGTCCAATTATGCAGTTAGTAATAAATTACTTACAAAGTTTCAATCAGGAGATTCAAAAAGCAATTCGGTGAATTCAATTCGGTTCAATCTTATTTAGAAGACTCAATTTAGTCCGAATCAATCAGGACTAGGGAATTGGGTAATTCGAGTATCTCTTAGACATCAACCATACTTTGTATCCCTAACAAAAGTAGATTAGAGAAAGATATCACATGAATTCGATTGGGTTCGAGTCGTAGTAATTTGGATCTGTAATTTTTTAAACATGTAATTTACTAGGTGTAATTTATCAATTTGTATAGGAGCAATGGGTCTCCGAATACCGTGAAAATTCATTTTTTTTAAATGCAGGTGTACCCTTGGCTTAGGACTTTCAGTACTAGTACATGGAAATTATAATGTTTTAGGTTGACTAACTCCAGCAAACTAGAAACGAGAGTTTGTTCTGCCAACTTTTAATGAGAAAAACGAGAGCCACTCTATTTGTATTAATGACCGACGATGTTTTCCCTTTACTGGCAAAGATAATGAAAGCGTTTCCTGGACATTACCAAAATTGTAGGTCTAAGCGAATGTACATGATTATGTAGAGCACGTAAAATAGTAGGAAGCAACTTTTGATTTGTATTTATTTACATAACTTCTTGCGACGGAAGTCTATTACAAGAGACTTTCATCTGCTTTTAGAAACATCTGACGTTGAATATCCAAAAAATGAAATAAACATAGTAATACCTTGGAAAGTGTAAATTAAGAATAATATTAGTTTTACAGCTCTAAAAAATATCGTCGAGAGTCCAACAAACCATGTTTAACTAATTTCTTTTTTTTCATAACGGTATCAATATTAAAAGTAATCATTTTTATGAATACTGAACAACTATCTAAATATATTGTTGCTCGCCAGAAAACAGAGTTTATTGAAATTTGTAGATGCAAATTCATACGACTGTTCTTGTATCACAAGTAATTCGATCAAGGAGCTGTTATTAATACTCACAATATTGAGAAACTATACCTCTGCAGATCAAACGTCTTGTCCATTAAAGTTGCTTGGATATTCTGTTACTGTATTATACAGAAACTCCAGAAATTTCTTGATATAAAATTGAGTTAATACTACTACGCTAATGAGAGGAATACTTCTATAAATTAAAGTGTATAAGTATAGTTTCAAAATGAAAGCACAATAGGACTATTTCAAAGTTATGTATCCAAATAAATTATTTCCTATATAGTGTTATAATCAATGCTGCTTAAACTTATTTAGGAAGAGTATTTCAAATACTATTTTAAGTAATCGTTATTCTACAGTTCAAACAAAATAATGTTTTATATACAAAGTAGGATTGTAGCAGAAAACATATTTTAGCTGTAATTAAAAAGTATATTTTTATAAATTCCAATTATCCAAAATGTTTCTTGACAATGAAAATAGATTAGGGAAAAAATTAACTCCAGAATGTTGCTATCGCTGTCAGTAATATCATCACTGGATTTTCTTATTAATGAATAAAAATTCGCTGTTTCTATATCTTGTATTTTGCTTTGCGAAACTGAAGAAAATTCAGTTTGTATGTCTGCAGCTGCCATTTCTTTTAAGACTTCCGATGCTATTCCTTTGATATACCTAATTACGTTTATTTTTCATTATATTCTTTCATGTTACATCGTAATTGCCATATTAAATGGCTAACAGGAATAAATTCAAATAAATAAAATATTTCAAACATAAGCCTCAGTATGTGCGATAGGTATACTCCATATAAAATACTATTTCAAAAACTTTTTCTCACAAATAAAATATCTTATTTTCGAAAGTGTACATACGATCTAAAATAGAATAAGCTATAGGTTGCATACATATTTATAAACGTCAATAATGCATCATGGTAGATATAATAATGTAAATTACGAGGTAGGTGCTCAAGAGCGTGGGCCATAACGAAAAGCCAAGGTCGTAAACCTTTGCGCTCAGTCATGGCCATCACTGATTAGCGTGGTGGTGTCTATGCCAACATAAAGGGGCCGAAAAACTAGTGAAAACAAGGCAGTACCACCTCAACCTTACGATTCGACTAACATTAGTTTTCTGATCTTAATAATCTACTGTACAAAATGAAACATGTTTCTTAGTTTTTCTACATTTCTAATATTTAATTACGTATAAATCATAAAATTCAATGGAAAATTATACATGTAACAATAATTGCTATAATCATACGAAGATCTTTATCAACACAATTGTACTTGCAAATACGCTGTATTATTAGTTGCACAATTCCATTCGTTTTCTATCAGATGATATCGACAAGCCCATTCCCTTCTAATCTTGAGTAAGTCATCGTAAGTAAAAAAACACCCTAGAATATTCGTTTTAATAAAATATAAGCAACCTTTAAAATTCTTTTCTGTGCTACGTCATCTTTACAATGATAAATCCAAGATTAGTTAGCCTTAATAATTAACAATTAAATACGCAAATAAACTGATCATTAGCAACGTAACATGTTTTTATTTCTAAAATATTGCTATTCGTCCTATACATTGTTATAAACGTTTCATTACTAACGAGATACAATTATCATAAACATGAAGTATTTTAAATGAAAGTATCTTTAGCCCGCTTTTATAAATATCCCGATTTATTAATTACGGTGTATCAAGCAATTTATATTTTTAAGATAAAGTCAGTTTTTGTTTTTAATTACAAAAAATTGGTTAAAATATTTATCTGAGCAAACAGAGAGATACTTATCAAATGTCAACGATAGACGGCTAAACCGTTGAAAATTATTGGCTTGTGAGAACATGCATACACCAAAGAAGCTTTGCGACAAATATTTCACAGGCGCTGTTAACGATTTATGCGTCCGCAAACATTGGCGATATTAACACTCATGTAAACGAGCAAAGCGTCGATACCGAACGTTCTGCAATAATCCGATAATTCGATAATTGATTTATCATGTATATTATCGGGTTTATAAAACTAATCCAACTGGGGATTGCTAACATTAATTAAAACAGACACGCCTACAGATTTACTTGCAAAGTTTTTCTCATTACGAATAGCTAACAGGGCAATTGAATTATTTGATTATAGATAATTTAACTGTCATCGATGGTTGTAAGTAAGTGTTTCTGCACAAAAATAAAGTTATATGCTACAAATTTATTATATTTCCAGTAAAATATATTTCAAGCTAACGGTATGAAATTGTATAAATTTTAAAGAGTTCTTATTTATTTAATTATCAGAATTATTAAACATTTTTATCCTGTTACGTGTTAATCTTGCACAAGCTAATTTAATGCTGTGCTTAACGTAAGATTAAAAAGAATCTTAATATTTATCTAATAACTTAATATTATAAAAGTATAGAAATAAACTATATATTTTTTTAATTACTGTAATTAGTAACATATAAATACCTACTATGGTTTGTATTCGCATTTAGGTTGAAATCTAGTTTAATGGCGATAACCATAACTTTAATGGAAATTGAAATGTTAACTTGTCGTAACGATGATTCTAATCACAATCTTGTTAAACGGTTATATATTCTTGTGGAAATTTAATTAGATTGATATCTTTTAATACTTGGTCGCAAACTTTGTCAGGCCGCACAAATTGTGTTATCGCCTGAAATTCGCTTTTCTGTCTCTGCAATCTGTCGAATAATTAGTAGACTTACAAGTTTTAATCAGTCCCTCTCTTCGATTCGACAACTTCTACGTTCTCTTGAATAATCGCTTTGTAATATGCGCTTCCTGTGACCCTCAAGGGAAACAGAACCAGATGGTAGAAACGTCGCTACTAAACTAATTAAAGTGTCATTAGACAAGTGTGAATATGATATATCGTGAAATCTTGTGTTTTGCATACGTCTCAACGCGAATTAATGTTTCTCGTATTAACATGTGCAGTTAAGTAATCAGTTAGTTAATTAAAAACGACTGGCATTACTGTAAATGGTGATATATTGAAATTTATTCCACGTATGTTACTTCGAATTTAATTGATTAATATCTGTTTCTAAAGGATTAAATAACTATGCATCGAAAATCGAACGAACAATTTTAAACATTTCTAGGGATCCGTAAACTTCAGTAACAACCTTTTCCTAAATATAACGAAGTATTTTACAAATTGCATTTAAAGAAAGTTTCACGCGTACACATGAATTTTGGGATTCGCTTCACGAATTTGAAATTAAGCTTGAGATTAAGTATGATTTGAGAAGAGTAAAACTATCTTAGTACGAATTCACTAACATGGACGAAAATTATAAGCGATATTTTATATGGAAATTGAAACATCAAAAGAAATTTACATTACAGAATCAAAAGAAGTTCTTGTTTCTGTCCGTGGCTGTTTCGAGAAACAGTATAGTAGACTTTTGCACATATTATGCAAACTAAGAAGTTTCAAAGGATCACTGAAATATGTAATTAGTTTTAGGGAAAACTGTAACTTTCTGTTTCGTACATGCTATTATAAGAGTGACTAATGATTAAAGTTTTGAATAGAATACTGATGAAAATGCAGCTTAACGACAAAGACACGATTGTTGATCTAAGTTGTATTATGGATAAATTCCAACTCTTATTTGTGTCACGTATAACGTATAACATTAACAATTTGTTTTACGTACTAACATTGCATGTAAGATGAAAATCAACAAAGTTGCTCTGGTTTCGTTTTCTGAGGAAATTGAATAGCCTATAAAGTAATGTTTGTCGCGTAGGTATAGTGAATATGACTAATTTCCAACTGGAATCGGTTGCAAGTTATTTGTTTCCGAGAAAATCATATCTGACAATTCGTAGAATACGCATATATCAGGCTAACCCTCTGAGATACGCTCATTTACAATTTTCTTAAAAGCGATAAGTTAAATAAGTAATATAAGCGAGCTATACGATTTTTTTCCAGACAAGTAGAATTATTTGTTAAGTAAATTAACATCTAACTTTAATTTTAATTTTTTACAAAATTTTAACCGCGCGCTGCATAAAGAAGTGCGAGATACTGATTATGTAACTGAGATTCAGGAGACTTTCATTAAATCTTCAAGTTACTTTTAACTGCTGAAACTTTATGCGGCATCGTTTTCAAACGCGAAAAGGTCGGATTCAATCTCGTAGCTTACCGTTCTGCATCCTGCACTTCTAATTGAAACAGGATCTGTTCCTGTTCAGCAATTCTTATAAGTATGAGAACGTTTACTTTGATAGTTTTGTGTCGTTAATTAAAGAAAAATAATTCTACTTTTTCTGTATAGTGACTTCAATTACCTGAGTATCTTTCGTCATTTTTAAATATATGAAAAAAACTTTATTCCCGAAAGTTTATATGCTTTTAATAATTTTTTGCAAATAAAGGACTTTATGCGCGTGTGCGAGCACGCGTGTGTGTGGAGGAAGCTGCAGGCCGAGCTTTAAGTGAACGACATCTGGAGTTCAGTTTGTAGCAAATAAAACAACACTATACAGTTATTACTGTCATTTATTTCAGGCAAATAGTTGCTACGTTTGAAATTGTAAGTGCAATGATTAACTGTTTGCTCTTGATTTTGATTAAAATATATTTGTCAATTCGTAAATACTTTCATCAAACAGAAATACATCCAACAAAATGTATTTATTTCACGAATTTCATATACCAATGAAACGCTATTTTAATCAAATCGTGAAACGTTATTTAAAAGCGATAAGTTACATGTATCTTAATATAAATAATTAAGAAATGGATAAGTTCCTTTAGTCATGTTGGTAAAAAAATAGTATTACTTTTAGAAAATAGCTATTTACAATATACGTATTACAACGTCACTTATGACTGTAATCAATAATGGTAATAAGTTGAAGTATTATGTAGAGTCAAATTTCTTATTGATGCGCAGATTAATGAAAATTTGGTAATACCTAATTAAAGTTCTCAGAAACTAAGACAAAAGTCATATCTGTATAACCGCTAGATTAACTTCAAGCAATTTCGACTTGTTGAACATTGTCCATAATGAGACTAGTTCATACTTGTGTACCTAACTATTTCCAAAGTATTAAAGTTTAGCTGTCGACACACCAAGTTTTCTCTTTCACCTCGTACGTGATTTTGCCTTTCAAGGTTAATAACTTTTAAAGCAGGAACGTATAGATAGGTGGTATGTAATCTTAAAGTTAATTTCAACAAAACGTATTTAATATAATTATGTTTTATTAACTATATTATTTACTGGACAATTATCAGAGGATAATGTCTACTCAATTGGAATGTAATTATAGACTCTGACGTTGTTGTATAAAATAGTTTGTTCTAAGTAATATTAATGTATGTTATCAATTAGTTAATAGATTGCGAATATTTACACATATGCTCACTCTATAGGAAATTTATTATAAAACGGATAGAAATTTGTTTTGTCTTTAAAAAGTCTTTCTTGTATTTTTGTAAAAACATATACAAGAATATATTTTACATACAAGTATATAAAATACATTTTATATACGACTATCGTACATATTAGATAAATTAAACATTATTTAAAAAATTTTTAACGAATTCGTTCATTTACCAAATTTTTTCTAATGAGAATATATATGAGAATATAATAAGATGTAGGCAAATTCATACATAATAGCCATTTTATAGATAATATTATTCAATGCAATTATTAAATGATTAAATGTTTGAAATAGATCTGAGTTGTGACTGGAAATGTAGAAACAAGAATTATGTCGAAATTAAATCTAATTTTGAAGAGAATTTTTAGTTTCGAAATTATAGTATAATATCGATAGATTCTAAAAGCAAACCTCCCAATGTAAAATCAACCTTTATTTTTTAATAGTGTACGTATACACTCATAAACCAGATGTAGTAGAAATCTTCATATTTATAGATATTCGATATCTTCCTTCCAGTTCTATACAAATTTTATATCTGCCAATTATAGATCGACGTACATTTTCAAATATTTCTTTAGTGCTATGTATTGTAGGACATGTATTTTCCATTCATTGTAAATCTTGCACATTATTTGAGCAAACCAAAGCCTTTAAATATCGCCATAAAAGAATCTATAGAATTCAAATCAGGTGACCCAAGAGACTATTCTATTTGATTTCCTCATCTTATCCATCCCTCTCCAAAGGATGCATATTTACCATATCCACATTACATACAGTTGTTCCCAGAAATATTGGAACACTGGCATAACTTTGACTTCTATGTCCTATATCTGAAACAAATACAAATAAAATAACAAAAATGTTTTATAGTATATTGAAGTATAGTATGTAGATACCACAAAGCAAGCCGTTGATTAAATATCAAAAGAAATATTGAAAAATAGTAAATTTTCGTGTCTCAAAAATATTCAAACACTTCGTAAATTGATGTGAAACATACTACAATGGCAATTTTTTCATAAAAGTTACATATTTTGCCCGATACCCCTTTTGTTCAATAACGTTTAGTTACACGTTTTGTTGTTAATTACACATATTTTGTCACAATAATTTACTCTACGAAATATCACTACTTCTTTTCTTTTGCTTCTGTCTAGGAAAGAAATTCTATGAAATTATGAGCACTTCTACCACAGCATGATATAGATGATTAGGAAACTATAACAATATGTTATAATAGAAATTATATTTTGCAAAAATTAACTAATACCTAGAGATGAAAATACGATGTATTTCTAATTTGTATTTGATTAAGAATTTTTTCAAAATATTATGTGGGAGTCAAATAAATATTTTCGAAATTAAAATCTCAAGTCCTTCTTATTTCCTATTTCATGTTGTACGATGAAAGTATTTTACCGCTTGTTACCTTTGTCCCAGAAACATATTTTTGTGGAACAAAGCAATATTGGAAGCATTGGAAAAGAAATAAAGCGTAAATGACGGTTTGCCCCAGGAGGAACATTGAAATACGATTGTTAGTTACGATTGTAACTACACATTGAAACGTACTATTCAAAAATTTATTCTGCTTATACTCTGGTTCAATTCGCATCAGGTAGCGATAACGATAAAGAAATCTTTTCCGGAAATAGAAACTGGCAATTAGTGTTAGGATATTCGTGCAGTTAAATTTATATCATATTGCCAAGAAAGATAATACAATACAACAATACAATAAAAACTCGAATTTATTTCGTTTCTGAAAAAAAAAAAAACAGAATTCATGGCTAAATATTTATGGTAATTGTAACCATTAAATAAAATGTTCAGAAAAAAGAAATATGAAACAACACAACTTCAAGTGAAGAGATTTATTTAATTAATTTAATAGCGAAAGCTGTTTGTTCCTGTATATCACATGTGTTTCATTCTGAAAGTTTTTTAGTTGCAATTTCAGCTTCCTCTTCACTTTAAAAATCATTGAAAATGAGTCAGCTAATGGAGAAAGACGAGACAGAATTGAAAGTCTGTTTGCAGCTGCGTCCGTTGAAACTAAACATCATTTTCTCGTAGGCGCGTATTTGCCTGGAAATATTGGTTAACATTTTCAAAATGGTTCAAATTGGTCAGATGCTTCCCGGGTAAAAATCGGCACATTATGTGGCTATTTTACAAACCATAACATGTATTCAATACTTTATGTACAGCCTATGCACGGCCGTGTTATTGAAAATTATTTGTTTACTTTTTAAATTCTCAATATATTTTTAGACTTAGTTACAATATTTTCCTTGTATTTTCTCGTTCTAAAGTCTATACAGTGCTCACTCTCTTGAAAGGATTTTCTTGTTAAGCATATAACTATTAGGTTGCTCAAAAACTTCTTTCGTTTTATAAGGAAATAATAGATTCACAGCGTTTTTTGTTTTATATTATTTTATTGAATTATGTATGATCCATTTTGTTCTATTGAAACAGATCCTCATTTGGATACCATATATATTTTTCAAGAATTCTTAATTATTCATTTTACGTATTTTATACCAGAGTAGGAACGCTGTAAATAAAATTCGACGTCTTGATAAAATTTTGATAACAAAAGCAGGTAATAGTTATTTAATATTAGCCTTCTAATAATAGAAACCTTCATCAAGCAGCAATGTTTATATAGTTGGCTCAATTACATTTTTACAAAGGGAAAATGTACGTGGTCGTTCATTCGACCGGAGAAAAGTAAATTAAGTTGAAACCATTCAAAAGGACTTGCTATCGATTTTTCTACACTTTTAACGAACCTATGCATTGTTTCTTTTAATCGACCAGGAAACCGTTTACGCCAGAACTATGTTGTTCGACTTTTGTTCAAAGGTGAAACAATGAGCTGTGGAAGGATGGTAACATGAAAGAGAGCGATTAGAAATTGAATTTACGTAGAATGGACAATGATTTCACGCACATATATGTTGGTGTACGAAATAATATCGTACACGCCACGAGAACGAATATTTTTAAAATCTCTAGTAAACAGAAAACTATAAAAAAAAAAATGTTGCAGAATAATAAATATTTATATTGGATGGAATCGAACTTTCGACAATAAGAACGTAAGAGATACGAGAAAATAATGATAAAAAAGGTGGTATTTGTATGTCAACAAGAGTGAAAGTTAGAATTTAAAGGTATGAAGGTAAACAGGATGTCATAAATAATTGAAAAATGATGATAAACGAGAGCTTTCTTGGGCAAGAACCAATAACGTCATATGGAGTACGTTATAGAGTGTAATTCGAGTTCAGGAAAAGTGGGCATTGATCCAGAAGCATCGATCCTTGCACGGACGTTAGACTAAAACATTCCTCTCCTGGCAACGAACGTAATAGCTTTCTACGAGAATAATGCTCTTTCCTGTATGTAACTATAATTATTATGTGGATATTTATGAGAACGTTTTCTGATATTACGTTTTTTTATAATAAACGATGATGGTTAATATTCTAGTATGATCAGTAGTAACGATCAGTATAAAACTGATCCTAACGCAGTAAATAGTTTATTAGTAATTATGGATAATTAAATTAAGAAACTCTCTCTCTCTCTTTTTCCTCTTTCTTATTTTATAAATGTATAGTTTTATTTATTGATAGAAATTTGTTTGATTTTTATTTTAGATTAATTTAATTTAAATGTATCGATAATTATTGACAATTTTTAATTCGAATTAAAGTATCCGAATATAAGTTACTTAAAAACTTCGAGAAGATCGGAATTTCCTACATAAAATATAAAGCACACTTTTTCAGCTCTATGTCAGTAGGCAAATCTTGTACAAGCTAGTGGCATGCGATGAAAAATGGCATGATAACGGATGACCAATATCTTCTCAATAGCTGGATATTGATGAACCTAACCCAAGCCGTGGCCAATATTATCCACTCCTCTTTTCATCAGCAATGTGAATCAACCAGAACTAAAATGAAAAATCATTCTGCATTCAGCTACAGATTTTCACGAAAGATTGACAGTGTAATAGGTTCCACTTGTTATAAATTACATTATCTTGGGTGTAGCATTTTATTACGCGCACCGCAAACTTATTTCTTCACTACTGCTTATCTATTTCTTCATTGCTAATATACACGTATACACAGGATGGGTTAAATGAAATACTACATATAAGTCGTTTACTCGAAACCACAGCAGACATCAATTTTTGTCAGGTAATTCTTATATTTGATATATAACAGATTTTACTGGGGTGTCTTTTAGGAAATTAAAATTGACCCTTTCACTCTTTTTAAATGAAATGACGTATTCATTTCTTTTTGAAAAAGACAAAAGGAATATTTTTTCAGGACTTTTTTGAAACTTTGTTGAAATATATAAATACATTGGAAATCATTTTATGAAATATTCGAAATGTCATTTTTGCATTTCTATATTTTTCATAAATACTGTCTTGAACATTTGACAATATTAAGGAATTAACCGGTTGTGCAAATGTGTACATAATTTTATTTCTATATTTTTTTTTTATTTTAAAAGAAATAGCCATTTTTATCTTCTATGTTAACACATAAAAAGGAGTCGAATGGCACAATTGTTCTACAGATATTGAACCTTTAACAGAATGATTTTCAATATATCATATGTATATCCATCTTGTTTTTACAATTTTTCAAAGAGTCTCTTGAAAAAAATATTCGCTACGTAGAATAAAAAAAGTATATTTGAATTATATAAAAGTATATATGAATAAATACTATTAGATTCAATAAAGTCTCCAACCCCTTCGGCTAGAAATAGATTACTATGCTACTCCAATTTAATAAGGCGGATGAGCCTCTTTTGTCTCGTTAGGAACGATCCTACGAAATTTTGTTGTTTGACGAGTAAACTAGATCCTTGTTCCATCTAATTAAAACAATCAGCTTTGATCGAAATCAACTTGTAACACTATTTAGTCTTTCCTGTGTATACGTTCAAAACGTTACAAATTATTAAGATATATAACATTTTCACTTAAATGGTCATTTTGATGTAAGTTTTTAGCATTATATGCGAATGCAGATTCTATTAATTATTTCTAGTTCTTTTCAAATCTAAAGTGAAAACAGAATTATGGATTTTTAATCTTTATAAAGTTATTGAACGTAAAAATAAGCTTGCAATTTTACATTGTTCTATAAAACTTGTTTCTATTTTTCTTATGATTTCGGTTTTCGTGATTAAGGAACTTCTGCAGTATCTTTGTCTATGAATATATTCGCTCTAATGGTCTGCACAGTTAAAGCAACGTTAACCTTCCAGTTTCTTACACAGTTCCAATGGTTCCTTACCCATTAGTAATTAATGACTAAGGAAGTAATACGAATTCCTGGTAACTTTACTGTTTTCATTGTGTTAGTAGATATGTATGGCTATGTACATTTGATCGACGATTTGTTTTTCTTACTTAATTCAATCTCCTTGAATCTACCAACGAATGGTAGTTATATTGGATTAAAGTAATTGATGAATTGCCTGCTGCTGTTACTTACTTCACTAACAATCCTTAAACTTAGGTCGATTTAATCTGTAAATAGATACGACGATTACAATAATAGTAATAACATTCAGTGTAGATATTTCTAGCTAGATAATCACTTTTTCACAGATTTTTCACTTTATATTCCAACAGGGATATTTTAAAGAACTATTAAACTACATAACAGTGTTCATTTGTTGTACTGTTTTCTTCTACTTTCAACAATTTCTGATCTCATACATGATTATAATACATTGTGATTCATTAGCTTTTCTTCGAGTAATCAAAATATCCAACATGTAACAACGCTATAAGTTGGAGCAAAACGAGGTACATAGTACTGACAGTTATGTATAGTACACAATACGTATTGCATACTAATAAGACAGCATACTTATGTGGGAGATCTCAACATTGTTATAATGTTACAGTGCATAAATATTAATACTAACAAGTAGAAGTCGAAGATGAAAGAAGTTTTAACGTCGAAAATTAGATCGATTTTTAGACAACGTACTGGTATCAACAAGAAATCGATTAAAAACGCTTAGATGCTTAAAGTAATCAATGCAATAAAATGAGTATAATATAATATTTTAACCTAAATCTAAATATATTCAAGCGTATATCTATAAATACTTTCATGAACAAATTTCGCGATATATAACATGTTTCGCGAATTTTGTGATGTGGTAGATGAAACACATATACGTACACGGCTATCAAAGGTAGTTCAGAGAGATATTAAAGTAAAGGAAATATAGTCAATTACAGGAGACGTTAAAATCGTTTCAAGAGCTCTTTAAAAATACGTGACATACTTCTATCTCATAGTCAAAGAATGTGGCGAAATGAATTCAACAGACCGTAGGACATCGACTTTATTGGAAAATATAGATATAAAATAAAATTCATCTTACGGAAATATGTATCGTAGTTCCTGTACTTGTAAATTTTTAATTATAATTTTGAAATTCATAAAAAAAATTCCTAAAAAATGAAATAGTTTAGTGCACTAACGAATGTTGATACAAGGTATACATACAACCCTTTCTATTATTCTATTATTATAAAGCAACGGAAAGAAATGAATGAACCATAAATAGAAAGTTAGTATATTTGTTTCAATATAAATACTGATAAATTCGATTCTATATAATCGAATGTATGTGTAATTATAGGGACAGGAGAAGAGTAAATCTGTTGTAAATGTAAAAGGTACACGGTTCGTGTTTATGTCAAGTATACGAAATTTAAGGTATATCGATCTCTCAATTGTATTGACGGCAGCCGAGTAATCAAGATGGAGTCAATAATCCATGATCCGTTCAGCCTGGAAACCGGTCTACTCAACGTGTAATTGGGATCAGTGCTTATCTGTTGGCGCACACCAGGTTTCAACCCCCTTTCCAACATTGCCTCTCTTTGCCTCTCCATCGCCTTTACGCAATTCGTACATGGCTACTTAGCGTAACAAATCCTCAAAGCGTTTTGGGAAGCGGGGACTCGTTAACTAGCTATAATAATCTCCTTTAAATACATATTAGTGCACCGTTATGGCTATAAGTTCCGAATAACTGAAATATTTTCGAACGAATATTTTTGACGTAAATAGTATATTATAATTTTACAATTGTAGAGAAAACAAAAATTTATTCTTTTATACGGGCTGATTCGTTTAATTTAAGCACTTTAAATCATTCATAATCTACCTATTATAAGAAAAATTATTTCAATCAAGTATACGGTATCAAGAGACGTATGATATATTAAATAACTTAACTCACTTAACTAACTAAACACTAGATATGAATCTTCTCCTTTGTATATTATATCACTTTTTTTTAAATTAACAACTTTCTTGAATATTTGCATTTTGTACAGTTTTTAATTAACAGGAACAATTGTAGATGATGTTTATACAAGGGAATTACAGCCACTTTCATCTTCAGAACAATTTTACAAACTTTAGTAACAGTAATTTAGAGAATTCACAAAATAGCTATGCATTAATTATTAATGCTGAGATCGAATAATATTGCACAAAAGATTATATAAAGGAGGATTTAAAAAACTCTATGTATGTATCTATGTGGCAATTTTTTTTCTTTTCTTTAATATTTTCCATTGTAAAAGAAGCTTCACGATCAATAGACCAGACATTAAGAGGCTGTTATGATTTGAAATATAAAACCTATTAAAAATAAAGGTGGATAATATAAGGACAGATATAGATACATGTAAAATAAAGCATAAATTACAAAATAAAAATTAAATTAGATTAAATATAATAACTAAAACGTTATGTGGCATTAAACATTTGATCATTTTAAACTTCGTGAAACACAACGAATTCTCTTTCGTTGTCAACTGAGGTAACCATTAAATATTTTACATATCGATCCAGATGTCAAATTAGTATGTATGTAATGATTCAGTTATGATGCCACAGGAGCGAATGTGATATATTCCTTACATTTCTAGAATCGGTATTGAATTTTTTAGGATTATGAATGAATCAAAGATTAGACCAGAAAATTTGGAAAGAAATTGTTTGTATCCAATAGAATATTATCTAGAATATAATCTATTTTACTTTCTGAAAAATAAACCAAAACAATAGCTATCTCGCGTGGGACTTCGCTTTCGAGAATATTGGATTTGAAATAGAAGTCGACGAAACTTTGCCAAAAGCTACATCGAACATTTTTTACTTTTTGTATTCGACGAATTTCGAAACACAATTTTTTGAAACAAAGAAATTTTAGTTTTTTTACTTTTTTAACTTATATTTGCAGAATGATCTCCTACTCGGTTGTAGCGCCAGTCTTGAAACATTCTTTGTAGCACTGTGCAACGGTCTTAGATTATCTGCCAAATAGAAATACATATTGCTTTTATGAATAGATTTAAGAATGTATTTGATTTTATTGTAATTCGTTCATTATTTCTCAAGTAATATTTGACAACTATAATATTTCAAAAGAAATGTTCATTAATTTAACTATTTCAGAGATACTGTCGAATAAGCTTTTCATACGCTAATTTTAATTCTTTTTTTAATATCCCAAAGAACTAACCTTCCTTTCCTTTTCTATCTGATAATAGTTAACCCCATAAGTCATTCCATAGGAGCTATATCAGGTCTTTATTACATGTATTTTTAATACATTAAATTTGCCAACCAGGGAACATTACACACGAGTAACATCATGAAGCGAATATCTAATGATTCTGTTTTGTACAACGCATAAAAATGTATTTTAATTATATTTTGTGTCATAAAGATGTCTAGATATGTTTCCTAAGAATTTGTTTGCCAATATAAGAATATCAACATAACACAATTGATAGTAAGTGTGTATATATGTATGTATAATACAAATAGAAACATAGATATAAATATAAATTATAATGCATTTAGCTAGATACATATTCTGGACGGCAAATGCTTATGATGCACGGGTCTATAATGTGTCGCACGCGATACATTATACAAAACCAAACTGTATCGTGTTAGTAAATTCTCAGCAGTATGTCGATGCAGCAGAATATAGAGAATGAGCTACTTAGAGAACGTGAGGCGTCACGTGTATGCACTGGGAACGATGCATTCTATGAAAACATTACTCTGAAATTCAAGTAGATTTTCATCAAATTTTTCTTTTTCACGTATTATCAGCTTTAATTAATATCCCCTTTTGATCAATTTCCACGTTTATATATTCTTCCAAGTATTTTATTTTTTTTTTTAATTAGAACGAGAATTTAAATAGAAATACGAAAAGAATTGGAGTTAAAAGCCGAGAGCAAAGAAATTCGTGGAATTTAATTAAAAATCTTTGCAGCTAAACAAGTAAAATAAGCATGAATTGAAAAATATTTTTCGATTTCATCTTTTTTACATGATTAAACGCATTGAGCAAAAAACATATGAAAAGATTCAAACGTGAATTACCTAAAAAAGCTCGTTCATCGATCAAATTGTGGAACTGATTTAATAACTTTTACCTTTCTTTTACTAAAAGAGTAATGTTTCATTATCGAATGCGATTGATCGTCAACCAGTGAATATCTTTTTACGTTGTTATACTGAGTATTGTACCGTAGATTTTAATATGAATTCGTATAATATAGTGCAAGAATTGCGATAGTATTTATGTAACACGATATATATGGTAGCGTGATAAGATGCGATCATAGAAGGTTACTAGAATAAGTATAGTGGAAAAAAGTAAACCAAGCAAATATCAGAGAAATCCATCGTGACGAAGCACGCTTGATTTGTCCACAGTAGTGAACAATCTATGAGTGGCTCATAAAACACCGAATGTATCCCCTGTGTTATACGGGGATCTATTGTACTCTTATCTTTGTTTGGTAACCATGGCAATAAACACCATTGCCGCGTGCTAGATAGTCTTTATTTGGGCAGAAAATACGTCTCGTTTTTTTACGTGTAATTGAACGAATCTGTAGAGTGCATAGTCGTACTTTATCAATTTATAATAAAAAATAGCGGTTTTACTGAAATAGCGTTTAAATCATTGCACTTTGCAATGGATTTCTGTATGCTTATTTCCTTTTAAGTTGAAGATTCTTTTATAAATGGATAATTTACCTTAAAAATCTGTTTATGGAGACAAGGATGGTAAATATATACTTTCATTTAAACTCGACCTGTCAAGTGACAGTAGAGCGAGAGTGTACTTTATACTCTTTTGCTTGGGTACATTTCAATTTTTTAACTTGATACCGGGAGTTTTTCAAGCTTTCCTTACAGACATCTCTACGTTGTTACTATCAATTACTATAGGCGAATAGAACCAAATGAATTCTGCGATATAAAAATAAATATTACTAATCAAATATTATAAATAATAAAACTTAATGTTATAGATAATAAAATAATTTATTATTATTATATATAAGTTATTATACATAAGTTATATATAAGTTATTATTATATATAAGTATTATATATAAGTATTAAAGAAAAACATATCGTCAGATACGTACAAAAAAATATATAGCATATACATTAATTAATGTTAATGTAACGAAACAGCTTTGTCGATATACCCATGCGTACTTAGCAACAAGACTGTTGGTTTTCACCACTAGTTTCGCCATGGATTTCGAAGAAACTGCATTAAATTATGCCTTTCTAATTAAAGAAAGAAGAAGAGAAGATAGAAATTCATTCTGTTTTTTCCGAGTCACATAAGTATAAATAATACTGGAGAAACTGTTTTGTTACTAGTATGCGCATATTTATTAATTTTATAGGACCGACGAGAACAGGAAAGCAAATGAGTCGTTATCCAGTTGCTAAGCCTTAGAAACAAAAAAGTCATTCTGCAGTCGTGTCGCCGTCAAATGCGCACAAGTCCATATAAATAAATGACCTTTTCCTAAACGGTAAAACTGTCACGCGACAAATTGTCGCTTGTGCTCGAGTGCTCTAAAACCGTAACATTAATGTTTTATTAAAATATATGAATGATCATTGCAATATTTGAATCGTTTGCAGATATACATATAAACATAAGCTTTTACTAAATAAACAGTAAAGTTCTGCAATTAAAATACAAAACTAAAAAGTACTTATTGTTGCTCTTCGTTGCTGGTATTTCCATAAAACTACAAGTTTTTATTTTAATTAATAGTAAAAGTTATAGATTAATAAAAAAGTGGAAGTATTGTCATGCATTTTCACGCATTTATGTATATTCTTGTGCATTTTCTAACATAATATTAGTTAAAAATTTTAACGTAATTCACAGAATATCGTGTATTATCGTAAATAAGAAAATAAAGCATTAAAATGTATATGTGCAGGGTTTTTACGATAAAGTAGACTGAACTACATGCTTAGGAGATAACATTCTTGTGTTTCAGAGGGACCGAGTTTTACTGTGCCAATAACAAACGTGACGATCCCATTGGGCAGAGAAGCTGTACTCGCTTGCGTTGTTGCAAACCTTTCTGCCTTCAAGGTAAACTCTTCGCTAACGATGTTTCTTAATCTCGCATGTATGTGCTTTGTTTTCTTTTCCCAATAAAATTACATCGTACGTACATATTCATATATAATATCCTCATTTGCATTGAAATTTCAAAATATTTAGACAAAATTATTACATATTATAAATTCATCGAGTATCTTTACTGTTGTCTTTCTACAAAGATGTTGATACGTAAATATGAAAGTATTTGAGCCGGTGGTTTGCCTTTCTTGCTAATGTACGGTTCTTTAATAATTATACGGAAACTTCAATAGTTGTGTAATATGACAAAGTTAACTGGCGCCTTGTTATAAAAAATTGATTTGTTCAATAACTTACGCTGTACTCAGTTGTAAGTAGCATTCAATATACATGTCTCTCAAATTAAGGACAGCAATGAATTTGGCTGTTGTCTTCTAAACTTTATACTCCAAATAGCTTCGCTTAAGCGTTTGATTGCAGGGAAGAGATCTAATCTCGGCTAATCAAGTGCTTTTCGTCAACAAACGTTTAACATCAGTTGCAATGTCAATATGGCAAAAATATGTGTATTAAACATATACGTATAATGAATGAATAAATCATAATGAATTAAAGTCACATTCAATTTACATCGCTACTCACGGTCAGTAAAAATTCAAATTATGTCGATTATATTCATTAAAAAAAATTGCATATGAATTTTGAACTTTCTTCATACATATGTTTGTACTGAGATATATGTAGATTGAAGTATTTATTTCAATTATGCAAATACGGAATTTACTTTAAAAGAACTAGGGTACAATTATGTTGTTATTTGAATGAAAGACTTCAGTTTGTACTTGGTGGATTTTATTTTTTATTAATTTATTTTAAAAAGTTTCGATACTAATTGGAACGAAATTAAGAAAAATCTATATTTAAATTTATTTAATGTCAAGTGAATTCTTCCTATTATTTAAATTCAAATAATTCATCAGAATCGAGCGTTTCAGCTTGTATTTAATAATTTAACGCGCGTTTCTATGATAAATTTAAAAAGTACAATACTTGTGATTTTACAATATAACATTATACGACAGAAAATTTGAAGAGTTGTCGATTTCAACGAGCGGAACATATATGAGTTCCATTGTTCAAAATATAATTACATTTCGATTTTGAATCATTTTAAATGGATTTTATAGTGTACCAAACAACTTTTATCGTCATCCTATAAACCTTAGTGAATTAAAGTCCGTTTATCAAAGATAATTTTTCCCAATCTACTACGTGACGTGTATGAAGTAGTGAAATAGAACGGTAAAGAAAAAAAGATTTATATAAAATTCCAATGATTAAGTCGTAGATCATATTAAAGATATTGAAAATATATTAGGAAAATTTTAAAAACCGAAAGAAAGCAAATTTAACGGAGTATGATATGTAACCATATTTAGTACATTGTTGGGTTTATCTTGATTTCTATAATTTTATTTTTATTATTGTTTTGACCTAAATGATAGTAAATATAAAAGTGGAATCCTTAAATCATTTCTTTGTCGGTTATGTGATAGGATTTATCACCACTCAGAATGTTTTTATCATTTTAATAACAAATCAAGCATTAGTAATGGATCAGCATAAAATTAGGCAATGTAAATAAAATCAAAATCACATTTAGTAAGAAAATATATTAGTCATGTGTGTGTGTGTGTGTGTTCACAATTTTTGGAATATATAAAATATACTTCTTGGTAATTATGTTAAATTGTGTTTCTTTTCAAAATAAAATTTCGGTATAATATTTTCAGAGGCATACAACATAAAACAGATTATATTATTATAATGTTGTTTCTATATTCATTTATTGTTATCGACTTAAATAATATAACTATGTCCATGATTGTCATGATTCATACATATCTTATTTTATATTATTTACGTAGAATATGTAAAAAGAAAGTATGATTTTGAAAGCTAAATTGTCACGCGTAATCTGTATCAAAGTAAGAATACATATTCCTGTGTACCATCTATTTTTATAGCAGTATTATCCTCGTGACACCTATTCGTATTCAAACGAACATATGTGCATATATTACATGGCGCGACGCACGACGTAACATATTCTCGGTAATACTGTAGAAATACTGTTGTAAAACTTTCCTCCTCGATACATTTTCGAATCCCTACAAATTCTGTGAGTAACGAACTTACATCATTTAAATAGGATAATCTCGTCCTTAACCTTCCACATAAAAAGGAATGTCGTGCAAGGATCCTACTAATTAAAAAGGTTTAAACTTTATTAAAGACAATCATACAGGTACAAGATCATCTGCATTAAGGAAACTACTTTATTGTTACTTTCTTTTGCATGTTCTCTACAAATATTTTACATTTTTTACTCATCCAAAGAATTATCAAAAAATAAAAACATAAAGATTTTGTTGTCAGTTTTATTTATATTTAGACAGCATACGATTTTTCAAGTACTTCCGATAATGTAATAAAATGGTGTTTCTAACAAAAATCAGTCAGCTTTAAATCGGCTACAAATTACAATACAATAACTAAAATTGCCACACAAATTGAGTTTTGTGTATTCTTTTCTGCTCTTATTTCTTTTATTATTACAACTGCAGTATATGACCGAGGAAAGAAAGACTTGGTCGCTAAAAGTGACTAGTGAAATTAATATAAAAAAGAAAAAACAAAATAGAAACAATTCAAATAAGTTTATTTAGGATAAAAGAATACGATATTTGAAGCAATCATATTTTACAGATCCCATATCTTTAAAGAGATACTCGAGTGTTATTTAAGTTATCGAATTGATAACGATTTCTTTGCTAACAAGAAGCATTGGCTTGGTATTACTTATTTGGTCGGTTTTTGTTTGAGGTTTTACGACTTTATATTATATAATAATGTGAGTAACAATTCATAAATCTGTGACCCGAATCGATGACCCAAATTTCATGTGACCCTTTCGTAAGAATCGATTCTATTTAATAACTTTAAGCTCGTACGTTGGCGTCTATAGAACAAAAAGCTACAGTTCTCGCATGAGCAGTCAACGAACATTGCGCGTGAAAAACTGGAGCGTAAGCAAATTTCGTTAATTCGCGATCGAGTAATCGTGAATTGCTACTGTGGAAAGTCGTTTGTGCGAAACAAATTGGCAATATCGCAAAATTTCTACACGAAGAACTACTTGCCGGTCTGTTGCAATATTCCTCGTGAATGGAAGGGCTTAAAGCGAGCATGAATGTTTTAATTATTTTTTAGTTCCGTATCAGGTACATATCAAAGGGGAATGTTTAAGTAACCAGAAAATGAAAAAGCTATTTGTTGGTAATTGTATCATATAGTATGTAGCAGCCACTTTTCTTAACGCGTTTAATTTAATCACAAAGACAGTACGTCATATACTTATAGATAATTAATTAAATATACCGAATCATTTAACTAAGAGCGATAATTTCAGAGAAATTCCCTTCACTTATAAAAATTATCTAATAAAGATTTGTTATCTTCATAGCTTTTTCATTCGGTATTAAAAAATATCTTGCACTTTTCAGTTAATTCTACATTTAGCATTTAGTTGCCCGAATTAAAGTTTGGAAATTGGAAATTATACCTAGTTTTTAATTGAAAGCAAAACTTTTAAACGTGTTGCCATTTTTAATGGTATTTCCTAACACAAAATGTTATTTTAATCTCCTAGCGAGAGATAAGAGTTAAGCGAAAAGTTCTATTCTCCAATTATAAGGATCTTTTATTCGTCGCTTAATTATCCATTTTCCATGCATTTGAAATATAATGATGCTTCATTTTATCCTCAGAAGACATATGTAAGTACTTTTATATAATTAGCCGACAGTAATTTCAATCCTCTGCTCTGTATGAGAGAATTTGAATGAAGCAGCACAGTATGCTATTGTTTTATGCAATTACTTCATTAATTGCAATATTAAATTTACGTGCAATTTTGTGTTTATTTTGTGCGTAGTTTATTAGTTTCAATTGTGATATTTGAGGTTTCAGCCATTCAGAAGTCATGTTAATCAACTATATAAATTGAACAATAAAAGAACGTGATGATGTTACAAACAAAGCATGAATGTATGCAACTAAATCATTCAACGTATACACTTGAATCAGTTTGGCTTTCGAATGTTTTCTTTTATTTCATTCTTTTTCTTTATTTCATTTCTTTATTTTATAGAAAGCAACGAAGTAATAGTCTATAATAAAGATACAGTAAAGTTAAAGAATATAAAAAGGATAACGATTATAAATGATTTTATATTAGGTAATTAGATATACTTAAGTGCTAAAACTAAGTGACTGTACTTCGCAACTACGCTTTATACATCAACCATTCGTTAAGTCATCTTAAAAAACTCTTTCTCCTCACACATTTTTCTTTCATTCTTTATATTTCTATTATATTCTTTATATTTCTCTTTCCTCCATCCTCTCTCTTTCTCTTTCCCTCTTCAAAATATTTTTTAATATTATAGGTTCCAATATTGTACGATACTGCAATAATATTGATACTTATATCTAATTTTATGATATGTAGCCATTCATAACTTCAGTTTAACATTAATTTATCTTCTTGTTAATAAATACTATTAGACTTAATTTGCTGATACCATTTTATGTTTCATTAATCCTATTCTTCTACACTTATTTTCATACAGGCTTAAGCTTATATACTACTTTCTTCCAAATTATCTTATTTGTTAAGGTTTTAGAAAAAGAATAAGAATTATAAGAAGAAGTTTCATGAAACTGAAATCTGGAATTTACACCAATTGTGGATGTCTGGTGTTGTGTTATCCTTTGTTAAAAATATTATAATTTTATTGATTTGTGATTTACGATAGTCGTACATTGCAGCAACTTTAAAGTACTAACTAACAGTAAACACTATATCTCTGTTATTATTTACCATAGATAATATAAAGTAATATAAGAAAGAAATGTATACTCTTAAAATAAGAAGGCATAGTTAAAGAAATTTTTATTGACATTTCCTTAAGGATGTTGTTGTGTTTTTTGATAAAAAATTAGAAAAAATGTAGTACATACTACATATTATTCCTTTTAAGTAACTGTTTATCGAGCTGTATTGAAATAAGTATTTTGATAGAATTCTATTCGATAGCGTTTCCGAAAATTCACCACTGTGGTCTGAAAACAATTCGGACAGTCGTACTGAATGAACTCTTTGGCTTAACGGTACTTATGCATTCGCTTGGAACATACGCGGTCGCTATAAAATTTAAATAGAAGCTGAAGTGAACGAGAAAAAAAAACAAATGACAGAGGGAAAAAACGGTCGATAGCGTAATATAATTTCTATTTAAATAAATTCAAATTTATTTAAACGACTCCGCCATTCGCTGTTTCGAATTGTGCATTTCAAGGACAATCGGATACAGGGTAAAGAATCGAGAAATAGGAATCTGTGTAATTATTGCGAGTCGAGGAACATGGTCGACGCATACAAAGAACCGGTGCGGCGTGGCGTGTCACTGGCGGCAACAGAGGAAGGCCGAGTGTTAAGCTGTGTAGAGTTAAAATGAGTATACCACGTTCTGGAACGAACCTGCCAGCAGACATAGCTTAAGTACGTCAGTTTAAGCCTGGGTATTGCACAGTCACGGTTCACGGCAAGCAAAGGCGCTTCCTGTCACTCTTGTACGTTTCCTTTTCGGCCCATGTTACCCTCAAATGTTCTTGTAGTCTGAGAACACTTCGCCTTAAATGTTAAGATGCTGCTCGCGTTTTCGTTATTCCATCATTATTTTAATCCCTTGTTACATCAAGGACTCAATTGCTGTCGGATGATCTTCTCGACGAAATGAATACATTTACAAGCAGCTTTTTTTAAAGATCATTAAGGTCAACGGGAGAACTTTCAAATTGGTAAAGAAACATCGAGAAACATGAATCACGTGCTAAAATATGAATATTTTACACATTATGCATGAACATTTATATTTCGTATATTATTATCTTTCAAGATGTGACTTTATACAAAGTGATGCAACCGTTAACTCGTTTGCTTTTAATGATAGAAAAAAATGCATTAGGGCAGTCTTGCTTGGTTTCGAGAATGGCACGGTCTAATGTTAATGGTTTTTCCATAGGAGAAAGTGCAGAGGGGATATACAGGTCAACTTGATATTTTTATATAGAACGATTTGTCTTTTTACATATCTTCTAATAGAACGTTTCAAGACGAATACAATGACCCGTAGTTAAAGGTCGTCGAAGAAAGTTCCACGTTGTGTAAGGTCAGCTATGATGAAAAATAAATTATTTCAAGACAGTAATTAAACATTTCGGCGGTTTAATTGATTTAAAATGACGATATCGAACAACGATACATGCTTTAAAACTGTTTAAAAGATTGGGGTAACATCGTGTTCCGAGTTTCAATCTGAATCAATCGCACAGCAGGCTCTTTCTATATTCTTTTTCGTGTCTTCTCTATTTGTTTGTTGGTATCTCGTTGTACACTTGTTTCTTCAATTTTCTTCGACAATAGAGATCGGAAGATATAAAATCCGAAAACTGTGCGAGCCGTATGTTATTTAATTTTTTGTTTATAAATTCCGTAGAAAATGACATACGGCTCCATATATCTTTTCAGATACCACATGAATTGTCGTATGATCAGTGAAATATCGTGTACCAATTCTGACAGAACATCTGTTAGACTTGTTTTTCTTCAATTTAGGAAATATACGAATGAATCGTTGCTAACATTTGTATGCATATGATCACTCATTCCACAATTTTATCTTAAAATTTCTTGCAAAGCATTCAGGGTATGTTTCGTTTGTTGAAACGAACGGGACATTGGGACATAAATATTCAAAGGTAGGATTCAGTAATATATACACGTATCAGAATTCTCACAGCTTTTATCAGGAGCAACGAAAAAAAATGAAAACGTAGTTTATCGTTTTAATGCTAAAATCTAGCACGCCATTGTATACCTTCAAGTTTCTCTTTGAAAACATTGTTTCCCATGAAAGAGTTTTACTTAAATATAAAATACGTCTTACAGCCTAGAGAAATCCTTAATCCAATCTCAATCCCTTGAAAAATGATTCTTACAAATATATTCTGTCAAAAAATTGTATCATAACAGTAGGAAAATTTCTCTGAAAGTGTCGTTTGTCGCGTAATTCAAATAACAAAATATTCAAATTCGTGAAAAAGAATATGGTGATCACATTCTACTGGTGCATTTGATCTCTCTTTTTATAGAATTTTCGAGGAAATTTCTAAGAAATGGAATTTATAAAAATAGCAATAATTAATATCCTATTAACGAAGTAAATATTATGTTAAATTCGTTTCAGATGTTTATTTCGTATTTAACTACGTATTTTCGTAAGTTACGTTTCATGGAATACTTTGTGAATCTTTCAATAATAATGGTATGACATTACTTGAAATTTAAACTTACCCTTTCAATGAATTTCAATGAATCGGAATAATTATCTATGAAATTAAAATATTTAAATATTCTTTTTTTTCGACGGACATATTGTTAGAGCAGACTTAGCATAACTATGTCAGATTAAACGGGGATATTGCGCAATTACTGTTCATAGCGAAAGCTGTTCCTATCGCATTTCCACTTTCCCAGTCTACCAAATGCTAGAATACCAAGAATACCGTTTTAATCAGTCAAACAGTGCATTATTTGAATCGTAGTATCGACACAGCTGCAGATATCTAAACTACAATATTCGAAGCATGTAGCAAGTAACAATTCAGCCCAATGTCATAGCTGTGTTACGCAAACTGACTTTTTCTTTAATACCTATCGTTGTTGTATGCAGAATTTGTACTATCTTTTAAATAACAAACACGTATCTGCTCTCGTTATGATCATCAATATCACACACACATCAATATCGACAATTAAGAAATTACCAGCGTTTGAACATTTTTTTCAATAAAGATATTTCTTTTGATATTTAGATAACTAACAATTTTGTTACCATTGTACCAATACTTTTGTGCATAGAATAGCGAGAGGAACCTATATATGTAAAATAATGTATGCATTTCCATTTAAAAAAAATAACGTAATTATTGATTGCACATACACCACTGTACTTCTACAAAAAATATGGTCCTACGGATGTAGCATTCTTTGAACCATTTATGTTTCTCCTCTGACATTTTTCTGTAACTGTTCTGGTAACGAAATTATAAACTGAAACAGTTGCGTGGTCCGTCTTGTATATTATATGTATACATATTTATATTTAAATATACCTACTTACGTAAAATAGAATATTTATATATAATAGAATTATTTTATTTGTTACTAATAAATTTATAAATTCTAAATTTTAAATATGATCGAAGCCAAACATGACTAAAGAATACAATGAATTTATTAATTATGTCACCATAATATTTATAATAATTCAATTACGACATTTTTCAGTATATCATCCACGCACTAATGTTATAAAATAACATGCATGTATCTTGTATGGACGGTGCTTCCTCTACGTTTAAAAACAAAAAGATGAAAATTGTTTACTCAGTTACTCTAATAATATGTACTGGTTGCTGATACTTTGCATGTGAATGACTCCTGCGGAAGCATCCTATACGATTTATCAAAGTTCGTGCATGTAAGCTCAGCTTTACCAACTGAGTTCCAACACCTATAAATGGTTAACGCTTCCCTTTAAATGCATTTATATGCATGATAAGAGATCCCGTGCAACGTTGATTTATGAATAAAATATTCAGCGATACGAATACCCTCGCCGCGGCTAAATATTAACAATAATCTTATCATTGGCAAACATTAAATCACTTATTTGTTATCGCGTTTGATTTGCACGATGCCTAAATGCAATGCCAAGGCTTGTGCATATATTTGCAACATAGGCTAACAAAGTACATACATTCACGTTAATTATAGTGTTTGTGATAATGCAATAAATTGCACGTAAACTAGGTTTGTTTTCACGTTTCGCACTAACCTTAATTAACTGCTGTCAAAATTATTCTACCAATAAAACTATAGTTGAAATAAATAACAATTTCCAATTATCCATGTAAATTGTAAATTGTTAAGGACTATTTCACAATAACTGTATTGATGGTAAATTCCCCTATAATATATTTGTCTCCTTATTGTCATCCAATTTGTTAATACCATATTAGTATTGTACCTTTAAAACAATGGTTTAATAAAATATCATTGAAATAAAAACATTTCGATACTCATATATGTAGATACTTGTGTAAATTCATATCTTTATGAACACAATTAGAGAAATGGAATCTAAATAGAGATTTCCTTCACATTTTAGATCAATATATGTAATATTATAATGAGCATTTTGTTTACAATATTTTGTATATTTTTACATATTTAAAGTTATCACAAATGCAGTGAGAGATAAAAGTACAGTTGGAATATAGGAATGAAAGAAAAAGATTAGTGTTGTTAAATACGTATATATTTCGATATATACAAACACGTAAAGTAGCAAACGTACACGAACAAATTAAATTGTCGATCAACATAATAGTCAATTTTTACTATTAGGCTGTCCCGAAAGCTTCTTTCCTTTTGTAAGGAAATAATAGATGCACAAGCTCTTTTCGTTTTATATTATTTTATTCAATTATGTACGATCCGTTTTGTTCTATTTCTATTATTATGATCATACATGATTCGACAAAAATAATATAAAACAGAGAATGTGGTGCACCCATTATTTCCTTATAAGACGAAAGAATCTTTTGGGACAACGTAATATTTGCGGTTGTACAAGTATTTATCAACCTTCGCGAGGCATCAAATTATCACGCTGGCCATAATTTCGCGTAACGGTATCAATGGAATAAGTTCATTCCTGGGAAGAATTCGTAAAGCAGCGTGAATACCCACGGGAGAATCTGCCGGAGATTTGCGATGCTTTAAAGAACAGCACACGCCGAAACTTTACTGCCCGCGGGTGAACGCGTTTTCTCTTCCGTCTTCTCTGTGTTCGTTCTCTCACATTTTCACACCATTCCGCTCTCAACTCGGCCGGACTAAGGTAACCTCGTTCACGAACCGCTTGAAATAGGAAACGTATTTCTTCCGTGACAAGCGAAATTCATTTGGAAAAATATTATGAGCTACATTCCCAGAAGGATTCCGGAACGTGGCAGAATGCACCGTTTAGGCTTTTTCAGGTCTTCAAGTTTTAACAGTTTCAACGGTCTGATTCTTATCACGCTACATGTTGTCAGACTGCTCTTTATTGCTTTCTTTAAACAATATACTAAACATTTGCTCCAACGATTCGCACAATTTGTAGTTGGTTATTTGCAATTCGTTCTTTACATGAAAATAGGTTAAAAGTTTTACGACCATTACTTTTAATAAACATAAATTTAGAAACCGGGCATTGTTGAAAGGTCAGTTAAAACATGTTTCCCAACAATTCGCCTGGCTGAAGAACAAAACTAGAGAAAATCACATATATCTAGGTATCGTCAATCCGCTCCAATGGTGCGAAAGGCGCGTTGCACGTGATAACTTAGAAGAGTGTGCTGACTACAGATTTTCTGCAGTCATTTAGATAAATTATGATGTTTTGGTATCGATTTGTGTTTTAAACTTTCTTTTTTTCCGTTTCGTCAGTGAATGTGTTATTTTGTTTGAAGGGAAGGGAAGATATCATTCACTCAATTTATATATTTTATAATATTATATACAAATATATAATATCTACACCTATATGTATCGAATATTTTATTTATTGTTCTTAAAATCTATTTTGTAGAAAGGATATAAAATAGACATATCTGGAGGTAAAATTAAGCACGTGAAAAACATTCGTCAGCCCAGACCAGGGTCTGTTCGTACAAGTTGTTAATAGACGTTTAGTGTAATTTATGGCCCTGATGAGCAAAGGAAGGTTCAGACCATTTCCAAGACTACCCTTTTGCTTGCCTCCTTAGGGGTGTGACTTGGCTGAGCCTCCTACAGCACGGTGGAAAGGCGCATTAATTAACTAATTTTTTAACTGTTCTCCAAACTTGTTCCATAAAACGGTATATAAAACTGTGGACTTTGATGAGCTGAAATCCTTGTCACAACTTTTCATACACTCTTTATATTTATATTTATATACATTTTTATATACACTTATTCATTATATACACTTTATACCTATAACTACAATTTTCTTTTATGTAATTTGTGAAAGGTTAATTCGCAAGTGTTTCTATTTCTTTTGGAATTTCAATAAGACATAACAAAAACGATTAAAGTTTATAGTATCTATATGTGTATAACACTTCACAGCACTTGTAGTTTTTTCAATAATAGAATATATAGATATTATCTGTATTGTTTATTGACAATATACATAACATGAAGGCAATATATAATTAAATTTAATAATTCTATGAAATACTTGACACAGTAACTGACAAATTTTCTAATATACATATATATACATATATATGTCCAAAATTTATGTATACATTTTTATTAATAAATAATGACTATGTTCATTTTATTAAATTAAATTTATCATATATTACTCTAGTTCATGGCTATTTCTTAAGTTTAATCTACACCTACTCTATGGATAACGTTTAATAACCGAAAGACGAATCTTGCATAATAATATCTGGATGTCATGGTTGCCGCCATCAAAGATGTAGTATATTGGATACGCTATTCATGCCAGAAAGTAGATACCCGTTAGATGCTCGCTGGAAATTGGATTAAGAGTAGCTTCCTAATACAGAAATTTCCCTTCCCTCCTTCTATTTTTATATACATGCAATGATAAAAGAATTTTCGTCTGGCTACACTACAATATATTATGCTATTATACAATTCGAATGTTGAATATTGAATAGATAACTATATATGTATACATATACTGAACCGATTGGACAACGTAAGAATACTATACTTATAGACATCAATAAAAACCATACCGAACAATTTAAAAGATGAAATCAATGCAACGTTGGAAATGTATTGAATTATATAGAGAACTGTAAATTTATATTTTTTTCTGGGCTGTTAATAGCCTACATAAATGCTCGATACAATCTTAAGTTAGTATATGAGAATTGAGATTTATTTAACCTCATAATGTAATAATATCTTTGAATTATGAGAAATTGCAAAGAATCATATAAAAAATCAGATTTAGATATACCATTTTTTTGTTTGTATTATTTAGAAGTTAACAAAAGTCCCTGAAACCTTATATGAAGATACAAGTAACAACGATCTTCTAGCAATTGTACTGAAAGAATTCGTCGTCTGATAGATTCGCGCGCAACTTTGATGGTCTACATAGACTCGAATACTCGATCTTTGGGAAACTTTCACATATTAGGATCCAAATGCGAATATTATCAAGCAGGGGAAGTTAATATTGGCAGACTGCGATGGCAACGAACTTATACATGGAAGGGCCATTCATGTGACGTGGCAGTTAAGAGGGTTTAGGTGCAAGTTGGATCGGAGAAGGATACCAGAGGTGATGTAAGGGTTCTCTGTGTTGGTACGTGTGGATGTTAATCAGAATGGGATTTACATATGAGGCTCGCATTACTCGGTAGCCAAGCACATGCACCGAGAGGAGAAGATAACGGCCTCCAGAGAGAATGGGCCGGTTGTGGCACCGTGAACCGCAAGAGTCGCGTGCAAGCCTATATCTGTAATAACGTGCCACGTAAGGCATAATTATATATTGCGTCCGGGATTATTGCCGCATTTGCACTTCGGCCTACAGCAAATATCGATTCAACAACCACATAATTGTAACAACGGACAGATTCCACGCCCGCTTCGTCTCTCGTCTTTTATCTTATTAACCATGTAGTTTACGTTAACTATTGGCACTAACTGAACCGTACGTTTGATTTCGTGTGAAAAGTGCAAAGTGATGAAATTTCACGATAAACACGTTAATGTTACGTAAACCGTAATTTTTTACCCGTTTCGAAAATGACACGGCCCTTGAAATTTGCATAATGATTAATGAATCCTTATGTCACAAATATACTCTATAAATATAATGAAATATATAATAGAAGTATATAATTATTCATTATGTTACGAACTATGCTACACTAACATAGCTGACACTGTTTTGTCTCCTAAAAGTCATATGTTTTCCAATTCTTTATTAATCGACATAATTAGCAACAATATTTGGAAAAGATTCTTCTCGATACCGCGTTATTATCGTTGTTTATATTAAAATTTTTAATAAAATGATCTTAAAGGAACCATCTTTACTAACTATGTTATGACCTCTTTAAAGTGTGTTTTTTTTTTTTTTGTTTTTAATTTATTCACCATTGAAGAAACTTCATTCTTAGTTTGAAGTAAGAGTATTTTAGGTAGTGGAACTTTTATTCTGAAAGATACTATGTTGAATCATTACGACGTAATACAAGGCGCATGTTAATTTATGATGATATGAAACTATGGTCTAACCTTATGAAATTAAAAGTTCTAAACAGATTTAGAGGTCGGTCTTGATCGGAGATAAAAGAAAAATTAGAAGGTAATTACCAGAGTTATGGTTTTTCGATGAAGTGTTTCAATTTCAACATATTATTATTGCTTTATCAGGAGGGTAAAAGGTTTAGGCACATTTTTAGCTTACATTTTGGCAATAGGGTGCAGACTGGGAAACGCGTCAATTGTCGCTAACTAAAGACATAATCAAGAAATAAGCCCTCATGGAATTGCACCACAGCGTCAATTATGTTTCGGAAGACCAGGACAAGCTTATTATTTGCTTCTCCAGGGAAAACATGGTAAGGAGGACATAGGGGAGAGAAGAATAGAGGGTCTTCCAGAGTGACCACGACAGTTTTAGAATATCCCAATTAAAATACTAACAATTCTAAACTAACAACAACATGACTGAGATAATCAAATTTCAGACGTATAGCTATTACAATAAAAAATTTCAAAATAGACAAGATTTTTGGAGGAATTAAGCTTTAGAAAAGCTTACCAGGAATCATACTGGAATATCAATCGCCCATATTAATGCAACTTTACCGTAATGTAATTCACCTACAAATATTTAACTCATGCATGTATGCCACGTTTCTATTTGCCATTATTTATGTTAAAAGACTGAAAACAATCCAGAAAATGAGGGTTGCAAATCCTACTTTATTATATATCTCGAAAACTATAGTAGAAATTGTGTAAATAAACGAATTTTGTATATTTCAACGATGAATTTGATTGAACAGTTAGATTTGCAAAAAATCTATTTGTTTAAAAAATGTCTATTTAAAAATATCTCTATTTATACGGGGTGTTCCAAACTTAAATGGCCAAACTGTGAGCACTTAATCTATAGATAAAAAGAAGAAAAAGAATGTTATATAAAGTTTGTCAATAAGCACTTTGTTGCAAAGTTATAAATAAATATTGTATGCATGAAATAGATAACGATGCATTTTCCATCACAGTACACGGTTGTATTACTGTGACAGCGTAGTTACATGTTTTTTTTTTATTATGTGGTAACAATTCCGTGTCGTTAATAGTCGAAACATCTTATACAACATTCATTAACTTGGCAAAGCAGAATTACCATACTCTAACAATTATGGAAATACGAACAATATCTGAAATTAAATATTGTATGTTTTGTATCATTAATAAATAACTTATTTACGAATTTAATTATTGATGATCGAACGTAATTAAATTCAGTTTACACGAATGCCATGATCAAGCGAATGTAAATTGCTGTGTTAATGTAATTCCCGAACCTCAATAGAGATTTGTTTGGGTACTCGTTCTTTTCTCTAATCGATTTCGCTTTGCTATCTCGTCTGTTTGCAATCACACCAACACGCCAACTTGTATTCACTTGATCAATATATTCATACAAACCAAACTTAATTCACATATAATTTCTACACAAATAAACTAAACTAAAATAAAATAATCATTAATAATGAACAACCGTGTTATTACTTCTTATAATACTTCTACATATAGTACCACTATATATATGTAGATAGTACACAACACGCAATGTGTATACAAAAAAAAAGGAAGTCTAATAAAATGAAAAATTTTAAGTACTTTTCAATGTGAGGCTACATTTTATTTATACAACATGCTAGATCTTCATGAAAAGGGTGCCATTCATTAAATCATCAACAGACAAGTGTAACAACACCACTGATTTCGTGCAGGAACCGCTGAAAATTGCAGCAAAATCACCATTTTGGTGAACGTGTCGAAAAGTCTGATTTTGATAAGTTTGAAAGATGCGTGAAAAAAGATGTGCTGTGAATCTTAACAGTTTGAACATCTTTTTGTTATACATACATATAACCAGTGGTCAGTCTTAATTTGCGAGTTATACGTAAAAATATCCCGTCGTTCGGCTTTACTTTTTAAGCGGCATTGGATTAATAGTAATATTAATCCAACCGTCGTGCCATGCCGTGAGACGACCGGCCAGCATTGTTTATATTAATACCGATAAGAGGATTCGCAGGATGAATTAACATTATTACTAACCCAACCCAGCTTGAAAATTAAGGCCGAGCGGTGAGATATTTTTACGTATAATTAGAAAACTAAAGTCGACCGCCGGTTATATGTATGTATAGGAAAAGGTTGTTCAAAATTTTGAGTTTATATTTCAAAATCATCGCAATTGAAGTGAAAACAGCTTTTTGACAAGTTCATCAAATGGTAAATTTTTTCAAATTTCCAGGGATTAATTGGTATAGTCAATTCAACGTAGACAGTAGATATAAACAAGTGCGCGTGATCAACATATGGGCAGGACAAGGTCAGTTCACAAGTTCCAGGTCCCCGCGTATTAAGAAATAAGAAGATACTTTTGTTGAAGCTTTTTTTTTTTCACACATCTTTTACTTCGCGATTTTGGCATACTTTTCCATTTGAAATCAGAATTATTCGCCGACGTTTTTATGTAGGTTAGTTACCTACTAGAAAGAACCATAGAATGACGGTATCAGTTCGCTGCTGAAGATCAACGAGTGACAATGGATTGGCAGGCAATAGCTGCAGCCGCAATCGATCACACGAACATTTTGTTTATATTTACTGCTTCGTCTCGTTGGATCGACTACAGTGTTGTTACACTTCTCTATTGATGCCATAACGAATGACACTTTTTTCATGGAGATCCATCATCTTGAATATAATGAAATATAATCCAAAGTGATCTATAATCATTTCAAAATTTCCAAATAAAATGTAATTTATATCAGAAGATATGTAATTCATAAATAAAATCAATGAACTCGGTGAGCTAGATTTTCTTCTATATACATAATTATCTTTTTTTTCCATATATTATCTACCACAAACCTCACTTAAATCTAAAATTAAGCTAATTGTATCAAAGAAAGAAAGTTTGTCATTTACTGAAGTATATACTCTCGAATATCTAAGCTGAGGTCCTTTCTTCTTAGATTTCTCACCTAGTATTTACAAATCGAGACACGAGACGTATAAAGACATCGCGGTACAAGCAGGTAACGTAATCATGTCCGTGCATAAACCTTATTCCAAACTTTTTTCAAACCCTCGCTAATCCACACACTCGCCTATTATACCTTTCCACATTAAGAGCCGTTTAGATATGTCCAATAATTTAGTCAGGTAGCAGCGAGTGGCTGCTTGTATAGTACTAAATAATTTAACGTCCGTACAGATATGTCTAGTAGTTTAGTAAAACGGTTTAGTTGAGAAGATCTATCTCACTTCATTAGATTTTCTCGTCAGCTTCCTCCACCATTCACTGCTAACCAACTGAATCTGTCCGGGCACGTTTCTTTAGCCCGGTTCATTAATAGCCTGTCACATTTGCGCTAGAACCGAAGCGTTTCTCAAGCTTGCTATCTGCTAAGGTCAGACTTGGAGACATGCGAAATTTCCCGTGCGATAGTGAGATGAATCATATATATTTATAGACATGGTTAAAGATGTGACGCACCCATTTCTCTCGATGTAATTATTAGTATAATTATACTGATATTAATCCTTGAAAATTAATGGACGTTAAATCATTAAAAGGCAAATTTCTTAAACTTTTAAAGCCTAACATTTAGGCGATAATACACAACCGATATTAATATCGTGATGAGGAAAAATTGTTCAAATATGATATTATATATATGTTTGATTATTAATATTTGACAGAAATAAAAAATTTAGTAATTTTATTTAAATGCATTTAACTGTGCGCTTAAATTCTACTTCGGTTATTAAATCATTTCAAGCGATCTCGGTAAAATTCTCGACAACGTCTTTTGATATGGTAAGCTTTTCGTCGAAGCTATAATACGAGTGAAAGCTCGTTACGTACAGGAATTGAGAGCCGGGTTCGTCCTTACGATTCTTCAAACCAATTATACCCCGAGACCGATAGGTTACCTGATCATTACCTGATCAAACGAAATTACGCTAAATCTTTTAATAAATTCAGCTTCCAACGATTCGCTAAACCAATGTAAATGTCTATATTGAAGAAAAATTATATATATGTATCTTATAAAACGTTTATCTGAACATTGAATATGTAATAATTAAAAACACTTACGGAATTTACTACACATACATTAAGTCGCGTGTGTAAAACGCAGGAAAAAATATTACTGAATTGCTGGATTTGAAACGGAATTTTACTTTGTTCTTTTACGGTGTAGTACGTAAATCACCTTGATCTTCTATACTTCAACGTTAAGTTTAGGTATCTTCTTATCTGCACTATTACACATATGTAGGTAAATAATTCAACTAATGGAAGAGAACATTAATTGCAAAATCAATATTTTATCCAGTGTACTTCAATAACAAAATTTCAAATAATTTTATTACTGTTTTAATATAGTAATATTCTTGCAACGGTCGAATAATTATATTTAATAACTCTGAGAAAGTAATCTTATAAATTAATTTTAAGATATTACATTATTCGAATAAACCGTCTTGCTTTTTTATTAATACAGTGCGATATTAATATTAATTCAGGAAAAGTGCGTTACGAGAATTAGCTTGTGTTTGTAATTCGTCGCAAAACAATTTGCTTTCTTTCGTTGAAAACTAGACAAAGACGTTTAAAAGTTAGATTAATTTATTATGATAAATATTCGTTATTTACTTACAGTCATCATTATTACTATAATTTATTTTGAGCTCTTTTTCTCATAGTCAACGTCCATTTAAATTTATAACTGGTAATTACTGATTAATTAATAATTAGCAATTCTAATCCGTTGATTGTCAAATAAGATATGATTATCCGACACGTATTCTGACATACACGAAGATTATTATTGTTTTTTAAGAATACATACTCTTTTACTTTAATTTTATATACCAAATTTAAATTTTCGCAACGTTATAATACACAAATAATGATGATATAACCGATATAACGTACACGGAAACGTGCTACTTTCCGCCTTAGTGTTGGAAATATGTTACTTTCCGCCTTAGTGTTGGAAATGTGCTACTTTCCGTACTGTCTCGGAACACATACTAACGAATTGTAAATCGTGCTCGTTTTCGTGACGAATATCAAGCGTTCAAAACGATGAAACGTATTTCTTTTCGTGACAAACTGAAATGTGTTGGTCTTCGTAAGAGAAATAAAACATGATACCTTTTGTAATGCATATCGATATATTCTTGAACCTAACATGTTTTGATCATCTATTAGTGATCCACGACAGTTAATGACTACTAAAGCATCTTTGAAAATGTTCTGTCGCATAGAATAAAGGAGATCGAATCAAAAATCCATTTTGATTTAAAATTCTATCGAATATGTACTTAACACACACACACACCTTTTAGGCGTAAAGTGTATCGAATAATTAAATTATCTATTGTTAACGGAAATCAATTTTATTAGAACCACTTTTTCATTAAAAAAATATTTATTAAAAATATAGATTATTTATATTCGTTATTTTATTTAATTTCATTAGATTTATGAATTAAGAGGGAAGATCAAATTAAATGTGGAATTTGGATAATTAATATTCCTCTTTCCCTTGGTCTTCCTTCTTTTTCCTTTCGATATACATATGAGGAAAGGAAAGGGGGACAAAGTATAGAAATTGACAATCTTCTAAAAATTTGAATTTATGTTTATTTAAAATTATGTTCTCTGTAATAGTTATTTGTGTGTATTATTTGTTTTTCATCTGTTGCAGTGGAATCTATACAATTGTGGACATTTTAATTTTGTAGTTTCTACTTATCGGCGAAATATACTATATTAACTTGCAAATAATACGAACACGTAATCAACATCAAAGCGTTATTCGGATATCGAAGCTTCATGTCTATGGTATTATAATGGAATAGCGAGAATGCGATTTAGCAGGATCATATTACGCAGATATTCTGATTCTTGACTAAAATTTAACAAGTTATTGCTTTTTGTTGAACGGGGATCATGTTTTGTATGCATGGTAAAACTTTATATTAAGTTCTCAACAAATCTGAAGCTTAATTTATAACATGCATACTGCATGAAGTTTACATATAACATGTTATATACTTCTACTTTAAACAGGTTTCACGTGTCTGAGTCGAGTTCTCTTCAAACAAATAACACTCCCATATTTTTATGCTTATTGCCAGTTTTTTAAAAACTTACAATTTGAAATTTATTATCTTTTTTTACTTTTTATTTGCACTTTTGTTTGATTGTTAGTTTCAACTTTGTTTTGGTTGAGTTATTAATGAACCGTCATTCGATGCTGTTACTGAGATGGCTTCTAATATATAAAAGGTGAGCTTTTTTTCCTTATATAAAACTGGGCTACAAATGTAGAATAAAATCCTGTCATATGGCAATATCGCCCTTCCACAATAATTTGCCAACCAATACGATTAATAAATCGACAACTTACAAATTGTATTATAGATCTATTTTATAATTTTATAATTTTATGTGAGATAGAATAATAGAATGATCTATTTTTACATTTAGCAAAATTTGTTTGAAAAATTTTATTTCTTCTCTTGTGTAAGGGTTACTAAAAAAATAATAATAATAATGAACTTTCGTATCTCGAGAACGAAAGCAGCTATCAAAATAAAACAAAGAGGAAATGAAAGTACGATTCGTTAGCTATAAAATATCATAGTTATTTTTCAACATAATCGCCGTTAACTTCGATACATTTTTACCAACGTGTGATAAGCTTTCCTCATTCCGTCAACGAAGAATTCGAAGAATTCTGTCGGCCCTCTTTTGATAAAGGAAGTCGTTGCTACCTTGACGTTATCGTCCGACTTGAGACGAATACCCTTGAGTGTCTTTTTCAATTCTGGAAAGAAATGGAAGTCCAAAGGAACCAGATCTGGGCTTGGAACGGTCTTTAACCTCGCAATGGTATGAAGTGCTGTACGCGCGGTGCGCGGTCGAGCGTTGTCGTGCTGCAACAATATTGTCTCGGTGGAATTCCGAAGTCGACATACGCATCTTCGCAAACGCTTCATGATTTTGATGTCACGACATACACCGCCAGCAGAAGGCAATGAATTTCCGTAGGCATAATATTTTCTGCCGTTAAAAATTCGATCGTTGCGTGAATGTTGAATCTCGTTGACACCGCACTCATATTCAATCTCGCTCTAAAAAATACTATTTGTGATTGCGCCAGGCAAACTTATTGACACTTGGTATGTTTGTGAAAGAGGGATGTAGTTATAAAATGCGTGCTCACGCAGAGTTGTATCTCACTTTATTCTGGTGATATATGTGCAAGTTGTTATCGTCATAAAGGAGAATTTAGCAAAATTAATATTTTAAATAAACTGTCACGAATAATATTAGCTTAATTGTGCGAGAGAATTCTGATCGTGTTTTAATCATAAAAAAAACGTAATATACATTATTAATGTGGTGACATAGCACGTCCATTTTTTTTTTTTTTTTTAGCTAAACGGAGGGACGTAAGTCAAATTATAACGTTCAAAGAATGTTCTATTCCTTCTACTATAGGATAAGGGAAGCGTAGTTCAGGTCGATAGAGGAAAGCATCGTAAGCTGGGAACATTTTCATGGCGCTGTTAAAATCGAACGAGGTTACTTCCAGGTTTCTTGCCAACTATCGCGTTAGCTCAGTTTATATCCTGGACACGAATCGTACGAGCGTGTTACTCGAATCTTACGATGGACGACGAGTCAGAGACCGCTAGCCCAGAAAATTACGCGAAGAAAAACGTCGCTATTAAAATATTCATTGCGCGTAGTGGAATGGCCACGCTAATTTAACTAAAGTGCGAACAATTCTACGGATCTGCCGACTATCCTGCTCTTTGAAATATTAACTCTTTCCTGCTACTTTGCGCATTTAAAATTCATTCTGATCGACACGCTATTAATTTGATCTTCAAACTAAAATGAAAACGAGTTTGAACATCTGCTTCGATTATTCCATTTAAGTTACTGTTAGTATTTAATCTATAGGCGAAAAGATGAAAAAGAATAGATGCTTTGTTACAGAATTATAAACGAATATCGTATGCATGATAACTATAGATAACGATGCATTTTCCATCGTAGCACACAGAAGTCGATTGTATTACCGTGTCAGCATAGTTACATGCTTTTTTTTTTATTATGTGGTAACAATCCGCGTCGTTGATAGTTATAAAATATAATAATATAATAAAAATGATTACCTAGTACTTTTAACTCCTCATTTCAAAATATTGCTCTTATACTTAGATACAAGTTTTACATCGATGAACAATGGAATTAATTACGCTACGAAGTTCTACAGAGAGAATTTTGCTGAGTTTTAATAACTGCATCATTATCTATTTCATGGTTACGGCATTTCTTTATAACAATGCAACAAAGCGTTTATTGACGAACTTTATATTCATTTTTTTCGTCTTTTTGCCTGTAGATTAGGCACTCGCAATTTGGCCGTTTAAATTTGGGGCTCCCTGTATAATACAAACGTCATCAATTAACACCTACAATTTAAACAACGTGCTTGTAATTTATTGTAATAAAAAAAAAGTATGTATACTAGAATAATGGTAACAGTTTTGTTAGAATTATTTGTTATTTCATTTAATTTAATATAATTATTTATTACTAAATATTGTATCTCGGATAACATACGATATATTAAACACATGTATATGAGACATGTTGCTGACATATTTTATATATTTATCATACGTGTTTGTATATTTTATATGCATAAATTCGATATATTGATAACTATTGGTAATAGTAACATTGATGTTAGAATATTACTCACATTTTTTAAGATTAATTACGGAGACATTTTTGTCGTGTATCACCTATTTAGTTATTTAATTACCTTTGGATATAAATGAACATTTTGCTCTTTTATCTATTTTGTAATAATAGCTACAATATGATGATGCAATAATCGTAACCACAATTAATGATTGCGGTGACTGACGTCCTTAATGACTTTATTGAATCGAAAGTGCAGTTTCACGTCCGTACAGTTGTATTCAAGAATGTCATAAAGTTGATTCAAACATTATTCTTAATCTATCATTGCACGTCGTCCGTGACACTCATTTAAATATGTATTAATATGTATCTATTTGTACAACATGCTCACACATTGTCTATCTCTTTCTCTTTTTTCCTGTATTTAGATGGATATGTTATAAATCAATGGGTGCATTCATCCTCATTCTTTCTTCCTTTATACAAGTATAAAAAATTATCCTGTGTACGATATTGTCCAATAGCGAGCTGTTCATTTACTGCAAACAAATTTAAATTTATTGAAATGTTTGATCGTCTACAGTGAAAATTTCTGCAGCGAATATTTTATATTCGTGATGTACGACATATTGTATTTTGCACTCTACACATTCCTTTATATCTTTTTATTTGAACTGAATACGACATATCGGCGAACATCGATAAAATATCAGATATTCTTTTTCTTTCCTTTGATTTTTTTTCGTAAATTGACGAGGTGACGTCCGAGATTCAGAAAGGTTTAAGTATATCGAAATTCATTGCTATTACAGCCTGGAGCAGTTTTTTGTCTTCCTATTGTTCTTCAGTCGACAAGATAATAGGAGTTGAAAAGGCGGCGAAACGAGATCGGGATTCAATGTTCCTGGATCGTCCGATCCTTTCACGAAAGTAACGATCGTGCCAACCACGTTTACGGTTAATGTTCCGAGAAACGAATAATAAGACAATGACGTTTCGCTCAGAATGGAAATCTTTTACGTTTGCTTTTCCACTTTTGAAATGCGTTCTCTTTTTCACGCTACGCTACGGTTAGTAAATTCACGTTGAATTTACATTCAAACATAAATTCTAACATATTCTTATTAAGCTTAAAACGTAGGAACAATTGCAGTATTTCACGGGCAATTAATAAATTAGAAAAGAAACTGCACGTGCATTGCAAATTAATATATTTTAAGTTTCTAATTTTTATAATGTTTATTTTCCAGTTAATTAGATCAGTAATACATTAAAATATACTTAACTATACACTTAATATTTTAATTACCTTTACCGATGTGTGAGTGCGAATTCGTTTATTTGATGGTGAATTGCGGATCCATGATATTTTATCTCCAAGTTTACTTTTCCGGGTTTTTCGGGCTCATCGATATTTTTTATACAGAATTATATATTTTTCTATTTACATACCTTTTTACATTAATGATTTTTATTTTCTACAAAATACCAATATTTTTTAATTTAATTTTGCATTACCTATCATACCAAAGGAAATATCTGTATAAAGCGATATCTATTTTTATGTCCATGTTTTGAGGAAAATATGAAAGAATCGTTATTGATATATTTTAATTCCCAGCCAATGAGATTTCAAAACATTAAAAATGTTTGCCTCGGTTGAAATTAAAACGAGATAGAGATATAAAGAATTTGAGGATTCCAGTAAGTTTAAAAAAAAGACCTTTAAGCCCGTGAAAAAACTAAAACGACAATGTCGCCTGTATTATTGGATCATATAGAAGTTTTCCCATTTCATAAGTTGGCTTGAACGCTGAGAATGTTGAACAAATGAAATTTCCAAAGTACCATTCCGACACTGTAAAAAATTAACGAGATATGTATACGACGAGCATATATGTACCTCAATATGAAATAAGAAATAACCTTTTCTTATTGACCGGATCTTAATCGTTAAAAATAATTGTTTCTGGCACGAAACATAAAGATCGAAATCAAAAGTCTGTTACCCAAGTTTTGGCCGCCGTCCGACTTATTATCTTCCCTACTACCATGGACAGACTTTGGCCAATTGCACCCATTTCACTTATGACTTTGTTCGAATTTAACTGTATATCAATAATTATAGCGAAAAGCGCAGGCTGTTAAGACAAATCTTAAAACTTTTCAACAAATTTCTCCGTTAAATATACGGAAGTGTCAGTTGTAATTAGTTTATGAGTGTCATGTGATGAAAAAAGGTTGAAAGTCGCTAGTGCATTCTATGGATATAATTAAATCACAAATGTTATGTATACACGTATGTAGGCCATTTAAAGCTTTATTACAAGTCATATACGAAACAGTCGTGTATGAAGATACATAAAACAGGTAATTTAAAATATCGTAACGCAGAGTTCCATGATTTTTGGGCCACTGACTATTCAGCTAACAAATGGTCCTTTGAAACATGGGAAGCAGACAATGCACGGTTGACCGCAAAACACAGCTTAAATAATTATACCGCGGATAGAGGTGATCAATGGTATCTAATATTTACCATCGATTTCCTCTACGGGCTACTAGGTTCACGTTAAACGATAGGAACAATTGGTGATTGCTTTCACGTCACGGATATTTGCTCGTGAATAATTAATGAGATTCCCTTAGTGATTTCGTGCACGGATTTAGATATTCCGAAATAACACGGCAAGGAACGAATTAATCTCTACATCTCTTATCTCAATAGAAATAAACACTTAATCTCACGGTGCTACACGGTTTCACTGGTATCAAGCGTATCGATTACTTGGCGTCCGTACCTTTATATAACCAGACCTAACTCATTTTCGATAATCATTTTCAACTCACATAAGAAAGAGCAATCAATGGGTCAGATACGCGAGGCGGTTGATAATGCTACTGTGATATAAGTTAATACATTAGACAACAAGACAGATATAATTTATATTCAGCTCTATATTATATCATCGTTATTCGAAATTGGAAGCACTTCAACCATGATATTGTAAAAAGCGACTATTCGATTATCAAAATCATCCCGTCGTTGCAACTTTTGCGAATACCTGGAAAACAAAAGCCGAGGGACGGTAACATGTATAGAGAGAAGTTGTTCAGAATGCTGACATTGTTGAACATATTTCAAGATTATTGAAATTGGCGGAGTCGTCCACTTTGTAAATAATTACCCATCAAAAATAATGAGATACAATCACATTACTGTTTCTTACGTGTAAAAATTATTTTTATATTCTTGCATTTACTCATTATCTCCTATTTGTGAACAGTACTGCAATTGACATATTGTAATTACTTTAAATAACACACACATACAGAGTTTCCTATTTTCATGTAACTCGTAACTCATTAGTAGATTCATTAAGGCCTTTCAAGTGAAATTCACTTGTCGGAATTTAATTTCTTTCAAAGGGAAATAAATAATTTCAATGAGAATGTAATTCGTTTCGTTGCAGCGGTAAAATTAAGAAATGGGAAATGTTTTGCAATATTCTTAAAAGGGTAATGCGTATTGGAATGATAAAAATGTTTGCTATACATATAACCGTAGAAGAAACATATTAGTTTTACTTATCTATGTAAATACGTAGCACATGAAACAACGATATTTTATAAAAACAGAAGGAATTAACACTTACGATTTAATGAAACAATTATTTCTAAAAAATGGCACAGAATTAAAGTGACAATTACATATTTTTTTCAGTAGATATTTTTCCATATGTTTCATATGAGAGCAAATACATTGTATATTTATATTGAAAGTAATATAATACATTATTTATCAATCGTGTTATAATATACGTTATATAATATACGTTATAATATACGTTCCTTGTTATGATGTGATTATGTTTGGATTAAAAAGAAATAAAAAATTTTCGATTCTACAACTCTTATGAACATCCTTTTATTCATCCAAGCTATAATATATGCATACCTTTGACATTATTTTGATAGAACCTCTTACTTCCTTTACCATTTATCTTAAGGAAATCTTACTTTTTATTATCTTTAAAATACAATTTTAGTGTATACAGTATATAGTATAATATATATAATAGTATAATATATATATATATATATAATAATATAATAGTATAATACAAATCTTTATAAATGTAGATCACACACAGAAAAGAAGATAATAAGCTGCATTTTTCATTTTTTCTAATCTTTACAAAGGAAGAATTAAAAAATTCAATGTTGGCAATCAATTTTATATTACCAATTTCTCTCTTTTATTTGATTTTGTTATTAAATATATGTATATATATCTCTGCCATTTTCTTGAACATTTCAATAATATTGATTGCCATAATATTATGCCATTGGTTTATTACGAATCTTTCCAATTATACATGTGAATATATTAAAATAATTTTTTCTAACCCTTAAGTAGCGGCAATATTAGGGAACTAACGCGAGAAAGACATTTTAATTGTAATATAAATACGCTTATTGATGGCAGTTGATGATAATAATGATATTTATTACATTATACAGTATTACGTCAATTATTATGGAAATTAAAACTTAATTAACGGGTATGAAAAATATTTTCTAAATATAAATATCAAAGGAGAGAGAGAGAGAGAGAGAGAGAGAGAGAGAGAGAGAGAGAAAGAGAGAGAGAGAGAGGCAGAGAGAGGCATTAATTATCATATACCAATTTTGCCGGTATTTTAATCAAGCAATGCATTTTTCTCAGTGACCCATTAAAAAAAAATCAGACGCAGATGGATTAAATATTCAGAATGTGCTAGTGCACAAGGAATTTAATTATCTGATAGTCGGTTGATCTATCCATCTACCCCACGAAGAAATATATATCTCCTTTCTACCGTGGTCGGGAGTTAGACCGGAAGTTATCCCTGCCACCCTCTGCTGTGGAAATAGGAACAGTTTTTATCCAACGCAACGGTTCGTTTGGCGACTTATCATCCAAGCAGACCTATTACATGCTGACCAAATAAGAAAGTGTAGCAGAATCGGCTATGAGTTATACATCGACCATTTGTTACTTCTAGGCGTAGAAAAAAGTTCACAAGATAGCGGGTGTAATGACATTTAAAATGCCAGAAATCCGGCTACATTTCATATGGTACCTTCGTCGTTTGAAGATTAGTAGATACAATATATTCCATTTGAAATCTTATTCGTAATGGTGTTAGTCGTTATCGTTATGCTCAACAATATTAGAAATCATCTTTTGTTAAAATTAATTTGAGATTAAGTTTAGTCGCTTGAATTAATTTCACTTAAGGGCAAATAATTTTTCAGGCAGAAGATGAAGCAGAAGAATCAAGAGAGTGAAAGTTTCGCCTCTTTTGATTAAAGCGTATGATTGAAGTGATTAAAGTGTATTAATTTTTGTATGATTAAATCTTTGATTAAAACTGTATGATTATGCTGTCAACAATTATTGATTTCTTTAGGTAAATATTAATTAAAAATTACCTCGAATTTCGTTTAATTGAAATAATATAATTGTTGCGCATTTCTGAATAATCGCATCTTCTTAGGAAATAATCTTTAAGGTCAATCTAAAAGGACAGTACTAGTCTCATATCGTGTAAAAAATCTGGTTTTATATTCATAATCATGTTTATACTTATACGATTGTCTTATATAATAACAGTAATACATATAGGTATTACACTGATAAAGTTGGAATTTTAACGAGTAATAACTTGAAATAAGCTCATCTTTAAAACCTGGAGACATGCGTATTACCTATATAGAATGAAGTTTTACATTTAAAACAGAAATTTCAATTGCGTTAACTGGTGAATATTTCGTAACTTAATTTATATGGTAATTTTAAAGCGAGCTATTTTTTACACTGATTAAAAGTTATAATATTATATTCTTTGTACATATATCTATGACACTCAGCAGTGAAATAAACCTTTAAATTATTTCATATAATATTTCTAAAAGTGTGGAGTTGCTTGAGCCTTTGAATGCCTGCATAAATTGCAGATATGTATTGATGCTTTATTACATTTTTTCTGGTAAACGATGTAGAGGATTTGCAATAACTTTAAGTAACTTTATAAATATTGAGAATGAGGAATATCTATATATTAGTAATTTATTTCGTGATTCCGTATATATGGATTATAATATGATTCATTTTTATAAGTTTCACGTAAGACTACTTCTATCTTATTGTAAAAAGAACGCAATTTTAGATTCTACGTGAATGTGCATACAGAAATATGGATAATGTATATGTGTAACAAGATTATTGATCCGGCGGTCGATGGGATGTTAAACCTTCATAAAAAGAGAATAATTAGGTTAACGTAACATATGATATTATTTGCGCATATACATATAATTTGGCTATATACTTATCATTATTGATTGTTATATAAATGGTCAATTAAATAGACGAAATATGTAGTTGAAATAAGTAGGTACGATGAGTTGTAAATTGAGAAAATCGTTCACTGCGAAAAGTTTCAGAGAAACTAATAAAGCAAAGTACGGATTTCTGTACTTTTAATTGTGTATGCTATATTTTATGCTGTTGTGCTGTTTATTATAATGAACCAAGTTTTCTTGCCAATTAGAGTAAATTCCGACTAATTTCAGTAAAGACTATTATTTTTTACCGCTTAGTTTACAAGTAAAATATTTCGTTTACGAACAGTTCTTGAGAAATCGTAAGCAATGAATTGTATCCTGTAATGGTAGTGAGATTTTATTAGAATTGAAGACTCCTCGGTATATTCTTGTTCGTTCAAGAATAGAAGATAATTGTCAATTATCGCGAATTTGATTTATGTCGTATTACGTTCGGATAGTTATTTCAATTGTAATAGCATATTAAATGTAGGAAATTACGTCTGATCTTCGAGAGAATTAGTTTCATACGCCTAAAATCTCAAATTACAGTTAGAATCCCATAGAACTCTCATAGTACTCCTGGTTATATAGAAATTATTGTCGACATTATATTAATCGAATTATCTTTATATTCGAGTAAGCGTACCGTTATATAATAATACTGAAAATAGGGATATGATAAGACTAGCTTAAAAGAGAGACTAGTTTAAAATTCCTTTTTATTTACTAACTCATTAAAAATATTTTTGATAAAGATACTTTTCAGACACTTTCTGTAGTACGTATCAATACCATTAATTTTAAACGCGAATAAAGTATTGCCACACGAATACTTCCAAAGAAAATTTTCTCCATTTACGGATAAATACAGATACAAAAGTTGAAAGCCATATACCAGATATTCAGACCAAAAGAATGGTAATTACTGAGATTAATACCTCGCCAATTTTAATGACCTTGAAATATGTTACCGAGATTAACACTCTAAATAACTTTTTCCAATACGTATAATCGTCGTCTATCTTTAATTTTTAAGTCATAAAGCAATTTATGTTTAATACTATACTTAATACTACATGTATTGCTTAACAGTTTATTCTATAAATGTCTGCATTTTGTAGCAATTCTTTCTAGCCATAGGAGATTAAAGTAAAGTGCAACATTCCATATATCAACTGATTCATCGAAAATTATTTCGCCTAATGGCCGGATACTACTCTGGTCTCACTTGTAACCCATCCATTTTTCTTTCTTATTGATACAAAATAGTTATATGCAAAATAGTTATCTCTCATCATTGGGTTAAGTTTAGGTTGAGCTAGATAAAATCGCTGTCGCCTACTACAGAATGAAGTGGAATCGTACTCAGAATTTAATTGAAATTTCTTGTGAATATTTTAAAAACTAGGGCCAAGCGGTATGTAAGGTATGTATAGGAAAAAAAATTGTCCAGAATTGTCCAATTGTGCTGTTCTTGATAACGTATTTCGACGTCATTGAAATCGGTGACGTCATCCCCGTTCCGAATAATTACCAAAAGAATACTTTACAAATTTACCTATATAACATGTTTTTATAAGTCCAAGTACGTGTACGATTTGATAAGCCTAAATGAACTATTCTTTCACATTCCGTAGCAACTTTTTTTACATGAAAACAACTTTTGATATCAATACTAAAATTTGGACAATTGTAGCAATTTTTAGATAGTAATTTTCCAAAAATATAGTGATAATCTATTATTTCTCTACATGAAAGAGATTTTTAAATCACTGTATTTCGAACAATGAACATATTAAATGTTTATTCAGTCTCTCGCATATTTAGACATTTAAATTGTAAGCATCAAATCAACTATAAAGTAAAAATTCTACATTTGCCCAGTTTTTTTCAAACTAAAAGATATAGATATGAATTGTATGGAAGTACACTAGAAGATTCTATATTGCCTATAACGAATAGCCTACTTCGTACGAATCTTTGAGTATCAATGCAGCGAGAAACGAGCATTTATGTTTCATCAAAGTCAAAAGAAAATTATACGCGTAGACCAGCGTGACGCACGAGTGAACGAATAACGAACGTGAGCAAATCGCGTGTCCTATGGCCGCTCGTTAACTTCCATCTCGTCCATATACGAGCTGCTGTCTTTCGATTAACGAAACGATGTACGGAGTATAAATTTCCTAACAGGGTGCATTGTCCCGTAGCGTGCTTACAATAATACTTTACTCCTGAAACCGTACTACAACTGCAGCAATCTATTATCGCCAAAATATATATCTTAGCTATGTTCAAAAAGATCCTTTTTTAGAATAAAATGAAAATAAATATCCACACATATACAGTCGATCACAAAAAGATCCGTACACTCTACAATTTTAATTTCTAAACTCTATATTTTCACTAAATGTACGAGTATTAACAAAAATGTATTACATTATATTTCACTACGCTATATAGGTAACAGTAGAAAAAGTCTTTTGAATTATTATTTATTACTGTCTAAATATAAAAAGAAATACCGAAGAAGAGCGAATTTTTATGCTACGGAAACTTAGGACACTAATACTAATTATACACATAAAACTAAAGCTAATAGCGATTATTCGTGAAAGTTTAATATTTAGTTGGATATCCCATTTAAACTTACCTTACGAATATTCATTGTAGCGTGAATTCAAGCATAGGCGGTCGCCTAAACAATAAAGAAGAAAAATAAATGAATTATAGATTACGTTGAAATTATATCCGGTCGCCAAGAGGCAACATATATGTACCGTCAATTATAAATCTAATTGTAAGTTCAACAAAAGTTTTTTTGAAAATATCTGTGAAACTAAAGTCGAGCTACGGTAACATATAAGAAAAAATTATTTTATAAAGAAATGTGGTATGATTATTGCAGAATACATGCATAAATTATATGTCGAAAAATAACGAGAGTTGTCAAATCGATGTATTAAACGGACTTAACGGAGCAAGAATAATTAGGATGTTGGCAATGCGCCGAGAGTCGTGCTTACAGAACAGATTCGTGTTGGAAGAGAATCCGCACTTTGCTCATTACACGCATTGTCACCCACGTTTCTAACACCTATTTCACGTAGGTATTTCGGGTGTCTATAGAGAATATTGTGTTATTGAAATATGCTCCAATTTAATTCTCTATTTACTATACTTATTTTTTATAATTTCGAAATCAAGGACAGAAAGAAGCAATTATTTACGATGTATTTAATTTATTCTGCTTTATATTTGTTCAAGTACTTATTTATTTAAAATTTATTCGAACATAATGTAGTTAATACAATAGTTAATAACAATCGATAAATGTGAAAGACATATAGTTGATATGCAACTTCTAAGATAAATGTATAAGGTATGTTAATAAAGTTGCTGTCTATTACATAATAATGTAAGTGTAATGTAACTTGAGTCAAATTGATTTACTATCATATGCCACAAATTAAATCAATTTATTTCTAAGCATTTTGTTTCGTCATATACATATTAACACACGTTTCAAAGTCGGTCATGTATGCAATAGCAGGAAAAGCAATGATATCATTTAAACGACGTCAGATACTATATCGTAAGAAACAAGTGTTAATGAAACGATGATTTGTATGGATTCCCATTTCTAACTCTTATCATATTTTGTTTCCATACAAAGGTTTAGTTGATATATTCGTACTTACACTGCTACTTTACTAGTTTCAGTATTTTCATCCCTTTTTCGTTTTTCTTTGGAAAGACACTAGTACGTATCATTGCGCCATTAGTAGATTGGTAACAGAACTAGTTGTCCACCATACTTGGCTGCCCAATGTTACAGCACAGAATGCATACATGAGCCTGAAATGGATTTAGACCCATTCCGTAAATTATTGTATCAGGCAGACAAATGTTAAAAGCAAATACAACAGAAGTAATGAAATTAATTATGTGAAATGAAAATTAAACAGATACTTATTTATAAATTATATGTGGGATTAATCATTGGAATGATATGACTTTAAATATCAAGTAGTACTTAATTATTATAAAACTTTCGTATTCCTTCTTCGCAGTAGCGTTTAATTTTATTAATTAATCGGGTAATTTTCAAGGATTATAAAAATCGTTCTCTAATTGTGAATATTATTCAACACTCTCCCATTTGTGCCATTTTAACACATTCTGATGTAATTCTCTTATTTGAATTTAATCCTACTGTGGCTTTTTTGTTATACGAAAGATATGAACAAAGGGGAATAAAAGAACAATCTGGAACTTGCGATTTCTCTGTGTGAAACTGAGCGACGATATTAAATCTCGATAGATAACGATAGATGACAATATCATTAAAGAAAGGATACTAATTTTTAATAGTTTGAAAGCACGACGAGAGCGATTTCAGAAGATTATGTGTTACCGTTCGGTAAAATAAAGGAAAATCAATGTTTCAAAAACTAAACGTCAGAAAGAGCATCTCGTAAATTAAATAGTACCGTGAAAATGAAATGCGATACCACGCTACAAACATGACAAGTAATATGTACGTATATCTACGATAATGGATAAAATTGTTCCCGGCTTATCCATTTTACTAATTGTTTTTGTACCATGCGTTCACTGGAAATACATGTCTGTTATTTAATAGTCATATTTCCAGTCTAAATAAATCGATCGTCACTTAGTCATTCGTTCCAATCCACTGCTATTGCGTTCTTAGTTACCGCGTTATTTTTGCATGTTACATGAATAATCGTAACCATTCAGTGAGTTGAGCAGAACATAATGCACCCGTTGGCCCATGTTCAAGATGGCAATGACGTTACGCTCCGCCACCGACTTCCTGATATTTTCAGTATCATAGCAGTCGTTGATAAGAGATTCCTTTTGTTCTGATACGTAGTTTGCAACGAAGGATTGTACTTCAAAACTTCAACCGAGTAACCTATTTCTTTCAATCCTTTTGCTCGAATTTCTGATCGATATTGTAGTTAGTAGAACAGTATTACTTCAAGATACTTCCTTCAATATTTCTTTTTAATAATTTTAGCTTTATACGATACATCTTATAAAAGAGCACATAAATATTTAAATAGTACATAAACCTTTTTTTATATTTTACATATATTCGACAAGTAAAAGTAAAAAAGAAATATCATATAAATGCGTTACAATCATAATTGCATTGTTAAAAGACTACAACAAAAATACAATTGTAAATACAATTAAACTGAAGTTAATATGAACAGGTCTAGGAGTAATTTCTCTAGCATTTTTAAGAAAAACGTTCACTGGATAAGTATTAATTCGCGTTGGAAATTAATATAAAGATTCATAGCGAATTGATTGAGGGAAAATCAACAAAGGATATAATATAATATTATATTTGATAATAAAATAACACGCAATTCTATCTCTGTTATAATTATTTTTCTATTTTATAATAATAATAGAATATTATATAAGGATGTAATATAATAAATTCACTTTTTCATAGATTTCAATTGTCTTTTTATAAGAAGTGACAATACTTTTAAATGGAATTGACGTAAATATCGCTCATGTATATCTATACTTTATCAAACAAGAAAACAATCTGTACTCCTGATATAATTATGTAATAAAGCATGTATGTACTTGTATTTATGTGACACAATTTTTTACTTGTAAAATATGATAGTACGATTTTGCAAAAAAATCTTAAGACATCCTATGTTAATGATCGTGTAGGCATTTAATGATTCGAGGGATATTCTACTTCCGCGACTTATTCCGTTTTAAATACTCGATTTAGCTTTATCACTTAGTCATTGTAATTGTAGTAACAACATACTTATTTAATTTGCGTTATTGAATTGTAATTAGATAATACATAAGTGTGTAATTATTGGACGTTTTGCTCGCATTTATAGCGGACATTAATGTTATATTGCAACAATTTTGAAATGCATTGTACATTGTGGTATTTTGAACGTGGTGGCGCGTAATCGGCGTAGCATTTGCATAAATGCATCGAACAGGTGCAGTGAACTACGATAAATTGAATTCTACCAACCTTTCTTCAGAGTCGAGATCAGTTCTTCAATATCTGAGAAATATGTATGCCTTTTTACTTTGTGTGAGTTATTAAAAATTAGGAAATTATGCATTTTTTTTTTACTTTCTATAAATTGTGTTGGAAGATTACAAGATATATAAGGGAATTAGAAAAAATTGTATTTCATTAAGAATTTTCTTTTTCTTTCATTAGTGCAGCAAATAATTCTGACTATAAGAAGTGGCCATGATTGTAGATCCAAACACTTTGATGCGAAATGTTAATGTAATCGAAATGTAGCAATAAATAATTCGAGTGGTTTTAATTGGAAGAAATATTTTTGAGTTTGATATTTAATGAAAACTATTAGTTTTAATGTAATGTGATAATTAATATATAGTTAAATGCCTGAGGTAGGCGAAAGAAATTATGTAAGAAAGAAATAGAAGTGATTAATCACTTGAAATATGATATACATACATTAAACAAAAGTCATTTTGTTATCTATAATTATGTAAAATATAAAGAGGAATATACAGAACATTCTGGACACAACTTCTCAGGAATAGTATGCCATTCTGAAAATGACATAAATTCAATATTTACATATATATCACAATAGAATTTAGAATTGATCCGAATGTGGGAAGTATGCAACAATCATAAAAAAATAGACTATTTAAAACGACGGTTTCTATGGAAAAACAGCAACTATGCTAGATATCTATAAAAATATTCGGTTTTACAGAACAAAAAATAGGATGGAACAAATGACGCTGAAAAATAAAACCTCCATATAACAAACGCTGCAAGTTTAACAGATCCAATTGATTTTACTAATATTTTTTAGATTTGAGGAAACAAAAATGTACAATATACAAAAGACAAAAGGACAAACAGAAAAGGGGTGGTACAGTATACATAAAGCAAAATGGTTAACTAGGCACGCTTGTCAAACGTTGTAAAAAATGTTATACTTTTTTTTATCAACACGATGCAACTAGTATGCACATTAAAAAAGTGTATATAATCGCAAATATGCGAGGGTTACTATAGTCTATCGAAGTTTCTGATCTGAATGTTACTAAAAAATTTGAAGATACGAGAAGTTTATGTAAATAGTAATTTAATGATTGTGAAGATAAATGAGTCTTACTACAAATATCAGTAAAAAATTGTATACATATAAATTTTGATCAACGAACATAAAAATAAAAGAGGTATTAAATGATAAATAAAATTTAGTTTCCACACGAATTATTTTCATTTATTTTGTAAAAAATATTTCCTGTATTATAAAAGCTAATAAATTTCTAAATAATATTTACGTGATTCAAAATTAATGAACATGTTACATAATAATTTACTTGATAATTTCTGAAGCAATATTTAGTGTTGTAACCAATATGTATGCACGTGTAAGTAGTGTATTAGTCGTTAGATGTTAGTAAATTTAAAAGATGTTTCCTTCTCAGCTTTCTGGCTAATCCTGAGTTGCAACTTTTTATCTAGTTGGTTCGTGTGGATTTTATCCTGTAATGGAGTAGTTTATTTTGGAATTTCTTCTAATTTCATCTTCCACAGTAGAGATTTTTAATACTTCTCTTATGTCGTCGTTTCTTATGTACCATGGTACATTTAGTGTATCTCTTAGGATAACTGATAGTAGATTTTCTATTTTCTTAATATGAGATTTGGCAGCCATGCCCTAGATTTGAATTCCATATGTCCAGAATCCAGATGTGTTTGGTAATGGTTTTATAGATTTGTAGTTTGCTGCGTGTGTTCAGTTTAGGGTTTCTGGCTACGAGCCAGTTCATTGATTTCCTGCTAGTCTTGATTTGTTTGACTTTTTCTTGTATTTTATTTAATTTGTTGTTCCTAGGCTAAGGCTAAGATATTCGACGATGTATATTTGTAAAATTTCTGATTTTTGAAAGTGGATTCTTGGAGCGGGTTTTTTTATTTAAGTATGAATGTGATGTGTGAACTTTTTGTTGAATTGATATTGATTTTGTCGACTTTTATTCATCCTTCTGTTTGTCGCAGATGGTTCTATGGATTTGACGATGCATTTTCAACGTTTTTGTGCGTAGATAGAACTGCAGCGTCGTTTGCGTGTGTAAATACTTCTATATGAAGAAGTTGGTATATCTGCACTGTACAGGGAGTATATTATGTGCCCCAGTACGTGTGATACGTCAGCATGAATTTTCCTTAAAAGAGAGAATACGCTTTTGATCAGAGTATAGAAATACCTATTTTAAAGGTAGCAAGCGATGATCTGAAATATACTATTTTATAAGGTTACGTTTATTTTGTTTAATATACTGATATATCAATTATTCGGTACTTGCATGCATTTTAAATTCAGGCTTCTTGTAAAAAGCTTCAATGCTTATTGCCATACTAGTTGTGACAAGTTTCAAAAAATGCCGATAGAAATCTAGAAGTCGATCGCTTCGAAGTAAAATGTTACGTTATTATTTTCTTGGAATGGTGCCAGGTAAACGCGAACCTCATGGAAGTAATAAAAATTTATTTTTCGAAGTTTCGTTTTATTTTGTTAGAAAATTTAAGTTAGAAAAGTTAAAATTCAAGTTAAAAAGTTTCAAATTAGATATATTTCTATTAAAGAATATGTAAAAAATTTTCATTAATAAATATACTGCGTCGCATTTCTGGTTAAATATTGACTTTAGGAAATCAAATTTTAATTTAAGTTTGGAGTTTTATGCTTTTATATTTAATTTGTATAGCTCAAAAAGGAAACATTTCTTATATAATATTTCTATAACACAAGAAAAATTTACGTAATTATAGTAATGGGTAAGTATTAGTAAATATTAGTAAAATACTCAAGAAATTGTCTTTGACAACATATATCAAGGTCAAAGTGAGCTGCCTCGCGTAAAATCAATATTTAACCATTATTCTAATTACGTAGATATAAATTTTATGTTATAGAAATATCATGTAACAAAAATTCCCTTTTCGAACTATGCAAACTGAATATGAATGTACAAATTCCAAGCATAAATTAAAATTTGGTTTCTACTTAACAATTTTATTTCGTTGTTTAGCACGAATAAAAAAATGTTTAATAAATGAATTTGCTATTATTATTACACGAAAAGTCCTAGAAACGTAAATACCTTTCATATAATGAAAGAGATAACTATCAAATTACAACGTAATTAAATTCTTGATAAATTATTATTGTTTAATTATAACACGAAGCTCATTTATTTTATAAGTCCTATGACATATTATATATTGATCCTGGGTGTTTCTATTTGAAAGAATTGAAAATATTAATGGAAAAGGAGATTCAGTGAAAGGAACTTTGCCCCGTTTATTAATCGTCGACATGACAAAACACAATTCTTTCTCTCTTCGCATTATGAGGCGAAACCTTCCACTTCTGAACCGCGGTAATTTTTTCTTCCTATTGCTTGCACCTTTACACCCTGACAATTCATTATCGCTTACGGTAACGCATCTATTTATTGTGCTTCGGTTGAATTAAGCGGTATAAACTTTGAAAATGAAAAATCAGGAAGAAAAATGTACAATATCAACAGTTGTACGCGTTTCTTTCTTTCATCCTGTTCTCTCTTATTGTTAGATATTATCGGTTCGCAACTGTAAATAAGAAAATTAGCGTTAAAAAGCAGCACAGATTCACTCTGGCTACGTATTCGATGTGTAAGTGTATTCGTTTAAAAGAGTTTCAGAATATACTTATTTATATAGAAAAGAGGAAATGTGGTAAAATAAGAGGCACGGAACGGTTATGTGGCAAAAAATTACTTACTCTTTTGATATAAAACGTAAAAGCGAGTTTCATAGAAGTGTTCGTGAGAAGGGGACTCGGTTAGAAAAATGTTTTCTGCTAAATCGGACTGGAGACAGCAGATATACCGATGGTTTTACTTGGTTATTTTTCACACATAAGCCGAAATAGCTTGTAGGGAGCAAATAAAAATTGGCCAAAATAGTTTTATGAAAGTTTTAATACTTATAATTTCAAAAAGTAATGAAGTTTTCTAGTTAGAAAAGAAGCACCGTAAAACGGAATAATAAACCTAATAAGTGTATTTAGTTTCAGAATGTCTTCTTACGTTTTAAAGACGATACTTATAAAAATGTGAGGATAAAATTTGAACATTTAGAGTCTCGAGGTATGAATTTCAAATTTCATTTAATCAAAGCATGTTGAATACAAAATCAAAAAATCGTGGAAGGTGCTATATATAAAAATGAACCAATACAATGTTGAAAATGGATCTTCACTTTTAAATATCAAACTAAACTTCCAATTTGAAGTAAATAAGTAGAATAATTTTGATTCATTACAAATCATATGTAGCCGATGTATTTGTATGTATATTCAAAAGAAGGTACTTATTTAAAAAGATCATTTATAGAAGATACATTGTTATTTAAACCTTCAGTAAAGCAGTTCATATTATACATTTAATTTGATATTATGAACTTCAGATAAATAAGATTTGTAGATAACAAAAAACAGATAGAGTACATTAATCCATATATTTTTTATTATGTACATAAACTGGTTGAACCGCGAAAAAGTTTAAGAGTGAAATTTTGTTTGGGTTGTCAACGTGAAAGTAGAAAAGAGTATCACGCTGATATGATATTGTAATATGCATGTAATTTACGAAAAGGTTATACTTGCGTAAAAATACTAATGCGTAGTGATCTGCTTCATCTAATCTGATCTGATCAAAAGCAGTTAAGCGCATGAGAAAATAATGCATACTAGCAATATACTCGTATTCTCATTGCTGCTGGTAGATTCAAGTTACGATCTTCTTTGGAGAACTCACTGAAAAAGTTGCAGGTAATCACTCATGTGCAAGAAAATGGGAAACGAAGCTTAAGGTATTAAGGTCCTTTGTCTCCGGTTACAAAAGAGAATAAGCAGACGAAGCAGGAATCACATAATAGGAATCGTGTAATCTCTGGAAAATCTTACACTATGAAACGCATGGAGTAAATGAACGTGTAATTGTAACGAATCCCGTAGCAACTAAATTCCGATGATATTTCTATTGAAAATTCGATAGAAATTGAATTTTTATCACGTTTCACGCGCTCCTTTTTTACACTTCGCTGAAAGGAACCATACGTGTTAACCAACGAACAAAATGTTCAAACAAAAAATGGCCCACTGGTGCAGTTGAAATGACTTTAAAGTGAATGGACGCTTTAATTAGACGAGACCAGAATTTACAAAACGTGATGTAATATATACATTCTGTTGGCTAAACCTCTGTATTTTGAAGGCATTATACTACCTATAATATAAGCTGAGCAGCACTCTTTGCCTGCGTTTCTGCATATTTCCGGGTACTATATGCGCAATCGTAAATTAGTTTACGGCATTAATTAATTTATTTGTAAAAAATATCGTAAAATGTAAGAAAATACATTTTAAGCAATACACAAATCACTGTTTTGTACTTTGGAAAAGTTGTAACACATAATATGTACCTACATACATCGCAAGACTACAAACTGCAGAAACTATTATGAGTTTATTAAAATTTGCAGGTTATTTGCTTCATACTCAATTAAATATTATGTGACTATAATATAACCTATAATAATATTCGTATAGCGATAAAATGATATTTAACAATATGTACATATATACGTATGTATATAACTATATATATGTAAAACACGTAGCATTTCTAACATTCAATTTTATCGAATAATTGAGTAATTAAAATTTGATCGAATAATGATAATATTACGTATGAGCAAATTTCGCGCAAAATTAAAATATCGTTTTCTGAAATGATTGTGTTAGTTTAATGGTAGACTTTTTCTGATAAGCACTCGCAAATAAAGATGAACTCCATTACATCTTAAGACTATGTAATACAATAGTTGTAAGTGATACGACTACTATAGAGGAATACCTGTACGAAGGTATTGTGATGGACATCAAGAGAGACAAGGGACCAGTTGCTAGGGAGAAATAATGCCTCTCAAACGGCAACCATTTTATCCGGGCTCGTGGTCACACAGAACGTGGATGATTCGCTGGGTGCGACGCTCAGTTAACTCAACGTGAACGATTGTTTGACGCTTGATTAAATACAACGAATGCATTACCATTGTTACTATTCGAATACCACGTCGCTTTCAGCAGCTGTCGCAATAGAGTAAAAGATGTACTCTGTGCACTTCAATAGCAGTTGATAGATATAATGAAAAAATATTTTCTATCCGTCCATCTAATACATACACAAATAATGTAGCACTTTATATATATATATATATATATATATATATATATATATATATATATATATAATGCATATACTATACAATTTACAAGATTTTCAACTTTAGGTATATGTAACATTTTAAACGAACACATACTTAAGGACATAATACGTACCGTATAAATTAGAAAATTGTTGTCAGTCTGGAACGAGTAATTCGTACATTAGACATATTCCAGAGATTTCTAACATAAGTAAAAGAGATACGATCGGAATAACGAAGACAAGTGCAATTCGACGCGATCTCACAGTTTGATGCTGTATGATTCCGTAGACGAGCGATGCGATATCGCTGGGATTTGGTATCGGCCATTAGTTATCATGTGTTAATGAATGTTATACATATGACGGCAGCAGTTAAAAAATAGTAGTAATAAAACCCGAAATCGCTGAATCACTGCACTTGATTATTTTAAAAAATATTTTTCCGTTGTACAATTTGAAATAGTAAAATCAAATTATACGTTTAACTATAAGTAGATATAGAAGCTGACAGAAAACGTGATATCTGTGGTGATATTCAGAACGCCGTTGATTGGAAAGTTAATTTTTAACAATAACCAATCAACGTGTGTCCTGAACAAACTTGAAAGTTCGGATAGTCCAGGCGGAACATACATATTCTAGTTTTCCATCAGTATACATATTCGAGCCATCAATCACTATAGACATATTTTAATATTCAATCAATATACATATTGTAATAATCGATCAGCAGAGACATCATAATACAAACAACGAAATACATACATTATGCTATACTTCATTACACACTTGTATTGCGTTTAAAAGAGCGTAAACTTCGATTCTTCTTATCCAATCACTCATATACCGTAGCTGATAACAATAATTATATCAGCACACAACGTTCATGTTAGCTACCGGAGACAGACGCGTCCGTACAATAATGATCTATATGTTTCAAGAAATCCACTACTTTCTGGAACGGAATCTCTAAACAAACCGTTTATGTTTATTTGCTAGCGAGGTTTTTACTCGTTCACACAAAGTAGTTACATGGGAAAGAATTGCATTTGCTGAAGAACATTAGAATTGGGCGTTGGGACAGTGATCTAACATCACTTTTACGGATGAGACGACGTTCAATTTAATTTTGATAGAGAAATATATGTAAGACACTGTGTGAGAGATAAAGATTGTGACAAATTCACAGTCGAAGATGGTGAAGAGATTCGGTTTTCATTTGGAATACAATGACTATTAATGAAATCGATACCATACATCGCATAACATGATTGTTTTACGTAGAAATAATTAAAGATGTGCTACTCCCGCCTGCCTGTGATCGAATGCCCAACGATCGAAACAAATAGATATTGATTCGAAACATACGGTTCAGATATTAAATTTTCAAACGAACAAAGAATTAAATAAAGCGATGGAAACGTTATGGATTGACGACAAAAAATTCGTAAAGGAATAAAGCTAACGAATTTAGAGGACTTGTATCTACTGTTATGGAAAATGGTCGAAAGACTATACCGAGAAAGAGATGCATTGAATTAATGCAATTTATGTCACCAAAATATGGTGAAGTTCTAAAACAAAAAGCTATACCAACTAGATATTAATGTATTATAAATTAAAAATCACTAAATATGTAAAATATGAAAATCACGCTCGCTTAAAATATTGCACCTGATATTAAAAATCGTAATAAAGTATATTAATATTGAAAGGTAATATGCCATATAAAGTAATGTTTGCACTTATTACATATGCAAGAAACTTTCGTTTCCTTAGATCTAATTTTACAATTTCATAAACAAAATTCGAATTTTTCAACTGTCCGTAAATATATGATCGTCACTATCATTCATGTAACATTGTGGTATATTCTCCAATTATTATTGAACGTTTTACTAATTAAACAATAATACTAATTGAATCAATTCTTCAATTATTTTAAAGGGTACTACTAATAACGAAATGGCCAAACTAGTAAATATATTAGTATTTTATATTCATTAATTAGAAGCTACTAAATTTTAAGTTGATATTCAAGCGTAAAATAAATTTCATAGTACATAAATCGTGGCATATTAATTGGATAGGAACTGAGAGAAATGAAAAACGTAGAAACAAATAATAGGATAAGTAAGAGGGAAAAGGGAGAAATAGAAGAAGAAATGGACTAGATGGTGGAATGATTAAGGAAGGAATTTTCTGAAAAACGCGAGAATTTCCTCTCGACCTGAAGGGGAAAAATTTTGTTGGCTGAATTCTTACAGCCACGTTCTAATTATCCTGTCTGAACGGTAACGGCGCGCGGCGGACTATAAATCAGGATTGGTTGGCGCTGTATCCTATTGATGCTATACATTATGGTACTCATTGTTCAAGCAAGATTGGCTAAGTGATGTTTCAAAATACTATAATTAATAGCCAAGTTATACTTTAATTGAAAGTATCAAATAAGTATGTAAAAATATCTGTACATCTATCTGATTATTTATGTAATTGTTGTATTCGTTTAGTTTTGTTGTGCTTTATTAGAACATAATTTGTATGAATGTAATAGAACGTAATTTGTTAAAACATAATACTGTATAAATATCTATTTAATTTAATATTTGCTTCAATGATATAAATTTCAGCTCTTTAATGCATCGTTTAAAACTTAATTTAACCATTTTCATGACCGTAATTTTAAGTATCTAATAAAATAGATCGAAGCCTTGGATAATAATAAATCGTCGATCATCGACGGACACGTTAGGTCATAATAGCCTGTATAGCGTACAGTATGTTATACAGGGTGTTTGGCTACTGTTTTAAAATAATTTAAAAGGTGATTCTTGACGCGAAGACGAAATAAGACGAAAATCAAGAATAAAAAAAATTGCGATTTAAATATTCGAGTTTGTGCCAAAGAAATTTCATAAAAATATAGTAAATAATATACTTTATTCCTAAAAGTATATCATTATTATTAACGTTACAGTAACATAGTATTATAGTATCTTTTCAATAGTAGTAATATCAAAACTATTTTTAGTTATTAATTATTTCATAAGAGAAATGATAGAATGTGTATTTTTTAATAATAATATTAATTCTTATTCGCCTCTCGTAATTTAATATTGAGTTAGTTGTGTTAGCAATGAGTTACTGAATATCTCAAAATCAAAATAGCCCTTCTAGGACCTCAACGATCTTAATCACTTCACTAACTGACAGTTTGACAAGGTAGGAATGCTGTCAGGCTAGTAATATCAACAAAAGGATTAGATCAAAGGAAGAACGGACCCTGTGTCCATAAATTACTCCTACACTGTATTACGGCTTTACCATGTGTCTATCTCTATTGACTGTGAAAACATTAAGTCCTCTTACATAAAACGACATACAAATGTAGTATAAATTTCAAATTAAAACAGTTGATTGTAATAAAGGAATTTTAATTAATACTTTCTCAAAACTGGTTATACTCAGCTTTCCTATCATAGATATTTATAATTGATCGCCTTGTTGTTGTATTAACACATTTGCATATAATAAGAATGAAAAATACATTTGTAACTGCAACGTTAGGAATAATATGAAGTTAACAATTCAAGTTAATGAAAATTCGAGCAAATTTAATATCGTACATGTAAATAAATTATTAGATAAAGTTGATGTGTATATAGATTGTTCAAGTAAACTATATATCTCTATTTCTTATTCTTTTTTCAGGTAGCATGGTTGCGAGTGGATACACAAACTATTTTAACAATAGCTAATCACGTGATTACAAAGAATCATAGGATTGGAGTAACGCATACTGAGCGCAAAACATGGCATTTACACATACGCGACGTGAGCGAATCGGATCGAGGTGCCTACATGTGTCAAATAAACACCGATCCGATGAAGAGTCAAACCGGCTACTTGGATGTTGTAGGTTGGTTATTCATTACATTTCATATATTAAATGGCATTTAATGGTAACCTGTCGAATAGCTACCTCCTCACCGACTTCCATATCCTTAAAATAAATTGTCAAGATCATTATTATGAACAACTTTTTCCTACACATATAACGGGTGTCTAATCTTAGTTACCGGGTTATACACAAAAGCAAGTTAGGTATCATAAATGTCGCGTGAAGCTGTCGATGTGTTATCTTTTCATGAATTTTAACGGGAACTTTTTTTAATATCTTTGTAGTGGCGTATAAACAGGGAAAAAATACTAAAAATTCCAGTCACTGAATTCCAAATGGAAAGGAGTAGGTAGGGTTAGAATATTTAAGTGGTGACAGCTGGTAGCTAGCGTAAGCGGACCGTGTAGGGGCAATATACGTGAGTGAATCCAAATCCAGTGATGTTATGAAGAAGGAAAAATATACTGAATTGCCCATTTGTCAAAATCTATTTCTTACAAAGTACATTGTATACGCTGCCAAATATAGTTTTGTATATAACTCAAAAACTATGGCCGACCACCCGTTATACATATGTATAGGAAAAACTTGTTCTGAGTGATGACCTTGACAACAAATTTCAAGAGCATCTAAATCATGAAAAAGTATATTCAACAAGTCCACCAATTTAGTATTGTATTATATCACGTATCTAGTATAATTTATTATATTTAACCCTTAAGTGGTTGTTATAATATATACGTATAATATTGATAATATTACAAGTTTCTTAGGCCCGGTGTAGGCGAACGACTTTTCGACGTCGCGTTTTTGTTGCGTCATACATCTGTCTCCGTTGTTTTTAAATGAGGAAGCGAGGGAAGACATATGACACAGCAAGAAATCAATGTGAAAAAGTCGCTTGTCTACACCGGGCCTTATATGTTGAAACATACAACAATTAGATGTTGTTTAATAAATGCGTCACAAACTTCACATGCGTCATATGCGTCACATGATTTCTATAAGTAAAAGATAGTATCGGAATACAATTTTAAAGAAATTAGTGTTACTGATAGATTAAAAATGGACCTACTGACTAATGAACAAAAGATATCATCAGTCGGTGATTATTGGTAAATATAACATAATTATTCGATATGATGCTCTATAAGTGCAGTGACTCCTCAAAAAAGACTGAGGAGATTGATACTCTAATTTGACCAAAGCAACGCTTTTGCTTTTTGTGAAATGTTACAATATTTATGAACAATCGGAAGCAACAAACAACCCGGAAAATCTACGAGAATGCTCGATTACATTTTGTGGCTGTGAGAGGTTCGGCATAAAGAGATAGAAATATCTACCTGTATAGTCCAGACATCTCAAAATTGTGTACAAAGACGCATCATTACAGACAAAAGATTAGTTTACTATGATTCATCTCCATATTTTCATACAATATAATTGTGTATTCTGTGATAGAAACCAGAAGTTAAATATAATTATTTATGTTGTATAGTACTTGGCGAGGTGATTTTATTATTGCCATTATTTTGTTATATCTTTCTTTAATTACTTGCATTGTTTGCTGATTTTGCACACTTCCATTAATGTATAATAGTCTAGAAACTAGTGTTCCGTATATAATGCTATCACTCAGGTGAATGGCTGTGGCCAAGATGTATTCTGGATTTACTTTGGAGCATTTTCTGATCATCCGAGAAGGCAAGGATGGTGATCAAGGTGGTGGTAGTGTGCAGCTTAGAAACAATTCTAGGACAAGTGCTTAAAATATCCTTAGGCAAGACGTATACCACGCAAGTAATCACATTCAAAATCATCTTGCTACTACCAAAGCCCAAATGGCAATAGTAGACAACGTTGTTAACGATTCCACGCTGTTCCTAGAGTCAGACGTTCAGCAAATGAATTAAAAATGTTCTTCAACACTAAATATATTTAACAAAATAATAACGATCACTTATTAGAAAGTTCTAAATACACAAATACATGTAATTTTGCGCAGTTTGTAATGTTCTAATATTTCACAAAAGCTTAAAATTTTCAAAATTCTTAAATTCTTGTAGTTCAGAGTATGAAAGTCTTGTAAACATAATTTGTGAAAGTCCTATTTATGTAGTTCTAGTCCAGGGTATGAATTTCTTATTAATTTCCTATTAATTTCCTTTAATTTCTGAAAATGTATTACGTACTCTTTCCATTAATTTCTAATGCATATTATTTCCTGTTGCGTAAACTTTTCCTTTCAGACTTCTCCATAAGTAAAAATTCAGAGATACCAAATAGTACCGTTTTTACTAAAGTCATTTCCTTTTTCATTTACAACTATTCTTCAATTTGATGCGTTTCAGGTGGAGTGCATGTTGTACATTATACATACATACGTACTTGTACGTTTCCGTTTCTTGTTTTTAAAACAAACAAAAATGCAGAGCAAACAGGGAAAGGAAAAGCAAGAAATAGAGTGATGAAGTAGTTAAACAGTACGATAGGATGTATTTCTCAGTGGCTTTGGGTTTAAATGGATAATTGGATTTTGAACATAGTATACTAAACATAATTGATAAAATCAGATAACAGACTTTGCTTTGGGCAATGATTCAAATATTGACAACTTGTTCGGCAAGATCCCAGGATATTAAATGTATTTTTCTTCGATTTTGATATATTATTGATTAATTTTCTCTCATTTAAAATTTTATGTTATATACAGATATTTACGCATACATTTCATATACATAAGTAATTTAATTTTTTAACGTACTAAAATATTTAATTGTAGATATTGAAAATCCTAAATGTTAAGCTTTATCTGTATTTGCTGAGCTGTTGAATAAAGAAAACAATAATAGTTTAGGATGTATACTTCTTATTATTGATTATCTACTTCAAGAAATATTTATGGTGGTTTTAACACTTGTATCTTGAGAATTGGGATAAGTGAGTACTTCTTTTTAATCCTGATCAAATTTCTGTTTAGTGGTTACAGCAATGTTTGGAACACCATTATCTAATTTTACTCTCCGCGTAATAGAACGTGTACTACTGTCCGAAGCACTCTGTATTAGGTTGATCGAAAAATAATATCGGATCTTTTGCTGAAAATTGGTTTTAATCTTCTCAAGCTTAATTTACTTCTTAATCCGCTAAAAACGTTCTCAGTTTCTTATGAAAGTGTGTTCTTGTATTTTTAACCTTTTGTGTCATAAATTGTATTATTTGTAGCCTTTATTGCTATCTTTGTCGTAAATATTTCGGAACTCTTCAAATTTGTGACACCTATACATATTAACAATAAATATTTTTTACCACTATAAGGGCAAATATTATAGAATTTCACACAAGAAGTATTTTTAATACTTGATACTAAGTTACTTTAATACTTTAAATATCATTCGGATTTTATTTGGTTCAGGACAAGTCTTAACGAAAATATCTTTAAAGTATTGTCGAAGCAGGAATGGGAAAGTATTTTTCTATCTTGTTCATACTCAAATATAATTAATGTTTCTAGTTCGAAGATTTTTCTTTATCTTTTGAAACAATATACGATTTAGAAGCTTCATACAATTTCTTAGTCTTAATAATTCTTTTGTTTATTTGTTGAAACTTGTCAGGATTATTTTCGCTTGTGAATTTCTCCGTCAGTGAAAATTGCGGTAAAAATACAAATGCATATTTATTTTCAACTAGATTTTTATCTATAAATCATACAAGAATCGTTTAAAACAGAGTAATAAAAGCTTACATAGCAGCGAACTAAAATGTGACAGAAAAATCCGATTGGAATTTTTAGAAAGATTTAACGTAATAATTTATAAAGGTAACCTTCCCCTTTTTAGTGTAATTTGTAATTTTTCTCTTTCCAGTTCCGCCCGATATTTTAGACTATATGACAAGTACGGACATGATAGTCAGAGAAGGGAGCAACGTTACATTACGTTGCGCTGCTAAAGGATCTCCAACACCAAATATAACATGGAGACGAGAGGATGGAGAAACTATACTCCTTGGAAATGGCGAAGAAGGTAAGGGATAATGTTGAAATCTACATCTGGTGTTGAAACCTAACCATACACCTAATGAAAGGACGTCAAATCTAATCTATTATTTTTTACTTAATATAATATCGTAAATGCCATACTGAATTTTAAATAATTATAGTATAATATAAATTATATTTATAAATTATAATATAATATAAATGTAATTATAAGAAAAATGTAATTAAAAACTATTCTTGTTAAATTAACATTAATACAATTCAAGTAAAACTGACCATATGTGTTTAGATGCTTCCAAATTATTGCAAATATATGAAATATATCTCAAATGAACTTTTTTAAACTAATTTTTTAGCCTTTGTTCTTATCGTCAGACAACCACATACAATTAATAGGTACTGATAAAAACAATAGTTAATATTAGTTAGTATGGATAAAAGAGTAATAATTAAAGACTAATGAAACTTAATCTTGCGGAGTTAGGTGATTATGTCTCTTCTATGTTGGGATATGAGAGTAATTGAAATATGTATTTCTAATCACACTCCAAAAGTTTACATAAACTCTATGAAGTTTCAGCTATTTATTATAGATAAACCTGAAAGTTGAATTAAGCAGATATATTCCTTGTTTCAGCTTAAACTTAGCAAAGTATTTCATCCCACTTATGACAAGAAGTGATGATCAACAGTAGAGAAATGTTTTTCAAACACAATATAACTTTGGAAATAAAACGAAGATATCAATTTTTTAATGTTTAAATGTCCATTAATGCTAGATCTAACTACGAGTAATTATACATAAAACAAAATAAATGATATTCATTAAATATCTTTCCACAATTTAACAATTCTAACATAATATGTAAGCGTTTCACCATTAAAAGTATTTTTGAAATAAGGTTTCTCAAATTATCTTCTTAAGAGATGATTTACCAATTATTCTTAAGTGTTTCATTCTTCCCTTACTGATGAATGTGTGTGTGGACACGGATACAATTAAACGATAGATACCTAAAACATTACGGAAGACAAGTGTGACAATGGTTAAATGAACATTATCCTTGAAGATTGATGGATCTGGGAGGTGCAATTCTTTCCTTTCTGAGATTAGATCTTGCACTGCTATGTTTTCACATGGGAAACTTTTACAAGAAAAGTGCATCAAGTGCAACATTCGCAGAGTGTTATATTCGGTGACGATGCGATTTTCAACTGCCATGCTTATAATTCGGTGGTCATGATTTAATATTGCGACATTTATATGCAGATCGACCCCGCTTCAATTGACGTAAAGAAATACAAGTTAATTATCGCCTTTGTTTGTGCTTATCCACTATTGAACCTACATAAAGTAATTCATCGAATGGGAATCACTTATTTGAGAGTGCGACACATAATTGGAGAAGAAGGCCTACGACCGTACAAAATTCACCGCGTTCAAGCACTCCAACCAAATGACTACACCACTCAACGAAGTTTTTGCCGTTGGATGCTACATAAGTTGCAACGCGATCCACACTTTTTGGAGCGTGTATTTTGGAGTGTATTATTTACGGATGAAAGCAGTTTTTCAAGTTGTAGCATCCTCAATCGACAAAATGCCAGGATTTGGGCTTACAGAAATCTACGTGCAATGATTGAATGATTTAACCCAGAACGATTCACTATAAACCTATGAGCAGGAATTATCGGAAAGCATATTGTTGGCCCTATTATTTCTACCTACATCGATAAAAAGTGCAACAGCATATTTGCAATTTTTAGTTCACGTTTCTTAAATGAATTGCGCAAAAGTATACCACCACAGAATCGCCACTTCATCTATTTTATGCACGACGGTGCTACACCTCATCATAGTCGACTGGACCGCTAATTTTTAAACGAAAAGTTTGGATCACTGTGGATAGAATACAGACCTGCTCTTCACATACGGCTTCTTTGTTCATAAAATATGACAGCAGTGGATTTTTTTTCTTTGAGAGAAAAAACTGTTTATAATTCAAGTGAGCAAATTTCAACTGTTGAATAGTTACAACATTATAACAGTCTTTATCATACAAAATTAATACGTAATCTTGGGAAAAAACTTGGAACAATTTGGAATTGTTTAAATAGACAGAAAGAGGCAAAATAAAGAAGATGAAGGAAAAAAGGTAGATAATGGTGGATCATCGATCATTGACCGTATACAAATTTATTTAAATAAAATTTGCAAACAACAAATTTTAAAAGTCAATCAAGTGCATTGTGTATTATTGTTGGGTTGATTGATTGATTTATGTGAATTTTTATAAGTAATTAGAACTGGATGCAAAGGATTGTCACTTACATACGTATATTGTAGAAGAATAATAATTGAGGAATATAATATATTGATACATTTTCGAATTTTTAAGATGAATTTCTGTAGGAGATGGTAGAATAAAAACATTTACAATATCCAGATAGATATCAGAACCATATCAATACGATTAATAGTACCTAATTCTGAACAAAAAATTCATTTAAGTCAATTAATAAATTTTTTTTATCGATTCCCTGACTTTTATTTCATTGAAATAGAAAAACGTCTTTTATAGATTCGAAGACATATATCTTTCAAAAATAGGTAATAAATCCATGATATTTTGTATTGTTTAGTGTTAGTTTAGTAGACTGCATAACTAATGTTATCAATGATTTTATATATGTTCAAGAAAGTCGCAAAAATACATGTTTAATCTTAATGTAAAGTTAGTTGACAACATATTGAATTTTACTTATTATATATGTTTTTCATCTGTAGCTCTCACGTTATAATTCAATATTTTCAAAGGTCGGTCTATAAGTTTTCTCAATAAGATTTTATCTAATACTTCTCGTCTTGCATTCGAATGCTCAAATTTTTTGGTCAATGAATTATTGACTTGCTCATGTCGCGATATTTACAGCGTACACCGTTTAAAAAAATGTTTCCGATACACATTTATACGAACACGGTAGAGGACTAAGAAATATATGATGTACGATGAACGTACAATGAAAATTTATCACCAGCGGCTTTCAAACTTATTTAGCGACTATGATGCGTGATGCAGCGGTCCTGTCGTTGCACTGCACCTGCACGTTGGCATACCGATGACGTTAGAATGAAATACACAAGCCAGGTTTCGCACAATAATACCAAGTAATATGTACGTACTGATTCGCACACGGTCAGTTGCAAAGACTTTATTCGCGAGACACAGTAACGATTTATCATTCCTTTGTTTTTCGACCGCATCGAACTGCTGCCTACATTCTCTCTTCCACTGGAAATGCCGAGCCAGATACAAGAAAAATGTCTCCTGTATTTTAAATGTCTTCCCGTGTGTGCTAGGTTTTGTAACACCCAGACAAATTCTTTCCGAAAATGTTTGATCTGATACGTCGTATATTTATGTTAACGGGCGAACATATACGTTCAAAAATGCTGCAAGAAAATGAACATATTTCACTTAGGTTAAACGTCTAAATTGTTTCTACTGCTATTGAAAATAAAAAAAGACTATGCAATTCTAGCAATCGATGAATTGTGTTTCAAATTTTAATATATACTACCTGTCAATTTTTAAACAAATGATTACGATTTGTTGATTATACAAGAAAGTGATAAATATTGCTTCTAACGTTAGTTTCTCGATAATTTATGCATTCTACTAACATTCATATTCTATTTCTACGAATCGGCTAAAGTTTTCGAATACTTATCAACGGTAATGTGGGTGTATTTTACATTTTCTTTTTTTTTCCAGTCTGAAACATCACAAATAGGATATTGTGCACATCTTTAGAGACAATGGCTGTGCTGCTGAAATAACAATAAAATGTCTAAAAATAAACGTAGAAAAAAACGTAGAAAGGAGGTTTTAGCGAACAATCCTAAATCGAATTAAATTGCGACTTTGATCATTCGGCTCTTCTTGCTTGTTTGCCTTCACTTTCTCGAATTTATTCTCGATAGCTTCTCTATTCCTCTTTTATGTATTTTATTTTTCGGATTCCATTTTCGTGGAAAGTGGTTTGCTCACATTCACGTATGTGTGAATAAAATCGTAGACAAGCGGTCAAATCTATTTGCTGGAAACTGTGTGCAAATACGAACGGAAAATAAAGTTTTGTCAATACATGTCACAGCAATGCGCGATTCTTTGTGGTTCGGAAAACTTGTTTATGGTTCTTGACCTCATTCGTAGAATCTTTTAGATTTGCAACAACCGCTAAATTTTCGAGTCTACATGTATTGTTTGTATTTCAATATTTGGAGTTTAAACTCTATTGTTTGACTTAAATAAAAGGATACTTAATTAAAAACTTGCATGAACATATACAAAGCTGTATAAATAAAAACTACAGAAATTACTTAAAATTTCATTATGAAAGACGCAAATGAAGCATTAAAAAATCTAATTTATTCTTTAAAGAAAATATAAAAATTCTTTCATTTTTACCTAGCTCTGGATATAATTGAATTTAAAATTGAAAAATTTGAAAATCAATTAATGTATCTTTATATGATAATAATCTAGAATATATATTCATTAATTTCACAAACATATGGGTGGTAAAAAGAAAAGGGAGTCTAGATTTTAGTAGTTCATAATGCTTACAGAGAGGAAAGGAAAATGATTAATCAACAAGGGTTATAAAATCAATTCTGTCTATGTGAAACAAATGCATATGTATATACAACACTGTTTCATTTTTCGGTCACATTTGCAAGGATTATTTGTTATATGTAGCTCTCCTTTACTTCAAGTTTGACGTACATATGTATAATGACAGTCTGCATAATGAAACGTGCAAACAAGATTCGTTGCTTGCGATGATATCTTCCTAGAAAAAATTATTTGCTTCAAAAGGATAAAATAATCAATTTATTTTGCACACTCAGTTCATTTCAGTCAACTGGGCGGCCTGAAAGTATATTACACGGCCTAGTTATCAGAAATACATAAGGTATTAATGGTTCCAAGCAATTAATTAAAGTAGGAATGCAGAGTATATTGAGTGGTCCGGTCAGTGGTTTACAGTTTATCTCGTATGCAAGTGATTACAGAGGGCAGAGTCGACAGGCGTTTCAATAACATAAATTGCTTCGCGCAGAGATTAAGCGCTTAGGTAGACAAAGTTAGAGCTCAACGAATCGAAAATTCAACCGGGAACGGTCAGTGTGACCGCCTTTTAGTTTTCCACCGTGAGATTTACGTTCTCTGACTGACCATGCTCTATGTGCGGTTACCACTGTATTCGCCATTGACACTACCGTACCAAAAATAGAAGCTGAAATCCTCTAACGAGCAGTATACATAATTTGAAATAATTTCCTCTACAAGTCTATTACAGTTTTGCATCTTTTATAATTTCATCTCCTTCTTCTACTTTGTACTTTATGCTCTTGCTATTTTTTTAACAACTTTTTCTTATTTTCAATTCATGTAAGAAGAATTGAATCAGTATTGAGTGTGTTTTTATTTTTCAGAAGTATCTTATCTGATTAATGAACAGACTACGTAAAGAAGCGAATTAGTATTAAAGACTGTAATAATGATGTAATACTAATATGTACGCATGTATTGTATGTGTGTGTGTATTGTGATGTAAGTTACCATTATTTGTCAACTATATGTATATAATAATAACATAATGACAGGAAATAAATACAATAATGGATGATATTCTTTCGAAAACATTTAAAAATTAAACTTTTAGCGAGAAACGTATTTACTATGTAAATTATTGACACTGAATTGTCATATTTCACACATCACAAAAATAAAAATAAAAAGGAACAATTTGCATGACAGGTGGAAGACACTGTTTATTATTTTAGAATTTCTTTCTTTCATTCTCTCTGAGTATTGATGAATATTTTTTGTCTTCAATAAGGATATATTATGCCTAAAAACTGACAATGTGTATGCGTTAAATAATAATATCACATGATATACCTCTGTCAATAAACATCAAAATCATATTCCATCCATTCAGCGAAGTCTTTATTGAAGACTTGATAAAATGAAGATAAGAGGGACAATATGAAAGGATATTTCAAGTCAACTAAATACATAAAGGGGTTTCAAGTTACTTGAATTAATTTGAACGAGGCTTAAGATGGAGTTTATTTGTCAAAATGAAATGAAAGTTTACATATACAGTCCGTGTTATAAGATATATCCTGTGTATAGATCTTTGTTATAATCACTCTCTATAATTACAGTAACACATAATTATTCATTTTAAATTCATGTTATTAAATCATACACCATCTTCTGTGATTAAGTCACTAGAATATAAAATTTGAAAAATATTATTGCAGCTTCCAAAGCTTTATATTAGATTCTGTATGCTCTTATTTTTAATCGAGAACACCACTTTCGTGGAACATAAATACTTTATTCAATTTTTTAGTATTTTTGGTATTTTCGGCATTTGTGGGTAAAAACGTATCATCCGTATTGTTGTGGTTTCTCAAAATTAGAATACCTCTGAAAATTTTCTGAAAAAATTTGTAATGGCCTTACTTTAGTTTCCCGTGTTTTTAATCCTTCAAGTAAAATTATATTACACAGGCTGTTACAAAATAACGACTAAATATTTTTAATTAAACGTGGAAAGATAAATATGGCACAATGCAAATGATAGAACTTCAGTTTTCTAGGAAAATATTTAACATTTCCATTCTTTTTATTCGACACTCTACGTTTACTCGGAAATATAATCAAACTATATTTGCTATAACGGGATATAATCAGACGTTCTCCGAGTAAACTACAATTAACAAGAAATTCATGACAGGCGTTATGTACACCATGCGATTCGCCAGGAATTCATAGCATGGAATGCATACTCAGATTAAACGGACTAACAAAAAGCCAGAAACGGATGCAGTATCGAAGGTGCAGAAGTAAAGAGCGACTCGGTCAGTTAACATTAATTTCGACCACGTTATTATGGACTTTTTGTGATGTGGAATCAACGCTGCTGTTTCATAAATGATTGTCGACCTGCTAAATGAATCGATGAACAAGCTATATACAGGTATAGGCGAATACGAATAAATACGGTTTTCAGTAAGGTAAATTACGCGTGAAACGTTACAAAGTATTTAACGTAAGAAGTATTTGCTTCATGAATTGTTACTAATGATTATTGAAACAATTATTTCCAACTATTTGGAATTGTTTAATTCTGCGAAACATTTCAACCGTATAATTTACTGACAAATTATAATTTAGTCAATTAATATTCAAAGAGAACGGCAGAGAGAAATTCTAGAATGCTAATCCCATCCATGGTAGGCCTACGCATTTTAATCCAACCTTTTTTATATGTTCGGAACATTTCTCCAAATAACCGAAATTTTTTAGCCAATAAAGCTTGGTGAAACAATATATGTATGTACATATGTATACTTACAAGATATGGACGCAATGATCTAAAACCAGCAATAAGATGATTTCTTGCACAAAATTTATTCAAAAACATACAATGAAGTTTTATAATAGTTTATGGAAGTTTCGTATAGTTTTATTGGGTTTAAAGAATTTCTGACAATAAATACACCTGCACATACATTTGATTTATCTTCTAACTCTAAAATTACATAAAATGAATAGTGTACATCGAAGGTATGGTTAACAAAGTGTTTAAATGTATAAAAATTTAAAAATCCATCGATCAGTACACATAGTGAAACTCAACATTTTCAATGATCCCTTTACTCGTAAATTAATGAATTGATAAAATATCTGACAATTTTGTTGATATATGTTGTTATTAATATTTATGGACTTTAAAAGTCATATAAAGATTGATCATTTTCAATCTCACAAACGATAACTGTAAAAATAGTAATAGTTCGTTTCATGTTTTTGTTGTATTTTTTCATTAAAAACATCCTGTATATGAATACCACCATATAAAATGTGATACTCTACCGCAATATATAACCAAAGCGAAACGCAGAAAAAAGTTATGTATGTATATGTATAATTGCACTTAAAAACGGAAAAAGGAGAAGTCAGATTTGCTCTTTATACGAGTCTACCGTGACTTCTAAAGAGAAAAACATAATCTAAATGTAAAATGTACGAGATTGCAGCTTTGGTATACAGTATTGGACGAAAGTATTCATACACCTTTTAAAACAGGATAGCTTTTTTAAAATTAACTCAAACGACTTGAGTTTTTTTCTTCGAGATCCTACCAATTGGCATAGGTGAGACGCACCTTTACATTTTAGGCTGAAAGTCATGAAAAACTGCAATATTTACCATATTTAATCGTTGAGTTAGTAACTCATAGCAACTTTAAGCGGTTTCGATGAAATTTTTAGCGTGTACCTTTTTTACGCGTCATCTAGTAAACTAACCCTCCTAACTTCTAAAAAGATCCAATTTAAAAAAAGTTATTGTGTTTTAAAAGGTGTACGAATACTTTCATCCGATACTGTAGCGAAACCATTCGGCCGTTGATACTACGAAAGCTTCGAGTTTAGTATTTAATTGATTAAAACCATTCGGTTGTAGCAAAGAGAAGTTTATAGGGGTGTATTATTGGGAAACGTAGTTGAACATTCTCTTACTCTGCAAAGGTTTTGCAACTTTGAAGCACATGAAGTATTGCATTTCAATGTATCGTTAACGTTCTAAAAATTTACTATTTGAATACAGGTTAATGAAATGTTTTGATGTCTGTACACAGGAAATGTATTTTCTAATATTATCAATTCACTATTTTATTACGATAAAACCATTTAAAGTATACCTCGCAATGGTGATCAATTAGTCTTATAAATTCCCTTATAATGATTTTAATGAGCATTTAATTTTGTTACAGTGAGAATTGTAGAAGGATTTATCTTCAATATCACTAAGATAAATCGATTACAAATGGGTGCATATCTGTGCATCGCTTCAAATGGTATACCACCTACAGTCAGTAAAAGAATAATGCTTACAGTACAGTGTGAGTATCTCTTTTTATAATATTTTGTATACGATTTTATAACTTTATGTATAGAGAATTACATGTTCTTTGCAGTAAGACAAATTTAATTTATACTTGCAGTTAGTCCAATGATTTCAATTCAAAATCAATTGGTTGGGGCACAAGAGGGACAAAGGATGACTTTGGAGTGTAATTCGGAAGCTTTTCCAAAGTCGATCAATTATTGGACAAAGGAAAACAACGAAATTATAAAAAATGGTATTTTTACTTAAATATTATAGAATTGCAGTTCTAATGCATTTAGTTATATTAAACTCTTTTACACATTTACGTAGACAAACATAAAAATTATAATAATACTTTATTAATATCGATTAAATGGATTTGTTAGTATTGATTTAATTATCTTCTTAATTTTCCGAATTACTTCAAGCAAAGAACATCTGTTTCTGGAACTTTGATCAAGTATAATAAACGCACATAAGTAAATATGAATTTATATGAATGTAGTGAAGTTAATAGCGTTCTGTGATTGAGTAACCAAAAGAATGAACATTCCAAAATTTTAATAAAGCTTACTAGATACTATATTTGTATACGTTTGTGTGAAACATAATAACTTGTTACATTAGGATAAAATGAATTGCACTCTTCTTATTGACATTTCATCCTAGCTGAACTAATATTTCATACAATATCTAATATAATGTTTCATAAAATATCTCTGTGCAACGTCCATTTGTCATCTCTGGTTATAACACGCAAGCAAAGTAAAGTAAACCAATAATGTTACTGTCAATCATGTTTCTTATTTTTAATTCATGTAATACACAGATATCTACCCTTGAAACTACCTTATGCGTATACAGGGTACCTCAGTTTTTTTCAACTAAAATTCTATCAATATATTTTATAGATATAAATAAAAAAATGATATTATATAAACATAGGTCATTTCTAATTTTATTAGAAAATTGTAAGAAATAATTAGATTGATCATTATAGATCGACAATAAAGGTAATCACTATTGTACCCTATAACAATTTTTCATCATCCCTAACAATACATTTAGGTAAAATACGGTCTGATTTATAATTCGTCATATCAGTCATATTGATTTTTATTCTATACTCGCTGTGGTCTATATATATCCTGTTCCATATACTTTTCTTTTCAATACTAAAGTATTGTTTCTTAAGTTATAACATATCTTTGTTACAACTTTGCAATAGAACATCAAACAGCCTGTTCCAAGATTGGAACACCCTATATACATTTATTATTCATATCAGATAAATAATGCTTGTCCTGACTCTGAATATCGTTTAGATAACATTCTTTTGAAATATTATTTTAAAAAGAATGAGTGCCAATGAAAAACTTTAATGAAAATAAATTGAATTTTATTAAATATTCTATGAAAGTCAGCATTTTCATGTTATATGTTTCCATTCCTGTTAATTTCATTTGTTATAATGAATACAATTACAAATTGTTATAAAAACATTTAGTCTGAGATATGTACATGGAAACAAATTACCATAAACTGGTTTCACTAATATTGGAAGAACGCACTGCTATTCACATAGAGTATACAATGTATGTAGTAAGAATATATAAATTACTATTAATAAAAAAAATACTGAAATTAAATATAAGTTGATTGACGATTTGTGAGTCTCAAATCTTTATAGCTGTTGAATCACACTTTTTTAACAGATTTAATTCCTTGAAGTTAATATATACATTCCTTTTGTCTTTTTTTTTTACGTGGAGGAAACCTACATAGGCACTCTGCGTCCTCCGGGGAGAGAACGCAGGGTAGTGCCGGATTTTTACCGGCTAAAACCTCCGCGATGATCGTCCGTAGCGCGTATGGGAGGGGCCCTGGAACCGCGCGAGCATACATTCCTTTTGTGTCTCGTACCGTTTTAACCCTATCTCTAAAAACTCGAATGCTTCAAAATGGTAAAGACTATCATCATTACCATTATACATGATCTAATTCATTATTCGAGACACACGTAACGCTGCTAGCATGGTCAGTTTATAAAGGGTTTCAACACACTGATATCATTGTATCACATCAGCGTTATAACAATCACCGAATCCTGGTAATTCTATTCAGCGCAGAAAGAATTTCTTCCATGTCTTCTCCATTTACTAGATCCCTATTAACTATCTTCTATTTCTTCCTGGATGTTGTCCTCAATGTAGTTCACTAGCGCCATCCATGCTTTTTTTTATTGTTACATATTTAACTTTCGTCCTAGCATACGACGTCATATGTATAACAGCAATCCTTCACATTTAATTGCTTGCGCAATAGTATCATCGATCGTTAACAACAAATTTTGTAGAAGATTATAGAACTATTTATATGCGAAACGTATTTGGATAATGAAACGTTCGAATAATAGAATCAGATAATAGAAAATTCGGATAATGTGCTGTTTATGTAATTTTCAGTCTTCAGCTGTCAGATGATTCGATTCCAAGCTTCATGATGTTTATTAAAAAGAAAATGAACGTATACGACATTATTAATTTAAAATAACAGGAATGAGCGATGCTTAAAATAACGAAGCGATGCCTTCGCGTTTGTAATGAACGTATTCCTGGACTGCTAATTCACTGAAGAGCGATTGAACCGTACTGACCAACATAGTTAATGCTGTTTTATTAACGAGTATACGCACAGTACACGGCACATATGTACCGTACATTACTGGGACGGTCTAACAATGTCGCAGTTGGATACGGGGAAATGCATGGACCTATAATTACTTCGAATAATGAGACTTTGGTACTAAACTTTTCACGCGTGAGGATTATTTACATAATGTTTTATCGTTTTATATAGATACATGTGTGTGCACTCTACTTGCATACTATTTTACGCAACTTGTTAAACTAGCGATTTGAAAATTCATAAGTATCAAGTATCGTAAATTATGCAAGCGCAATATTTGTATTCTTTTACCGTTATTCCATATATATTTTTATTTGCATGCGAAATCAAATAATTGATGGTGAACGATATTTTAATCTTGTTAGACAAATTTGCACTTGTTTCAATAACAGTAAGTCTAAGCAATTCTAAAATTCTTTATGAAATTATACATTAGCAACACTATCTATAACGTGATATAAATATTAATGTTTGATACAGCTTTGCTTCAGCAATGTACAAAAACAAAAATTATACATTAATACCATAGTAAATTTGTTAGATCAAAACATTTGAACAATTAGGTTTGTTTAATAGATTGTTTTAGATTTATGGAAAAGATTACTTATATAATTTTGATAAAAATACAAAATTATTTATCTGAACTTGATTTTATATGTATGAAACTATAAAAGAATTAAAATGAATACAAATTTTTTTTATACCTGCATTGTGATAGTAAATATTCAAACGCATTGACGTTGTTTGCGCTAACATAGCGGCAGCAAAAAACAACGTTCAACATGGACCATCCTAGTGTTGATGTCGCTGTCGAGTATACACGAGTGCATGTTCGCGTAATTATTTCGGATAATGAAACACGATATTTGTATGGTAATCATACGGAATAATGCATCCTCGGATCTGTTAATGCGTCTAATTGCTTTAGACTCAGTAATGCAAATACAGTAAGAAAGCTAACAATACAAACACTGTGACCCTTATGTACAGAGTTGCTAATCACGCAACTAATTAGGTTAATTTTAGATGTTGTTTGCATACGATCTCACAAGGTGCTTTACCATTAAGGATCAGTGGTGTACTTTGGATCGGTACTAATCTTATGCGTTAGATTCGATGGGTATCAGTATTTACTTAGGTACATCTTTCATTTGTAATGCTTATTTTACTCATTATTCTAGTATTGTTCATAACCACTATTTAAATTAAATATATTATATTTACATTATATTATTACTAATTAATTAATACGAATAGGTTAAACGTTAAGTAATATAAAATATTACAGATTTGTTATTATCTTAAATATAACTTGTATCACTTTATCATTATTATCCTATCATTCACATTTTATTATTAAATATTACAAGAAATCATAAAAATGATTTACAGTATAAACAATATGAATCTATTTAATCCGAAAATACTTATCATCTAGTAGTAACCATATGCATAGGTATTCTTTAATGTAGCTAAATATTCGGCATCATGAATTGCGCGGTATGGTGTGGTGGTAATTGCATTATATCACTATATAAGCCTAACTGGTTTCATCTCTACTAGTTACATTGGGTGGAATAGAGAAACTGAAAATTACAAATAGGTTATCACGACATGTTACGTTATGTTCCATTCTGAATGTTAGTTCCGCGATGCCCTGCGGTCTCCCAACGTTACAGCTACGAACTACGACATGCTTTACGATTTAACGTCCATCTGATATTCAGCTTTATTAATCTGGATTCAATACAGTGAAACTGTTCAAGCAGATATCAAATATACTCTCGTATTTTTATACTTCATTATTAATTAAAATATAAATGGATAAAAATACTCTAATAGTAATAACTATCATCGTAATAGCTGCCTTATAATCTTTCTTCATTTTTCATTTTCATAACAAACGAAGACTAAAATTGGTGGAAAATAGACAGATAACATTTATAGTAACATCTGCTTAATAGTCCTGACTTGATCCAGGATCTGCAGATTACGACAATCAAGCGAATTAGATGTCTCTCATTGTCAGTGTGTTGGGACGGAAACGAGAAACAATGGGAGAAAATAGGGGGAGAAGAAGGAGACAATAACATTTGGTCAATAGTAAGCTTTGCATTACCACTTTTACAGAAATGATTCAAAATTTCAAATTTAATAAATTTCATACAGAAACACAAGACTATCGCTGGAATATATATATATAACACAATTTCTATCGGAATTCTAGCCGATTCTACTCTCAAATCTAATAATGTACACGTACAAGCCATTATTCGCAAGTTAAAAATGTGAAATATGTGTGGTCCTACCTATTCCAACACCTATAAATTTTAGAAGTAACGCGTGCCATACATATATTATTTATTATTTGTATGAAATTTATCATTTCCTGAAATCTAAAGAGATATTATATGTATAGAGAAAAATTATACTTTTAGGCATTTGTGACTTAACCCTGTCTTTATATAAAATATTGGGTTGTGACATAAATAAGTTCGATCAAATAAAGAAACATATCGATTTTAACCGAACTTACTTATTTTTCAATCCAATAGAAATTTACGTGATGTAATAAGTAATCAAGAATGAAAGAGAGGAGAATATAAAACACGGGAAAATAAACCAAGGAAGAAAAAGTAGATAAAAATCAATATGATTCAGAAAGATATGATTTTCATCCTTGAATTTTATCATTTGCCGTTAACTGGATGTTTCCCCGCGCAACGATGCAATCTTAGATTATTGGATAGCAACAAATACATATCACGCGGACAAAACTAAAATACGGATGGTACTGAAGTAACCTCTGTATGAGAGTAGCGTGCCTCGGGCTACTTACCAATGCCATTACTATCCTTTCACCCCTCTCTCTGGCATTGCGCTATCCTAACTCATCCGTTCTTTCCGCATCACGATGACTCGCACCCTTCTCGACTATCTCAAACCAGACGTTTTCTGGACCTAGCTTCGCTGAACCGTGTATACAACTTTAATGACTCGTGATTGTCATGACTTCTGCTCTTTGCGCCGCTCTTTTCGCTCGTAACGTGCGGTTTACCGAGGGAAAACGATGTCTGCTGTGTTATTAATTCCTGAGCGAAAGTTTCAACTAACGAACCTTTCGTAAAAGTACCTTTAAATTTTTCGGCTTTCTTCTATGCTACGTGATTGTCTCGTATCCTTTAGACATCGAAAGACTAGACATTTTAATTTAAATGTGCATACCTTGTCCATCGCATTTAAGATATTTGTCGCTTCTCTATTTTTCGATGATTAGCTTTCTTCCCGAGATATTTGATATGGAAAAGGTGTTTTAGATCTTTCCAAACCGGTATTTTCAATATTTCAATTTTCAGTATTTAATACGCAGTTGGAAATATAAAAACCTTACCAGATTATTAATCCAGATTATATCTTTTTTGCTACAAACTTTTACGTCCCTTTTTAATTTTATTTCTGTATCAATAAAAATCCTGATCCCATATTCATTTAATTGATTGCTCCTCATAAACATTTTAATTTTATCCATTGAACTTACTATTATTCTTTCAGGATAATGGTACAGTTAGTTAAACAGATCCGATAAATTTAATAACTGAAATGACTACTCCAGAAGTAATCTACAGTATTAATATGATTTAAACAATTTATAGCATGCTAAAAGGTTGTTAAAAATATTAATTAAAATCCCGTATCGGTAATTAGCATGTTGAGTACATCGCTTATAAACAAAGACACGATAAGAACGGAAATATTGGTATCTATAACTTTCCGAGCAAAAGTAATTTTATATCCGAAAATACATTGGACGTCTAGCGTGGTAATGCTCGGCAACGCAGTTCAACGTCGTTAAACTTTTTCATCTGCTTTCCAAACTCAAAGCCGACGAAAGTTTTTCTTCCGTTTGCAACGGTCGATAGAGCCACTACATAAATGCATTCTACCTTTCCACCGTCGTTTTCTTCCTCTCTTTTCCTTCTTCTCATCCTGTATCTCTCAGTAAGTTTTCCTCTAACTAAGAAAATACTTCTCTACTTTACCGCAGATCATTACACCTATACCTAGATTTCACTCTCTTCTGATTCTCGTATGACCTTAAATTGTTAATTACAAAATTCTTTCTCTCTGACTCGATATTTCTCGTGCAACATTTCACTATACGTTATTGCGGAAATTTTATGCCCCCTTCAAAATATTTTTCTTCTCTGAAACATTTTTTGTTTAGAGCAAATTACCTTCAAATAACGACATGACTAATACTGTTATCGTAAAGTGATCATGAAGTTGTAGATACATATTTATCCTACAATACGTCTCCACAAAACCGAACATATAGAGACATTCATAACTATGTCCTTCAAAGAAAGATATATCGATGCGCGTAGTGGTGAAGTGGGGACCGGATGTACGGAATGGCTCACAAGGAGTTTGTGTTTTTAGCTTTACTTTCATTTTGCTATGACATGGCGTAGGGCATAGGTAGACGAATGTACTCCTCTGTACTGTGTCAGTGGAGACGTTCATCGATTTCAACAATACCGATCGGTGTAGTGGAGACACACCTTTAGAATCATTTTACAAAGGAATCCTTGTACCCGCAGGGTATAAATGTCAAGTCTCTACTGTTGGTATGAAAAGTTGTTCGGGATTTAAAATATTTAAAATAAAATAAAAACGTTTTGTTTAGATCCAAGCCCCTTTAATATTCAGTATGAAAAGCTCTTGTTTTGAAAACTAGAAAATTAATTATTTTCTTCTATCTCAGCCATATACACTTTATTCGTTTGTCTTTAAGCATGATCTTATTGAAATTTAATTATTGGGATAAATAGTATATACTACTCAATCTATATAAGTTTGTGCTTTTACAATGTGCTTTGTAGTTGTATCTTCGCTAAAGAGGAATAAATCAATTTCTATTCAAAAATACCAAAGCTTAAAAATGCTATTTTACGTTTTAAAGTTGTTGCAGTTCGCTACTCATACTTATAATTTTACGAAACTAATTATAAATTTTAAATTTCTTTAAAAGTAATAATGCACACAAATTATAATAAAATTAATTTTATAATTACGTTTATTAATATTTTCAGTGATAAATTGCAAATGTATAAAGAAATGATTTTTTATGGAAGTAATACATATTACATATAGTATTATATAGTACTTGAATGTTCTATTATGAATATGTATCGCCTGAGAATTAATTTTCTTTTTTAGTACAGTAACAACAGTAATATCTTGATCATAGGTTCACCATCTGAAATTAATCCTGTGATGCTATATAATATTCTAATCCCATTTCAACATCGTTCGAGGCAGTAATGAGCACATAGCGTGATCAGCTTTCGTACTACAATATAAGCTAGTTTTTGTTTCATTTTTGGTAGGATGTCGTGTGAAATTTTCTCATTGTGGGTATCGTGAATTTTACTAAATATATGAATATGTAACAGCTAAAAGAAAGATCGTGGTAATTGAGAAATGCTTTGAATTATGGTAAAAAAATGGTTTTCCAAATAAATAGGTCTTTTGATGTTGCATAAAGGCGACCCTATTCACATTTTGTATTTCTTTCATATTTTCGACAGATGTTTCACAAATCTATGACATACATTTAAAAAGGTAACAAATACCTTCGAAATTGTATATTTCCATTGAAGTGACAAATATTATCTCAACGCAAAAAAAATATAGAGCCCGAAAAATTAAACTTAATATTTCTCCCATTTTCGATATTTTTGTATATCATTCTCATATTACAAATTCTAATGTTACATCAGATATATACATTTTGTTACATACAATTACAGTTATTTCATTTTATTTACGGAATTATTCACGTAATGTGCGTAATTCTTCTCCGCCAAATTAATTTAAATACGCGTGTGAAAAGAATGAAGAGTCAGAACAATTTACCAATTCAATGAAGGTTCATTTTCATGATGTATAAGCATTCATGCGTGAAACCTTAATGTCTGCTTTTATACTCGATCAAGCACAAAGTGCATTATAGAATTTAAATGAATCAAACTCGATTGATATTTGTAAATATATAATAAAATATTACATTATTTCAAATTGCATTATTTATAACATCATCCACTAATTATAAAACTAAATAATGTAATGCCTTTTTTACATAACTAAAATAAGTACAAGTGATTTCTGCATTAACCCTTATATTGTTGAAACAATTTAAATTTCCTTAATTGTTCACATGGTTTGTCACGCATAAAATTCTTCTGATTGAAAAATGTTCACTTCTCTAGATTACACATTTTATTCCAATAAAACTATATGGAATGTACATAATATGCAAAAATATGCACATAAAGAGTTCAAAGTACCCGTTATAATATTTATCGGATTAAATAAAGCCTTACTTAATATCTATTTCTTTAAGAAATATGAATCTGTATAGATGCATTACGCAAATATTTCTATCAATTTTTTTATATTTAGAAGATACCACTTTCATCTAGGATGCAACTTATTTACCTTTCGCTGAAATTTATTCTAAGACCTCTTAGAAATATGAGCCAATTTTTTTTTTATTAGTTCTATAAAAATATATAAATTAAATAAGATTCTGTAAAGTTTTTGTTAAAATTAATTACCGTATAAGACATGTTATTGTACACCCATTGTCTGTTGTCTTATGTATTTTAAAGGATGTTATCTGGAGTTTCAGCAAAAGGTTCTACCTTTTAACTTCATTTTCTCCGATGTTCGTATATAAACTTGAAAATATAAATCACGTTATACTACCTCAAACGAGCAAAAATCTACCAACTAGAATATTGTTATTATTATTACTGTGGTGACACAGATCGTCAGAGCCAAATCGAATGCTGTCGCTAACAGGATCGACTATAACAATATTTTATCTTTAGTAGAGTACAAGGAAACTCTAAAAAACAGAGGACCATATCATATAGACTACAAAAAGGCAGTGAAATATTTGTGAATTAAAAATAAGATAACTTAGTACAAAAAATATAGTAATTATAAAATAATGTTCTGATACATATATATCTGTACTCATAGTTATATATTATAAATTATAAACGTTGTTTCAGAGATTTAATTAATTAAGATGTGAAGATATATACTTACATGTATGTATATGTCCACAATTAATGAAATCTAGTTTAAGCATATTCACTCAAGGATTAATCCAATATATGTGTATTTTACGAACTTTCAAATTCGATCTTCTGGAAATTGTCGCGTTAAATGGAACTGATTTTACGTTTTGTATATATTTTCTCATGCAGATTAACATTTTACCAATTATCTGCTCTTCTACAGTCTGGAATTAGGCAACTTAAGCAAGTTTTTAAACCCGATTTTAGCAAAGGCAAAGCCTCCAACACAAATAACTTGCTTTTATATTAAGCGAATATAAAAATAAATTATTATAAAGATTCTTTTATATAAATGTGTTTCATCATCGTTGTAATTGAAAAATAAGTAAAATAACTTATTAAAGTAGTTTCTTAATCGCGGAACTTTTTTTAAATTGTATAATTAATATAATAGTTAGTAGGTATACCATAGAATTTTACATATTCTCCGCCATTGATAAATATTTCAAATCGCTATAATTTTAATTGTAAATGTTACCTTGTTTTATCGAATTGTATTAATAAATTTTATATACATATAATACTTATCACGTTTGATTTTTAACGCACAATAGCCGTACATAAGTTGAATAGCTATTAACAATAAAAAGCAATAATATAACTTTCGATAAAAATTTTAATATACAGAGATTTTAATACCGGTAAATTATATTTTTTTTCTGAATAATTACAAACCAATAACTTATTTAGAAATAACAAAACTTGCTCACATGCACAGTAACAATCTTTAGCTTTTATGTACATTCTTCAATATAGTTTTCATTACATTATATTTGTCAACGTTAGTGATATTTATTTTTGAAATATGTTGATAATAAATATCAATATTCGAAATTAAAATAAATTAGAAAAATTAAAAAGTTGTAACTTTTAATATGCATAAATAAGCATTTTATAAGACGTGAAAATTCAACCATTGGTGAAATATAATATTTCACATGTAACACAAATCGGTGTTTATAGATTTTACATTATTAAAATAACGTTAAAAGGTACTTGAATAGTAGAAAATGCAACGTCACAGTTTAATACACAATGTATAAGTGAGGACGTAAAAATAAAATGCGCATATTTAACTTACAATATTGCGTAATAATTTTATACGTACTTGTTTTTGATACGTATCTTATTTTTTAATTCAACGATTTAAAATGTTATCATACTTTGTTAAAATATAAAAATTACATCATTTACTGATATCACATTCTGTAAATATTTTTTATATCATACTTAAAAGTGTTTGTATTATATTGATTTCTGTCCATGGTATTAGAATGAGATGCGCTATTTAAACATTTTATGAGAGCATTTGATATCGAGTTTAACACGACAACATCTTCCAACACCTCCGCAAAGTCTAAACATAAATTATATGACACCTATGGACAGAAATTTTAAAAATATTAAGGAGTTATGGAACAACAAACAAAGAACTTAAAGATATTTGGAATAATATAGGAACAGAATATGCAAAAAAATTAGTTTATTTACTAGATTGACTGAAAAGTGTTATTAAATGCAAAGTCCGCCTGATAAAATATTATCTCTTATACGTGAATTGTATTTCTAAGACTAATTCTGAAAGTATGGGTACTTCCGTGTCGTTAATTATTTGAAATGTTTACTTATATCCCTTTTTTCGTTACATTGAATTGTCATATTACGATAATGTCTATATCTGTTGAAAGTTCAATTATCAATCTTTTAATGTCGATAATTGGGGGATGGGAGGTATAAATATTTATATTCCTGTGATTCACTTCAGTTATGAATTGAATAAATATTCAATCTTCAATATCTTTTGTATAAAATTTATTATAAATTCAATATTATTATCAATTATTATTATCAATATTATTATTTATGTATTATTATAAGATTATTCCTATAGTATGTTTACGTTGTAAAATAATTACATACAGATCTTGTTTAATACTTTGTTTTCAGGAGAAAAATACAACCAAACTCTCTCATATAATGAGTATAAAGTACACATGAAACTCACGATATCATCGGTGGAAATGTCCGATTATGGAACGTACAAATGCATATCAAAGAATTCTCTAGGGGAGACAGATGGCAGTATTAAGCTCTATCGTAAGTATGTCTTTCGCACTATATTTAGCCTTTAACAGCAAAATTTACGCTTTACGTTATTAAAAAAAGACAGCAAGTACATTTGTATTAAATTACATTAAATATGTATTACAGATAATAATACAATAGTATATAAAGTACACTAGATAATTTATAAATAATTTGAAAAAATATATTTTTAAGATATAAGAAAGATATTGTTTATTATAGTACTAGAAATATCTTAATATCTTCAAACGTTGTAAAATCTTAAAGTTTAAGTGAGAAGACTAGTGACAAGAAATATTTAGGAAATTGGAATCCTTTTTTACAACCGTACAATGTCAAAAAACAGATTTCAATAATATATTAAGTAAAAAAGAATTGCAAATGAAATATTGCGCTGGCGTGACATAAAACTTAAGGAGATTAAGCAATTCGAGTAACATGACTTGAGTTATACAAATATTGGGAAATATTGAAAAAGTCGTTTACTAATTCTATAAAACAATGATAACGTGTATACGCAATGAACAAACAAGAAGACGATAATGAAATAATCATAGCCGTGTAAAGTAATTATTGAAATCGTCACGATTCTTTTGATGAAAGGAAAGTGAATTGAACGGTATTCACACAGTGTGCTTTTAATAAATGAGTTGACGCGCGACCACCTGGTGCCAGCAACAACGCTGCAGTTTCAACAAAATGCACGTCACAGAATACAGATTAAACGAGAAATATCTTACTCCATTGGTTTGTTCATTCTTAAAATATGATTTAATTAATTCATCGCATATTGTCTGGTTTTCGTACGTAATTGTAATTATAGATTTATAAGGAGAGTTAAAAAAAAAAAACAAGATTCCAAGAACAAAGAATAAGTTGGTGGTATGTCTATAAAACGATGCGAATTAAGAATCTTCATGTCATGATTCTATTTAAAACCATAATTATTTTGCGAGAAAAGCAAATTTAAGCGTAAGCATTTCATTTAACTTTGTCTAAAACACGTATTATATATTAATAATAATATAAAAAATATTTGTTCATTCCACTGTGGAATTATATCTCATTTATAAAAACAATAATTAATATTACTGTTCCATTAAATTACGAGTTTAATGGAAAAAATGTGCGAAGGTTATTATTACGCTACTAACTTTTGGACAAAAGCTTACGTCAAAGAGCAATAAATAATTCATTTTAGATACTCTCAGAATATTTAGGTACATGGGAATGAAATCTTTATACCAGTCTACAAAAGCGTTTGCAACAATGTCATGTCGGCCGTTATAGAAGAAATATCTTCATCTAACGACCATATTCTAGTATCGATCCGAACTTTTCCTTGGTTAATAGGTTTCGCAAAGAAAAACCTTGGTCATAACAGGTTTTCTTAAATCGAGAACACTAGCTCGTTATTGTTCTTGCTATTATTTACGTTACCGACGACCGTCTCCGCGAAATTAAAGTCTAATTTTTAAAACAGATGCTTCTCTCTCTGTATGGTTCTCAATATGTATTTATTTAATTGGTGGAACTGCTGTGTTCAGGGGACCCATCTCCAATAATTTTGATTTTCACATATGTTATTAAAGTGATCCTCCTGAGTGACTACTACTGTGTACTTTTTAGTACAGTGGAAAATAGCAGAAATAATATTAATAATAAAACCTGGAAAAAATTGTGATGCAGTAAACTCGGTCTCCTGGCCAATCATTTTCGTTTCAGTAATATAAAAAAAAATATTTGAAACATTTATCAGCAGACAAATAAATTCTGTCACAGTTGAAAAACAGATAAAAAGCAAAAATACTTCGCAAGCCTGCGATAAGGAGTGACACCAAGGTTTATTATAAGAATCACAAAATATGTATCATTTAACCTATATAAAATATTAAAATTTTATCTGAAATATAGATTCTTTACAGTGAAGTATAAAGAAGTACAGGCAGATGTAGTACCTATTAATTTTGGAGTATCACAAGGTAATGTGCTTGGCCCAATGCAGTATATTTTACATACTGCAGATATGCCAAATTTCCAAGATTGCCGCACAGTTATCTTCGCAAATGATATGGCAATTATCCACGCATGTAGATCCACAAAATGCATTAAACAATTTAGAAAACAGCTTAAATAATATTTAGAGATGATTACAAAAATATAAAATTAGAGCCAATACAAACTAGTCAATCTACGTAGCTTTTATTGAGAGAAAGTGTATACGTCACCCAATTACGTTAAACAGAAAAATAATGCTTGCAGCAGACTCTGCCAAATACCTTGGTATGCACTTAGGCTGTAGGCACAACTAGAGAAAGCATATCTGAGAGAGAAGGAAATCTAAATCAACTTCATTTTAGTCAACTTATATTTCAACTTCATATTAATCGACTTCAAAACAACAATGTATAAATGTATATTAAATTCATATGGACACAGCATAGAACTGTGAGGTTTAACGTCCACTTCAAATATTGAAATTCTGGAACGATTTCAATAAAAAAATCTTACGAATAATCACGAATACATCATTATTCGAAACAACATTGTTTGAATATACTTATCAAACGACTACTTGAAGAGACATCAAACCGACGAGGACACAAACGCTTCAAACATTCGAACATAAAAGATAGATTCTAAACAATTTCTTGTAAAATGAACTAAATTACAAAAAATAAAATAAATTACAGATCAATGAATATATTATTTACAAATTACACAAAATTGTACCTTATGCAATGATATCCGTCTACTCTTATCTTTTTTATGACAGGTTGCAGATAAACGAGGAGTAAAAGAAATATTTTTCCTCTTGGAAATGAAAGGATGTATAAACATTGGTGACTGATTTTTCTCTTTTGAAATAATTTTTCACTTCTACAGGAGAAACGATTATTGTTTTTCATACTCTACGTTATATTCGACATATGTATACATAAAATTTTATTAAAATGGAACTTCTGTTATCATTGCAAATTTTCTCATGGAAAACGTGCAATTTTTAAAGTTCATCAAGTCCATAAATGACCCTGTATGTTCATCTCTTAGTTAAATATGTTTAGATCGCCATTTTATATGATATATAAATATATATATCCAATTAATTTCCAATTAATATAAATTGCGCAAAGTAAGTTTCATGAACATGTTCAATATTGTTTTATACATTTAGCAGAAATTTTCGGGTAGATATCAGAAAGCAATTTATCGTTTCGATAAAGTGTGAGCCTTTCTGTCCTGAAAATCGTATTTCCTGGAAAGTGGTGCGAGCCGTAAATCACCGATAACAGCCATTGTCACTCTGTTTTCTGACAAAAAGAATTCGCGGCTATCTATTGAACTGTAATTGTAGGTTTTCTCGTTGGTCTACTCGTAGATCGTACTTCTTAACTTCGTGCTTTAATCAGTCACCGACTCGATAGATTACAACGAAATCAATTGAATAACTTCTCACTTGTGGTGATCGCGATTTAATACGTATTTGCATTTTAAATTTTCCTCCCGATACGATGTCAGAGATAACAAAAACCGAGTTATCCAATTTATGGAATTGGATAATAACTTTCTTAATGGCTACGAGAATCCAGCATAGAAGACCTTTCTGTAATCGATACTTTCATGCAATTTTCATGACGGGTTATATGGGGTGTCTCGAAAAATGCAGACAAGCTGTATTTTTACGATTAGATTAGATAAATTAAATGACATGAAATAAAACTAATTTTTTAATATATCTAAAGAATACGGTTTCTTTTGTTTTCTATACAAATCTAAAACACAATTAATGCGTATATTTTTCGAAATTATTAATTTAAAAGTTATTTGAATTTTAAACTAGATTTGTTTTAGTTATAGGATTAAAATTAATAAAATACCTAAATCGATTTTAATTTGATAGAAATACGGCGGGTAGATTATTAGACAAATAGATTATTACATCCAAATTGTTAACAGTATAAGTAATAAATTAACTCGTCTTTTTTTAAATTAAAATCTTTGTAGAGTGCATATGGTATGAGGAATATTCAAATAATTCTTTATTATTCTTCCTTCTCCTTCTTAACTGTTTGTAATACATAAATGAACTCTCTTTCTAAAATTTTTTTAAGTTTCCAATGATTTGGATATTATTAATTCAATGAAAGTACGTATTATTTCTTAAAATTCATTATAAGAGAAAATTAGTATCCAGTTTGATGATCACATCATTAATAGCAAAGAATGTTGCATTAGCGTTATTTAGACGTACCAATACATAAAAAAGTATAAAATTAATATACATACAAATAGTGTTTCGTACTATTCAATTTTGTTTTATAAAATGTTGCTACATATTTTTTGATGCGTTCTTTTATAATTCAGAATAGAAATGTCATAAATTGTTCTAGTATATGTACAAAGATTACATATCTACTGCAATGCAATTATTATAACCTTAAATCGTATTTATTATAAAAATATTTATCGTTACTATTAGACTATTTAAGCCATTCATATGTCACAGTTTGTCACAATTAGTTATATAATATTCAACGAACTCGGGATTAATATGAATAAATTTATAACTTAATTGAAATATTTATAATGATAATAATGATATTTATAATAATAATAATAATAATAATAATAATAATAATCATGATAATATTCAAAATAATAGTGATAATCTTTCTATCTACACAATAACAGTTAATTATCTATACGAATGTAAATTTAAACTCAAATTGCATAAATTTCATTCAAAATTATATATTTTGCAGATATTCCAACACCAACGACACAGCTGAAAGCTACAACTACTACTCCAGCCCCTACTAGTGAAGAAGGTAAGTGTATTAACAGAAATTTATAATTACAATTAAAAGCTTTCTAAATTCATTACCGTAATTACCTACATTATGCGATAGGCACTACAAAAGATAAGGATTTTAAATTACGTAATTTCGTAAATTGTGTAGGGTATATCAGAATGAAAATAAATTTAACAGAAGTTCAATTACGTTTAATTTGTAGTTGAAAATATTCAAAATTCTCGACAAAGGCCAGAACCGAGTGTAGAGCCTAGTCCACACCAAATAACTGATTCATCGTTGCTTAACATCGGTAGGACCGATGGTAAGTAGTTTACTATATTCCTTACAATAATTTGTTAATTTTAAATATTTAGTTTCTATTGCAATACACAATTAAAATACGACAAAAATATTAAATTGATTAACCTTCTAAATTGAAACGCTTTATGTTACAATGCAAATTATTTTAAATCTTCTAACGTAACATTATATATATTAAATGTCCTCCAACTGGACTACTTAATAAAATGATCAATATTATTGCATAATATTTTGTTAATACACAAGGTGTTAATACGGAATAGAATTAATAAGATATTTACTAATGACATGTATGATTATATTTAATAGTATAGAGGATGTATCGAAAATCGTAGTACAAGTCGAAAGAGGACGATTCCCCCTTCCAAAATAAGTCGAAAATATGGAGTAATAAGTTTTGATACAGTGCTTCGTTTTCGAGGAGATCAACTATGAAGTTTCGTCAAGTACACGTGCACTTGACAGGTAACGAGAATCGATGGAACAGGTTTCTTCGCACTTAGATACTCTGTTTGAATTTGTAAACGTCATGATTTTGTATCCTCTGAATTACTACATTAACAATAAGTTCCAATATTACACTTATTTAGTTAAACTAAAGATTAATTCAAAGCGTTGATCGACGAATTATAAAAGCATGAAAACTTGATAATATGTTTCAAAGTTTCACTTCATCAAACGCGTGCATGATACATTATGATTATCACTACTGAATTATATTTCAATTTACCTATGTTTTCCTTATTTTCAGCATAAATTAACTCCTTAATGTAACCCCATAAATTAAAATGGAGTGGAGTTAAATCCAGCGATCTTGGAGCTCATCCTACTGTTCCTCCACGTCCAACCGAAAAGTTGTGTTGCCTGTTTAATACTATCCTAACTAAAAGTAAAGTGTGGCGGAGCTCCGTCGTGCTGAAAAATTATTTTGTGCATGATGGGTATTTCTTCCAACGATTCTGGCAAACTGACTCTTGTTATTTCTCAAGTGCACGCGTTCTTGATGAAACTTCGTAGTAGATTTCCTCGAAAATAAAGTCTTGTATCAAATATTGTCATTCTACCTTTTTTACTTACTTTTTCACGGGAAATCACTCCCTTTCGGCTTGTACCACTATTTTCGATTATATAATAAAACTCTAATACTATAATGAATATCAAACATATCACACTTATATTTGTATGTATTATTAAATGAATAGTTTATAAGTAGGAGGCCGTTGCAAATACAATGTGAATTAATTTAATATAAATTGAAAGAAAACATGGAGATATTTCAGTATTGTAGTCATATAATAATTTCATTAATATATTATAACTTGAAAGAATTAAAAGTTGACAACATTCTGTAAGTCAGTATGTAATTATTAATTGTTAAATTGCATTTCCAAATGATTAAACAATACGTCTATTAAGTTGAATAGTAAAAAGTTGTATTATAATTTTTCGCCAAATAATATTATTCGGATTTTCTTTTCGTTAAAGAAATGAAACTGCTATGTTTTATCTTGTTTCTAAATTAAATGTTTTTAGATATTATTTTCAACAATTCTAGTTTTCGTTTCATCGTTACCATTGTACATTCTAGCAACAGTTTCGGCATTGTCGAAACAAGCTTGAATATTCAAACGCGTGCACTGGCGCTTATATGCCGTGAAACTTTCTAAATAAAAATCGAATTAAACTTGTCTCCTATAGTATAGTAACAGTACAGTTAGATTCTAACAACATGCAATGTACTTCCTAAACTTCACACGGCCGTTCCTTTTTCTTTCAATAGTGAACATGCAAATCTATCTCTAAAATTAACATAAAGATAATCGAGTAATATTATCGCGCTGGAACTTTTCTACTTTGACAAGTTTCATCGAAGGGAAACCGTGTGAAATAAACTGAAGCTGTAAAGTCGCGTGATTTAACATCTCCTTCGCTTGTAATCCTTCGCTCCTTCTTGTTACTGGATTTAATTATAGAATTTGATCAGGAAGCGGAAGGTAGATGAAAAGTAGAAACGGCAGGCGTATTTTCTCGTAAATACGTTATCCCCCTTAGAAATTCCGCGCGAATTTCCTTTTAAATCATCACCTCGGCGTAATGCGCGAACTTACGCACAGCAGGCTGAGAAACTTTTTGAAGGGAAAGTTCGAGAGAAGGCGTGAAATTTACCCGCGAACTTTCAGTAACGCCGTAGATCTTCTCCGAGGCGACAAACGCTGCGCTCTCAACGGGATTTTGATGAAATCCCACGCGGTTTATGAACTACCACGTCGTGCCGCGTCGCCTCAACTATGGAAAGTAATCTGATCTTTCGTTTGTGAAAGTTCCTCGCAGCTTTCTTCCCTGGCGTTTCGCGTTTCTTCGATTGTAATCTATCGTTCAAAGTGAACTTAAAAGTTTATGGTGCTGGCAAATCTTTAATCCACTATTATTCCACTTTTGTGCACTTTTTTAAACGATTCTCAAACCATGTTCTATCCAGGCTTACAGTCTCATTCATGGACTTCCTTGTTTCGACAGAGACTCGGCGTTGGTAGATTCTTAATCAGTTTGTAAAATAACGAGTTGACAAATCTTTCTGAATCTTGTTGAATCTTATTGACAAATCTTATTAAGAAACTTTTGCAAAATTCTAGAAAAAGGTTATAGACGTTGGAACAGCATGGCACAATATTCTGTCGCATTCTGTGTAATCGACTATGACGTATCGTTTATGAAATCATATTTTTCAATCAAGACACTAAAAACTGCATCGACCTAATGTGAGAATTTGTAAACTATTCATACGTAACTGTATAATTCTTCTTATTTTACGAACAAAGAATGACTATTATATTAAGAAACGATACTTTGTTTCAACAGCTGCTGTTATAGCAATTATATTTTTAAAATTGTTTTAATTTCTATAATTCGTGCCATTAAACGCTTGCCACAAACGATAACAAAGGCTTATTCTGCATTCCAGATCGATCTATGAAAAATTATTTTTACAACGTAGTAAAAAATATTGTTTTCGCAAAATTAAGTGAAACTTTCCTTCTTGTGTACACAAATTATATATATTGTAAATATATATATACTGTACAGAAGAAGATAATTTTAGCGGTAGAAGAAAATAATAAATATGAAAACAAATCCTATGAATATTTATTATTCTCCATGAAAAATTTGTTTAAAACTGCGCTCAGATCAACTCTCGTGTTATTACGTAGATTATTATGAAACAATTTTCGTCACTATTATCTTTATTTTTAAAATTTATAATCAAAATTTGTAATTTCTTAAATTAATAGGAACAACTAATTTACATTCGTAAGTATTACACACACTGAATTTTAAAAAATGTACTCTATTAACACACCGATGTTCCTTTTCAATATTTAACAGTATACGTTCCTGTTTATTAAAATTCACAACACGTTTGTAGTTAAACTCGCAAAGGAGAACTACTGAAAAATAAGCAAGGCAGATGAACTTGTGAGAAGAAGTATAATTAGAATAGCTAAATGTTAAAACCCAGTTAATTATGTATAAATGTGAAACGTAGATATGAGCAATTTAATATATTTACTTATATCAAAACGCAGACATTTAAAAATACAGTTGAATTTAATTTACACCTACCCTAACACTTTTTCATATAGTATATTGAAACGAATAATACTTTTCTTAATACTTTTAATATCCTTGTTTGGTTATTTAAAATCGCTACAGGAAAACAAAAAAGTATGGTATTATTATCATTATCGAATTGTCTTATTAATTTGGTACAATCATCGCTATCCTTTATAGACTTTATAGACTAAGAGGATTGAATAAAAATAAAATAAATTCGAATTTGAGATAAAAAACGGAGTACACGAAAAATATCTATAAATTTTTCATTAAACCAACATTACTTTAGTCTAACGAAAAAATATTAAAAGGCGGACAGCAAATGGCATGCATAAAATATAAAAGTACGCAGTAAAGGAAAAAGGAACAACGAGGAAAGACGAATAATAAGTAATGCCTTTGGCGTTCTATCAAAGACTATGTTTTTACATGCATTATTCTCATTAGAATATATGATTTTTACTTTCTCTACCGTATTGAAACCTCGTCATTGATAAAATACTATTATAGTTTCAAGTACTAATAACGAATGCCAAATTATTAAACATAATACTCATCTTTTATTTAATATTCGAAATCATTCTTACTTTGCCGGAATATACATTAAAATTATAATTAAGAAACATAAAAAATACCAAACAGGCGATATACATTACATGTACATATATTTTATGCATATATTGTATATGTATAAATGTATAAAAATATAAATGTATACAAATATAAATGTATACAAATATAAATGTATATATAAATATATATATATATTTTTTACATATATACATATGTAAAAGCACCAATATATTACAACGAAAAAAAATATAACGATCGACGAATGATCAGGTATAGATGAATTCGATACAAAACAATTTTATCAGAGTTTCTAATATATCAATCACTTTTTCTCAGATATACAGCTTCATGGTAGGGCGAACAGCGGTAGCTATAACGATGGTGAAAACGCTGTAGTAACAAAAGGACGAAAAAGCATCGACGGCGAGGTACGACCACGAAGAATCGACAACACGGCACAATCGATGTCATCCAGGGGTTCTAGTTCGAATTTTCTGGTACAATCTACAGCGGCCATCTGCATAATCCTACTATCTGTCCTGTCGTAGTCATGTCAGTGTCTACCAGCAAAAAGAACGGTTATTCGAGGAAAATCCTTCGGGGATCAAGATTCGTCCTGTTCATCGTCATTTATCTCATCCGCGAAAGGGATCAATTAATGGGTGTGCTCCGATGCCGCAAATTTATCGACAACTATTGCCTTTGTCGTCGTTGTGACTGAAATCAACGAAACAGTTTTTCTTGCTGCAAGCTTTGCACTAAAGTTTGCAAATTAGGCGATTAATGGAATTTCTAGTAATGCCACTGACGAAATACTGCGCCTCGTCGGTGATAATACATTTGAATACTTGTACCAGATATTCGGCAATGTGATTACACCTTTGCGTGTTCGCGGAAGTTCGTAGACTCTAGCTGTAACTCAACAAATTGTACAATTCACTTAGTAATCTGCTCGTTACACGTAATTCATCTGTGAATAATCATTTTGAGTTTCGAAAATTTAGACTATAATTTCAGTTTAATAACTATTTTTTTTCCTAGCTACTCTTAATTATTCTTTTTAGAAATACAGATATCATTCCGTGTTCAAGTTTCATATATACATGCAGTAATTAATTTATATTCAATTTTCTTTCTACTGTAATCTATGTTATTTTAGTAATAGGACAATTAAGATTGTTTGTATATATTTGTGTGCTTTAAGTTTGTTGTACACTTTATATGCTTTACAAGCAAAAAGAAATTGTTTTCTCTAGGAATCAGCATTAACCATAACGACAATTCTATTGATCTATTAATATGATCAATAGAAGACAGTATAAACATATTGGTCTGTTGTAAATGTAGTTGAATACAAACTTTTGTATAAAATTTATGTACATTAATACTCACCTCGACGTATTAGCATTTTTAAGAAGTGGCAGCCAAGAAACATTAAGATTAATATTCAATAATATTTATATCTTCATTCCTCATATTCGATAAAGAAATGATAATTTTCTGGTATTGACATTTTATCAGTTTGATTATTAAGCATCGGAGGCTTTTGAACAATTATATGTACAAAATATGACTCATTTATTATAAATTATTTAAAACATTAATTATTATAAGAGGATATCGTTTGCAATATACTTTTATACAGTAGAGCCGCGTTAATTGAATGCGATACGGATTCAATAACTTGTTGGAATCAATGAATTCATGGAAAGTTTTTAAAAATCCGAATGAATAAAAGAAATTATTGTTGATCGATGATTTGTCACTTCGAAGTAATAAATTGAAGTAAGTAAAATCTTTTTAATTCCTGTTTTCTCGAATTGATTGAAGGAGTAGAGATATCTGGTGTCAAATTAATGAATCCGTCCAAGACGTGCAATTATCACGGCCCTATTGTAAATCAAGTTTAATATACTCCTAACATGTCATGTTCTTTAATTTATACGTATACTCGTATTGGGCTTGAGAAATATTTAGGTAAAGTATTTGAAAAATAATTATTTCAATATCATTCTATTCGATTAGATACTGTTTCTTGTGCTTACTGATACTTATTTGCCGTTAGCTTTTAGTATAAGCAAATGATTTTTCTTCAATTTATTTGATTAGTTATTAAATCAAATAGATTTTTATTTCCTTTCATATGTTGCATTCGAGTAAATATTTCGTGAAATTATATTTGAAATAATTTGTGACATAATAATTTGTGAAATCTAAATCTCTCTCTTCAGTTTGATTTAATGATTGAATATATCAATTCATAATGAAAAGAACAGAATTCAAATGTAATTCATAAATATGATTCTGAATATTTTATACAACGAAAACCCAATAAATTAATATGTTTCAAAATACTCTCTCGTTTATAGTTTAGATAGTTTAAAGAAACGAGTATTGCAAGAAATATGGTTGAAAATGTTTTTTGATCGTAGAATTCGATTTCTACTACTGTATAGATTACAAACGAAATTCATAAATATGACTTTGAAAACTAAATAACAATTACGTACTGCACAGAGATAAGTATTTTTATATTTCCTCATATCGAATGTCTTATTATTTCAAACCTTATGAGATTAAAATCGTACTTTCAATGAATAAATTTTATATGTTCCATATTCTATTCAAAAAATATATATCTATTCAGAATAATATAAATATAATCTCTTAACTTCAAACTTTAATTTTATTAGTTCGAATAGATTAATTGTTTCACTGAAATACCGGCTCTACTAATTGCACATTTCTTTTACAGTTCACGTATTCTATCATATAGTACTCAGTTTCTAACTAGTCAATCTATAAAAGATTGTATGTCAAGTAAGTGCTTAAACAGAAGAAAACTTTTACGTTATCTTTATATTATCTTTATTATATTGTTTATTAATTCACTGTTAAAAATTAACGCATTCACACGTGGAAATAAGATATGATTTTTATTATAATTATAGAGCAGTGTTTTTAATATTTCTTTGTTATACATAGTACTTTCAAAAATACAACTAGGTATATTTTTTATTGATTAATTATATTGTTTTTAAGTAGTAAAAAGAATAAATATTCCAAAAAAGAACGTAATATATCGTTGCGTCCTATTTTATGCGTGCTTCTATATAATATTGATTATAAATATTAATAAATAAACAAATATATTTGATTAAAGAAATGAAAAATAAGTGGTTGTTCATAATATTCAAAATTGCAAAAATTATGTACATAACCAATGTTATATATTTGAGTTTTCTAATTCTAATAATTGGATTCAAATATTTTGATAAGTACCTATCAAAATTGTAATGAAATTTTCACAATGTGTATGGAAATATTTTACTGATGAATCTAGTATAGTAGTGATTTTATTATTTTATTTGTTACAGAATTTTAATTATTCTCAATTATAATGTTCAGACAAATGAATTATCGAACAGGAAATATAATTAACACTGCTCCAAACGAAAAATATTTTAAGCAATTTTTATTTATTTCATGCTCGAGTATCGTATAACGTTGCAGACTATCCTCTTGGCATCGTAGGCTCTCCTCTTTATCTGCTTTGCCCAATATTATCGATTTCTCTCCTTTCTTTCGTTCTTTATTCGTCAGGTGAAAAGCCCTGAAATCATACGCATCGTTAGCCAAATGAGATCCTTTCATTTCCATCAGTTCTACAAACGGAAATGATAGAACTCCTTACTGGTACACTTTCGTTCGACTGTTTTACAGAGCGTTTCTTGTAATTATCAAAGTAACGATCATCGTTAATTGTATGCTTTACCTGTAGATGCTTCAACTTTTCTAACAGCACTACAGTACTGCTTATTGATACAAATTAAAACCATTACCCCGAATAATTCTCTTTAAGTAGATGAATGTTGTAGACTTATAACTCATACTATGACAATTCATTTCAAACGTCAATAGTAGTCTATGTACTTCGTTACCTGATGAGTTATACTAATTAGTTACCTAATCAGTTAATACATATTCGGCCTAATCGATGTGTAATTAAATTAGTGTAGTATCACACGCAAACCCAAAGTATATGCACATTACGCAATACACGTACTTATACATAGTTATTGCGCAATGATAGATTACCAGAAAAATAGCGTAAACCAATACATTATTTCCATACTGATATGCTTAGAATCACAACAGAAACGTAATCGTTAAAAGAGAACATTGTATAATTCATGTGTACATGTATGTGTATACAAATGTGTATATGTTACATTAGGATAAGTACTCGTATTGAGTGTTTGAATGGTTTAAACGTGTTGAACGGTGGGATTTGTTGTGTCCGAGGAAAATAAAACTGAAACAAGGACAGTGTGTAAAATCCAACAGGAAATGTTATATGTACATTTTCTCTTAGAGGTATAATCATTTGCATATATCTGTACATATGGCAAATATATGGTATGTAATAGGAAAGTATTGAAGAAGTATCGAATCTGAACTATAATATAACATATAATTGAATTTGTATATATTAAAGAATGATCTACGATCATACATCGAATGAATAGAAATTGTTTGTACATATACAGTTTAAGAAATGATTTATTGCTGAATTAAATTTCTTTGTATATACTTCATATATTTTAAATTAAATAGGAACATCATAATGTATAATTCTCGTTTAAATTATCGTAGATTTTAAGAAAACTAAATTTATTTCAGAATTCATGTTTCGTTGCTTGTGTAAATACTAATACTTGTAATCGCAGAACTATTCGTTTATGCAATATTTTTTATTTTTTATTCTACTTGTTCTATGTACGTACAGAATATATAATTATCAACATCTAGATTCGAGATTGTAAATATTACTTATGAAGAAGTATTGCGTACGTGCACATCTATTGTTAGAGTTGTGCGTTGTAAAATGTATTGACAATTAGCTTCGTTAACGATAAGCAGAAGTAACTATTTGTGTATTTGAGTCAATCGAAAGTAGTAGGCTCTTTATATATTGAAGTTTTATTTGTATGAGATTGTACACGTGTATAGTTGATGAAGGAAGTTATAACGAAGCTATGATTAATATACTTAACAAACATATAGCTATACTTAGCTATAGTTATATCTTTTGATATAACAGATCTGTGCAACACATTTGTAACACTTTATAAACAGAGAGTGTTTAATAAATTTATTTATTTATGCGACAAATAATTAAGAGATAATTATAAAAAATATAATTAAGGACGATTTTTGCTTATCGTTGGCGAAATTTATTGTAAAGTCTGTATATACGAGTATTAAAATAGTTAAATTTATAATGTACTAATTTAAGTTTAATTGTGACAATTGTAGCAATTATCAGCATAATAAGAAGTATTTACCTCAGTGAGCTTACTATTGCCTCCTAGATACGTAATATTTGAAATTAATGTCTTCTTATTTTATTTCTCCGGCGAAAAGATTAATTCCAATAAAATATCTTATAAATCTAACTTTATGTACTTTCTATATACGTGTGATAAATTATTTACTCATTATATGTATATACATGTATTTTATGTGATGCTACTAAGAAATGTACTTATATAACTATTTAGCAAGATATTCTACGATAATTGTAAGTATAGAAAGAATTAATAAATTAATATCATTGTTATCGTTTATATTTTAGATATTTCAATAAGTTTCTAATAACTCTATGGAGATTTCGTATACAGAAATTAATAAGAGGACATTAAAGTCAACTTGTTGTATATTAAAGAATTGTGTGGCAAATTTCGTAGACAAAAATAAATTAAAACATTATCTTTGCATCAAAGTAGATTTAGATCGACTGAAATTCTAACTGAGAGCAACAGAATGATTGTTACTGACGAAGGAAAAGGAATATAAAGTATGGACGTTTGGTTTGACATATGTAACAAAAACGTTCCACGTGTATAGCCGTATTTCTCATAAAAGCCATTCAAGTATCAAAAAAGATATGTCTCTCTATAATTAGTATTGTTTTACTCACACTCTCATGGAGTTGATATTAAATGCGATTTTTAAATTATAATTCAGAGTTTTGTTAACGATGACTGTTTGATTTTAAAATATATAATGATTGCAAATTGACTTAAAAATATAGTTCTGTCGAATATCTTATTTTTTAAATTTCATTAAAACAATGTCGTGATAAATGCATAATGCGATTATATTATGATACGTAGCATAGGAAAATTCTCAAAATCGTAAAATCTTAAATGCAATTTAGCTCAAATGTATCTTAAGTAATTAAAGAAAGTACTTTGTATTTAAAGCATACATACTAGTCCTTTATCCTCAATAATATTGTTAAACTTCTCTATGAATCCTTAAAATCTTTTTATATTCTTTTTTATATTATATTTTTATATTTATTCTACGTTTATATGGCAGTACACCTTTCTTCTGTCTTAGGTATAAATTCTGATATTTTTGTATTGCATGCGACGTTACCAATTCAATATAGTAGTGACACAGAGCCTTAGTTAACGCTTGATCGTTAAAACGTGAGACACGAATTCTGTACCTATTCTAAACATTTATTCTGTATCTTGTTGGTGATGTTACAAATTAAAATTTTCGCGGTCGAGACAGCCGTTCTTTAAGGTCAATCGTCGTGGTTGTTATTGTCTGTGGTAATGTTGTTCATAATCGACAGTCGGTTTCTTACCAACATGAAAATTATCATCAGTTAATATTGTCGTACAAAAATAATTCTCCGTAGGAAATTGCAGAAAGAGCAGGAAAAATATGAAACACAAAATTGTTAGAAGTATAGACACAATCTGTAATGTTAGGTCTATCTTATACATATATGTATTCGTCTGTGATACATATCTTTATCACTGGTATCTATTTACATTTCCGGAAGAAATCTATCGTAATGTGTAACTAAACCAGTATAAAAATTTTACATCGTATGACTGATAACATCTCAATGTAATTATTTCGATGAATTAATACTGAATTTTACACTTTATATTTAAACGTTATGGAAACTCACCATGATCACTGGTCAGTGCCACAATCAATTACGACTGTATCTCAGTCGGTAAGTCTGATATTTATTATCAAGACGTTACCACAAAGAACATGTGATTATATTTCATAATTTCATCTCAAAATTTCTTCAGTAACATCATAATTTAAAACTCTCAAGGTTAGCTGAATCACAAGTAAAGTATTAATACGTTACTTGTATATAATTGTTGTTATATGTGCCCAAATTAATTGATGCAACGCTGGTTTCAGGACTCAGGCGCATCTATTTTTAAAGTTGAAAATCTGGAAACACTTTATTGCACAGTTTGCGACAAACATGTTAATATTAATTAATGTATACATACAGATGGTCTCGAAAATATTCAGACACTAGTATATAACTTTGACTTCTATGTTCTATTTCTAAAATGAATAAAGGTAAAACAGTATATTGCAGCAGCAGTATATTGAAGTGTGGTATACAGATAGATGTCAGAAAGTAAAAAACCTTTTGGCTTAAAACAAATCGTTGTCTTTATAAATATTAAAAAAAAAATGTGGAAAAAGTGAATTTTCATGCCTCAAATATATACAGGCATTTTATAAATTGATGTTAAAAGAACTAAAAATTTAATATTTTGTCCGATATCCTTTTTATTCAGTATCATTGTCATGCAAGCGTTCTTATTATTTTATTTGTATTTATTTCAGATGCAGAACATAGAAGTCAAAGTTATGCTAATGTTCAAATATTTTCGAAACCAACTGTAGGTATATGTGGGATTTTAAAATTGTGGAAAAAATAAGTAAAATTGTACTATCCATTCTCTTATCAAGATTCGATGTGGAAAGAAGTGGCAACTGACACATTTAATTACTGTTACACACAAGAAAAATATCCAAATGACTAATTCGTGCGAAATTTAAAAAAAAAGCAGTTTTATATGGACATAGCACAAGTCATGATCGCCGCTAACAGGCCTTGACATACATTAAACAATGAAGCACGAAGAAACTTTTTAGCAAAATATACAGATCGCAGTATACCGGATGAGTCGACGCTAAGAAAGAATTAATTATTTAGATGATTATTACAAAATATAGTGAATCATTATATTTGGATATTCATAGACGAAATTAGTAATATAACGGGTCATTTTAATATCTTAAAAATTCAAAATATAAAATAAGAGGCGACTTATGAAATAATCTAATGTATCGCAATGCTTCCTTTGCCGATTTAATCGACTAAGCTTCTCTTTCGTCGAACTCGAAATACTTTCCACGAAGTCTTTTATATTTTCCATGCATTGCATAAAAAGAATTATATTCCCTATCTTATTACATAGATTTTGCTGACAATAGAATATACTGATCTACGACGCGATCTTTTGTGGACAAATTGCTTTCCCACCTTGCCGAATCTAACAGTCTGTGAGAACGAAATATTTATCAGCGTCTATCAGCGTCGTAAATTAAAGATTTTGTAACGTTCGCAAATTTTCATTTTTGTAGTCACACGTTATGACAAGTAATTATTATACATTGAGGGTAGAACTATCAACGATTCCGTCACTTGCAAAGATTAACTCATTAGGATTTAATACATTCTTAGAACGAATGCTTAATTGGTTCGTTCGTATGCGAAAGTCTAGATTAGAAAGCGCAGAATGCAATAAGATCATAGAGCGGCGGCAAAAAAGCTACGAAGAAATACCTATATGAAAGTAGCCGCGTGTAATTCGTAATGAGAATCACGTCGATGTCGACGTAGCCCGTCTTCGAAACCCGTAATTACCGGCGCCGATGGAAGAACCGAGACTGGCTGAGCAGCCACCTTTTAAAAAGGTGTTAAAGCGTGCCGCGAGCGTAGTTGGCTAGGTGTTAATTTAAAACAAACCAAAGGATAGCCGCAATTCGGAATCTAAGGATCACTGACTATCCTATATTTTGACCTCAGACACACCGCGATTCTGTTCAACTGGGCCATACCCTCAGTGACGTATCAAAATTTTACGCAGATTTGGATCCACAGCAATTGACATTACTTTAAGCATATAACAATAGTATTTTGAAAAACTTCCTTTTCTCCACAAAGATAAGATTAACTAACTTTGATATATCCTATAGATAGCGGATAATTATGCATTTATGGATCACTTGAAAGCAAAAATGTACAGAATACGCATAAAACATAAAAACATAAAATATCCAAAGTGCAATACTTGTCATAATATTTAATAGGTGAAAGAAATTTTTGCTTGTATCAAGACAGCAATCAATATTGTTTCTTTAATTATATTTATAAAAATATAAATTTGTATAAATATTCGCAGTATACTTATGATAAATAGCGGATAAAACATAATTTTGTAAATTTAACCCCTAAGTATTTATAAAGTGTAACTATTCGATAAATTGATTAGTATAATGAAGTAAAGAAATAAACGCCAGACTTGTAGAGGAAATGTTTACGTTATTTAAGCAACAACATCTTTTAAATGAAATCACGAGACAAATGAAAAGATAAATCAATGAAAATTTGAATAGAAAATATGTACGAAACGTATACAATAATCTTCTTGAAGGTTTCTAGTATTACACAATGAACAAAACTAAAAAGAACACTTGCATTCATTATGAATGTAACCGTTAGTATATTATAATATTGATTAATTTAATCATTGATATAATATATTATATAATATTGTTTGTTTTAAATCAATCGTTTTCTTAACTTCTAATAATAACTGTCCTGATAATAACACTGAACAATAACTTGTAAAGCTATTTTAATGCAACTTCGACAGTTACAGATTTGATTTATATGTTTCTTCGGAAGATGCATATGGCCTGAACGTTAACGAGACAGGTATGGAGCTCATTAAGGTTTGGCTTTATCACGATCGAGAGAACATACATATGGTGAAAGGTCTGTTTTCCAAATTGAAAACAGCGTCGTATCACGGCCACCGATCTTTGATGTATCTCGTCTTGCCCTCTAATCGCCAGTTAAAGGCGCGAAGTATCGCGATCTGCAATCTATCGATCTCCGAAATTAGCATTCAGGGCGTGAATCTTTTTCTTAATCTCACAGGGCCACCGACAACTTTCCAAGTAATTTCTTCACCCTTAGGCGACGTCCGCGTATGTGATCTATGCAAACCGTTCGATGCGATCTTCGGTAATATACGATTTCATCCTTACCGGGGAGAGATAAAAATATGACGGTATTCTTTATCCTTGTTATTCGTGAATAATCATTATAATCACGGAATATAGAGTAATTGTACAAGGTACGTAAATAGGTACGTGGAACTTATACACGGAGTATGTATTTTCCGTTTCCTCAATAAATGGCGCGAATACATAACTTACAAATAAAAATAAGAAAGATACGTGATATGAAGTTTGACTACATATATAATTTATTGCAAAATAGTAGGCAAATTGATGAATTTTTCATTATAGAATTTGAAAAGTTGATCATATTTACTTACTTATCTGTATTTAAGTATATTGCGTTTTCTATCTTAAAATGATTCAGTATAAATAATAATTAAATAGTACATTTTATAAGTTCATCTTTTATATATTACAAAGAAGAAATACCATTTCGTCCTATATATATATTTTTATAACCTTCCATATTTGATAGTTTGTAACTTCATAATATAATATTTACATTCTTATGGTTCGTTTCCTTTTATTTTCTTCAGTTAGAAAAATTAATAAAATCTTGAATAAAAATCGTAATACTTGTAGAATATAATATCATTATTAATCATAATTCGTAATACATTCCTTTATTTTAAATGTTTTAGAATATTCTATGCATTTTAATTTACTTTAATTTTCATTTTTCAGTTTACTTGATGTTATATCTCCGATCCTCTTTATGGAATTATCCGTAACATATCAACAATTTTTTTGTTGACATTAAATGCATCTAATAATTAAATATAATAAGTGTATAATAATAAAGTAATTATTTAATAATAATTAAACAAATTCAAATATTATTATAAAATAAACGTTGAGAAACCAGAACATAATTTATTACTAGATTATTAAGAACAATTTTCAAAGTTGGACAATTGTGTAAAATGAAGAGTTCTATTCACATTTAAATAGCACGTTTCATGTTGACTCTGTAATCGATATATGAAAATATTGAACTGAATGAACTGTTGTTATTTTCAGTGTTAAACGAAAATGATATAAAAAAAAGATAAGAGATAACTCTAAGCGGCTTTTTTACTGCGAGACATAGGGTAGACGCGTGGCTATATTTTATGAGCGGGGGCGTGAAACGGATAATTTCCAGAGGAGGGAGAAAGCGATATCCGATCGTATATCAGAGCGCAGAATAGTCGGTCGCCTTCAAATTATCGGAAACAAGGGCGAAACTAATGGGCTAACTCGAGCCATCTGGCTCCGTAGGGCTGGCCGATTTCACGCCAATTCTCGATCACTGTTTTCACGCCTCAGAAACCAAAAGAATTAGCACTGTGTTAAACGAACCTTTGCTAACTCATCACATCGATTGTGTGTCCAAATTTTTCTCTTTACCGTATTTGCTTCAATTTATTCCTTATTTGTCCGCTACTCATGTAATAGTAAATGGCACTTGATTGAATAATACTAAAATTGCTAGACGAAAGAATATGAATTCCTATGTATACAAAGCCTGACCGAATAATATGAAGTGGGCACGAAATGACGAAGAAAAGCTAAGAAACAAATATAAGCCTCGCTTGAAAAAATTTTATTTTATATCTTTTCTTTAGTTATTTTTTTGGAAAGAATTACCCCATTTCCTCCTATATATGTTATTTGTTTGTACTTTGTACAATATAAATATTGCAAGAGATCTTTACTCCATTTATAGACATTTGGTACATAATATTAAAACTTGAACGTGTTTTTAATAAGAACATGAAAATTAACTAACATCCATCGAACTGGATACAGTGACACAGCTAAACCGGAGAGTGTTTGGATAATAAAAATAAATAAAGCACCAAGATCAAACATTTATGTGAAGAGTAAATTCTTTCATTATTCAAGAACACAAGGTATAGCTTGAAACATGATAAATTAATTTTTTGTGATTTCAGCAGAATTAAACATTTTAGTTAATAAGAATAAGTACCATAATTCATATTCAATAGGTAGCTTCATATTTTAGATGTACTTTTATATTTTCCTAACGAATAACATATCTGGATTAACATATTTCTCTTGCATATAAAATAGTATAACTTCCCAAGAAACGAAACTGTTCCTAAACTTCCTGATGATACCTACACATATCTGAAGTTTAATTTCTAAGAACTGTCAGCTCTATTTATATTCTTAAATTTCACGAGAAACGAAACTGGTTTTAATCTTTCCGACGTAGATGTATACCTGAAGTTTGATTTCTAAGAACTAGTGAATGGCTACCGTCTCATAGATTTCCGGCAAGTAGCAATCAATGAAACAGAAAAATACTCGACACGGAGGAACAATATTGTATTCTCATTTCGTAGTAAATCAAAAGTAACTAAGAGATCGTTTAATCCTACTGTCGTAATTGCGACCGCTGTTTTTTCTTTAGATTGGAAACTGCGTGACACAGCTGCGAAAGCAACAGTTGAGTTTCTTCCTGAAACTTTTTTGCTCGATCTGAGAAACTCCTGACTTATTAGAGGAGCGTAATTATTGCAGTTGCAACAGATAAAATTGAGTGTCCATCGAGTGAGAAAAGACGGTCACGGTATGTAAGCTTTCAAACAAAACTAATTTGTGGAGAATAACAATTACACTTCCAATTACAGCTTCCCCGCTACTACTAGTTTTAAAGTATAATATTATGATGGATACATTTAATAGATACATTTAATGATGGTAATAACAACGTATATTGAATAAAAAATTACGACGCAAATAATGTGTGTATAAATGCAAAATGCTATAGGCAATGAAATCTTTTGTTAATCCGAAATTATACATTCTACAAGAATTTCGAAGTACAGTATAGTGAAAAGAAGATTTTTTCCATTCTTAATTTTATAATCAATACACAATAAAACATTATCGTGAATACATACTAAAACAAAAATCAGGTCTTCAATGCTGAATAAGAAAAAATATAAAGATTGTTATTGATGTTATAAATTTCATGTTGTAGACTTCTTTAAATTTTAGGTGTAAAATGTAAAGGATGATAAGGAAGTTAAGAATGGTAATAATATTTGTTTCATACTTCACTTTATTTCTTTGTATTGATCTATAATAACTCGTTTTTTAAGAAGGTGAATTAAAATTAATACAATTAGTTTCTATAACAAGAAATCTGCAGTTGTATTTCTTTTTTAATAACTTTTAAAAGGGATTTTATGATTCCCACCAAAGAGAATTGCTAACGTATCCCCAAGGAGATGCATTTTCACAAACTGTACCTGCGATCGCATCTCGAACTGGTACTGTTAATATTCTAAAGTTCACGTCGGTGTAGTTCAAAGTTGACAGTAAGAATACTGGCATTCTATCTGATATAACCCATAACAAACCACGATTTACCTAGAAACGTATAAAATTGTATTTGTCAGTTTTCAATGTTTTACATATAATACAAAATATATTAATACACTGATGATTATTGTAAAAGATATTGTACGAATGATTTGTACTTATAATTCTAAATATATCTAAATATTTAAAAATAAAAGTATTGTTTAAATGATGCCACGAAATAAATTCTAAATATTACTTTAATTTGAAACTTTACTTAAATTAATTTCCAAATATTAATTTTTTAATTTCCTTTTAGATTTAATACCCACGAATCAAACGGTTAATGTACATGGTTAATGAAATGGTTAACGAAACTTTGAATGAATAAGATATAAATATAAATCTTTTTGAATATATTACATAAAGCATTGAAATCGAAATAGCATATTTCTGACGAATTACTCGACGCTTACCTTCCTTTTGTAAGAAAAGTGTTACTCACTTACTTATTACTCAGATAACTTTTGAAATTTTAGTTGCGATGTTAATACAATTATATTAATTTATTACATGGAAAATAATAAATCCAGTAGAAATTATCATTTTAGACAGAAAGTGAAATTAAATAAAAAAGAGTAAAAGTAGATTAAGATTAGAGATTAAATGTCTTTTTTAAATAGAATATCAAATTTTACCTTAACATCTGCTGGGAATATCATAGCTTCGTCGTGTCTAGCAACGACCGCATGGTTTTCAGGTGCATATGGTAACACAGAATTCCAACAGCCTACTGCATTTTGATCGATTAAGTTGAAAAATTGAAGTCCATTTTCATCCATAACAGAAGAAGTGCAATGACCAAGTGGTCCTCTTTCAGGAAGAACCTACGAACATTAATAACCAATTTGTGTTATTAGCTTCTTAATTGTATCGGATCAAGTATTTCGTCACGTCAAGTAAACGATATTATTTATCGACCTATTGAATATGACAGTTCATTATAACTTAAGGTATAATAAAAATGGAATATATAATATAAAATTGTGACACTTTAATAAATTCTCTTTTTTAAACTAATCTTCTACTACGACAAAGCTATTCTCAAAATATTACTAAACATAAGGATAAATAACTCGTCAATGTCTTTATCATATATCACAATTAAATACTAAAGATTGTGTAATTACAATATTAATAGCAATAATAATTGTAATTTGTTATTTCTATTGCACACATACCTGGAATTCATGATAACTATTTTGAGACAAGTTTTCATCCCTTAAAATTCGTGTAGAAACTGCAAATTCTCTTCTACTACTTAGAGGATGGAAGAATAATGTCCTATATCCATTGGCAGCGATCGGAGATAAACTCATACCGAAGACCCCTTCTTCACCCCATTGGAAATTCACACCACCGATATTGTAGTCACCGGCCAGAGGATCTGGCATGAAATAGCTATGTGTAAGTCGCCAAGATTTATTTTGTTCCCAAGAATATACGATCAGCCCATATCCAAGTTCATCAGACATATAGGCGAAAGCGTCCTCGCAACCGCCTTTTCCCAAATCGACTGCAATATTGGCGATGAAAGTGTTCTATATGAAGAATTTTAATTCGTTTACATAATCTGTTACGTTGTGGAATAAAACAGTTGCAAATACCATCTGATATTCTGAAACAACCATTTTCTCAACAGCGAACATTTATGCATGTATACAATTTGTAGTTTCAAGAACTTTAGGTATAACTGTATAATGTAAAAACAGGTAATTATTTTAAATTCTCCGAAAATGGTATTTGCATAGAATATACGCATATATGTATATATAATTCATACTTGTATGGATTAATTACATACGAGTTACGTGAAATAGCTTTAATGCAATGACATTACCACTAATGAGGAAAAAGAGCAATTGAGCTTAAATTGGTTTTCTTTTACTGTTTATCGTATAAGTTCAATCAATTAGATTACAGTGTTCATGTAATGTATAATTTGTATAATGTGTAAATGTCTAATTATGCAATTTTCAAAATATTACAACCTAATTGCTATAGTTTGTTTAAAAGGTTTCACAACCAAGTCTATTAGTAAGCTACTTATAATTTTACGTTAATATAAGTATGTATGTACAATTTTGTTTTATGTCAATATTATATAATTTTATACAGCTGTACGTACCATATTAATATCTTCGGCTCTCAATCTATATTGTCTTAAAATTTTATCCGTTGTTAAGTCAAAGACATTTAGAGTGTAGGGACATGCTTGTATCGTAGTGTTTCCAATACCTATCGTACCAGTATCCAACACCCAAAGTCTGTCACAGACATCTGCGTGTATTCTGGAATAGAAATAGTAACACTAAATTTCTTATTGTTTTGATGAAATATTGGATGCTTCCTATACGAAATTTAAGTTCTGTTGCATTTTATATTAATAGATCGATTATTATCAATAATTTTTATAAATGTTTGGATACAATATCTAGGATTCAATTCCTTGTAATTTATGTTATTCTCCATATCTTTTTTTACAGTAGATTTTCACCCAATTTTTTGAAAGTTGTATACATATTTCCATACTTTCATATTTTCCATTTTAGTAGAATATATACATATAGCATAGTAGTTTCCATCATACTTTTGCAACAATTGATGTACCAATATTTTCATAATAGATCTATAATAAAGTAAATGAATGAAGTAAAAGTTGTGCCCAGTTCAGCGTAATAACACAATGGATGAATTTTAATATTTAGTTTTTACAATTCACTAAACTGAAATAACGAATGAATTGGCTTCTATAAACTATAATATAATCATACAGATATGATTGTTTATATAACTATCTTAGCTATGTGATGATTGTAGTAATCATAATTGTCATGCTTTTGGTTTTTCGGGAGACAATTTAGCAGGTATGCCCTGAAAAAATGAACTGTAATGTTCATGACATGTGGGCGTAAAACTGCAACTCAACATACGATTGTCTCTTAGAAATCAAAGACATAACATCCAATCATAGTGAAAACTTATTTAAATCTAAGATCATAATATTTCACAGTTTAATAATTAGAAAATAAAAAGAATTTTTGTAACTAACAATATTATTGGAAAAATTTTGCAAGTTATATGTTAATATTAATAGTACTACTTTATAACTTCTTTTGTATAACAGAGTTTTATTTTAAAGTATATTATTGTATATTGTATTATATAATTTATTATATAATGTTTACAATTATGTATTCTATATATGTATGTACGTATGTATGTAGGAAAATTGTAAAATTGTTTCTGCAATAGAATTGTGCAACTTTGCAACTTGTAACTTACGTATTTACAAACATGATAAATTAATACTTATGTGTAGGACAGCCCAGGAAATCTTTGTTACTTTTCCCGTGTGTTAAGCAAGGAAAAGCGAGAGAATGTTCCCACACGTTTGAGATTTCGTTAATAGCAGATAAATGTATTATTCAATCGGGATATTTTCTATAGAGTACAATATCTGCTATATGGATTAAAATCTAATCTATTCTATACGATTTTATCGTTTATTTTTCCCTTCTTTCAGAATGGTCACAATTCATTCCATGTTTTACGGTTCTAAACAAAACGAAGATTGAAATTTACATTCAACCAGAAGTTACAAAACAAATATAATTAATTACGTTAATGTTTACAAAATATCTGTTTATCTTGTGAGATCTATTTCGTAATGGGATGCGATGGGAAATAGGAAATAATAGAAAATGTCATGTTTCACTTTTAACTAATTAATTGGATAGATACTATTTTCACTTTTAAGTAAATTCAATCGTATGATGTTGTTTTGGGTAATGTTATCGCAACTACAATAGTGCTATGCGCTTGCATGTAGAGATGTATATATATAAGGTGTCCCCATAAGAAAAATGACTTAATGAAATTTGTGAAATTTTAGAACGGTATATTATTAGGTTGAAAAAATATAAAAAATATATAAGAAATTTTGTAGACGTATAAAATGTTACATACCTATAAGCAGTAGTAATTGCACTACCACAAGCTCCAGCTTTGTTTTGTGCCCAATTCGGATAAGGGGTAAGCTTCGGAGAGCCACCTCGATTTGTATCGAGCGATATGTAGTTTAATGTCGCCGGTATTCCTATAATTAACGAAAAGTGAATTACTTTTTATAGAATTGCGCTTTTATAGAATTACTCTAGCATATTAAATTCAATAGATATTTTACTATTGGTCTTAAATATTTATTTATGTTTTCTGATTAAGAATATGTTACAAATATTGAAAATGTAATTTAATATTAATGGTATTTAATTAACTTTAAAAGTAAAATATTCTTCTATACTTTAATAATTAATAATTCTTGACTGTATATGTTATTCTATTTTGTATATAAAAAAGTTATATGTATATAAACTCATAAAAAGCAAAAACATTAGGAATGTTTAAAAATGCTGCAAAATGTATAATAAATTTTAACGCAATTGCAAATACTATAGTAATGGTTTATGTTGTATTGCAGTAATTTAATCTTCTATAAATAAGTGATAGAAAATATGGATCGTCATCACATCACCCTAAAATCTTAATGCGTATTTTGTCTTTTATGATTTCATAATACATACACAAAAAATGTTCGTTTAAAAGAATTGATATATTGTGCAAATAATTAACATACTTATCGTCATAAATTTGATACAAATAAATTTTTAGTAACAATTTTTTTTCGCAATTTCATAAATGAGTAAATCCTTCTTTGAAATTGTCAATTTACTTAAATCCTGCAATTTGCTATATTTATATTTACATTGAAAATATATAGTATATAGAAAATATATATGACAGTATAATTTCCAAATCTATGGTTAGTTGATAAACTTACAACATTATTGCATCATGAAGTATTATATTAATTTATAAAAATGAAATAAAAAGTTAAGTACAATTTCTTTCTCATAAAATATTACAGAAAAATTTAATTAACAAGTAATAGAGATTTCAAAGTCTATTTGTTTAATTATTTATAAATAATTTTTATAGTCGTATAAATTAATCTTTTATTATTACTTGCTTCAATAAATTGAGCATCACTGTTACTTGATTAAATATGCACATTATTATAAGAATGTACGACACACTCTTATGATTGATATAATCGCGTGACTGACAGTAAGTCATTGAATTGTTGACACGCGGAATTCCTGACCTTTCAATCTTACCGCGCTATATCTAGTTCAGCTAGCATTATCTTAAAAATTTCGTAAATAGCATAGTCGAACTGGCATTACACGAAGGCATATAACACGGTGGAAAGTATGCCCATGGTAATGAGAAAAACTTGTTTAATATGTCACGAGGTTTGCGTGACGAGGTTGTCACACGATCACTGCACTCTAACATTGCGTTTGATATTTTAAAAAGACACGCAGACCTTGTCGCTGAATATTTTGAAAGATGTTTAAAATTTTTGAGATTAGAATCGTATTTAGTTAGCTCATTGTAACACTGTTAGATTTTATATTGAAGAAAAGTTTTTGTATATACGATGTGTCATAATAATAACTTGAATTTTTGAGTAAATATGTACCACAGCAAAATATTACTCACTGAATCTATTATTAAATTTACGAACAATTTATCAAAATATTCTAAAAATAGATAACCATATTTACATGTAGGGAGTCAGCTTATATAATTTAAATTTATATTGTTCATATATTGTTTTATATCGTTTTTTATTTTTTATTTTCATTTATATAACTAATTGTTTTTTATTATCTACGATATTAAGTAGTGCGAAATTAAATACATTATATTAACTACATGAGAGTTCTATATTGTTTGTGAAAGACCATGCAATTTACAACTTTCCGAATTCGATTGAATGGCACATTCCCTTTCCTTCCCTTTCTCTCTTAATATTTCATATCCTCTGTCGGACGGTCCAAGTAAAGCTAACAGAAGAAGAAAGAACAATCCAAACAAAGCAGTCGTCGTATAAAAAAGTTGGCCTTAAAACAATACCAACTACGGTGGGCTTTGACGCATTTACAGAAGTTTCAGGAGACTGGTGAGATGGCAAGAATAGAAAGGAAATATAAACGGGAAATAGCAAAAGCGAAAGAAGAGAAGGAGGTAAACGGTAGGAACGCTGAAGATCAGTGAGACAAGAAATAAACATAATATTTGTTGTGTAAGAAAAAATAAACACGTGGAGGGAGCCGAAGTCAGTCAAGTATCTAAAATGGTTCAAAGTAATAATATAGAAAGGGAAAGAAAGTAGAAAAGGAACAACAAATAAATTACTTGGATAATTATATAATAGCGTGTAACAACATGAAACATATTGCGTGATTACACGTTCCTTAATATATTATAAATTTTATGCGAAGGAACGTGTAAATGTTACATGAAAATATATAGAAAAAATATATAGAAAAAAATATAAGTCACATTTCGGGTTTTTGGTCAACAGATCACATATGATCACAACTGCACAACTTTAATTGATCTTAGGATTAAATACATAATGTTTAATGCAACAATTAGGAATGAGGATGCAAAATAAAATACCAGTTAAAAGATGTGAAATACAAGTTCGCAACCATAACAAGAAAAAAAAAACAATAAACAAAAGACAAGAAAAGCCGAAGATTTCAATATCGAAAAGTAGAGAGGGTAAAGATCACGATAGGAAAAATTGTACACGATGTGTGAGCATTGTCGACTTTTTTGTTTTATACACAATGACCTGGCGCGCGCCAACATGTATAATAAACGTAAACCATCAAGAGCAAGAAAAAAGTGGGAAATAAAAAAGCACAAGAGAGAATAAACCCATTCACCCTTGGTTCCCTCCTGGGCAATAGTGTTGGGTGGAGGATTTGGGTTGAAGTGGAGGCGGAGGCCAACGGAGACACAGAAATGCCCCATTGAAATCACTCGCACAGTTTTCGGCACTTTTTGTCGTAAGCCGGAAGTCGGCCAGACGAGGTTCTACAGGCGCGCACTGCCTGCAGTGATCTTCTGTACATTGTGTTTACTGTAGCTTCCGGTCCCTGACACGAGACATTCATCTAAATGTCCATATTGTTCCTGTTTGCCAAACAACTCTTTTTTTTGACTAATTTTCAAATACTTTTCAGTAGAAGCATTTCACTCTCCATAAGAAAACGAATATTTGAATTTCATTAATGTAACAATAGTAGCTGTTGATTATAATCAGTTATTTCGCGATAAAAAAATCTCGAACTACTTTCAGAGGAAAAAAGGACGTTTCTCATGGTTATCGTGTGCCTAGAATTCGTGACATTTAAGTAAATTATTAGAAAATGTAAAATAAAACACGAAAACTTTATACTCCTTTATCAATCTCTCTAATATACCGAAATGGGAATGAGCTGATATATTGGATCCTAAAACGCAAATAAATTGATATTCATGATGATGTTCTTGTTTATCGAAAAAAAGACGGTGAACGTAGCTCCTATTCTAGCAGACTGGTCTAGCAGAAACTGATATTATATAATACTATATACGTTCAACTTACCATTCCGCCATCTCGGTACGGTGACGAACAGCTTGTTTCTCCAAATTTCTATACCAACAGGCAACGCGTTTTCTGGAATGAATTCTCCTTTCATCATTGCCATTTTTCTGCTGGCTTCATCTGGATAGGCGAAGTCCACCGTTCTCCAGAAAAATCTTTCTAATACAGGTGCTTGCCCGAACTGTGTACCCCATCTTTGAAGTCCATCGACATTCTTGGTGCCCAAGTATAGTAAACTCACGAAAAGAAATTCGCGAAACATTCCTACGATAGCTTTGGCCAACAATCTCGCGGTGTATAATTGATCCTTTAAAATAGTAAAAAAAAGTCGAATAGCTTTCAGTATTTACTCGTATCACATTCAGATTTACTTTCCTTAGATGGATTATACTTAAGTACATAGAATTTTTTCCAATTGATTAGATTCCAATTAAGATGTGAAAAAAGATGTGTGAAAAAAAGAATGATTGAAAGAAATTCTGTAATTAATGGCAAAATTTAATCATTGTAAACTGTTGACAATATTTTCCCTTTGTTGTTTACAAGATAATTCCAGACAGTTATTTTGTAAATCTTCCATATATTTTATGATGCGATTGAAAGGAAGATAAATAACCGCACATAAGTCAGTAGGAAGTATATGTTTCAAACTAATATATCATACTACTCATTATTTTTTCTGTACTTGTACTCAACTCTGATTTTTATCGGTAATATTATTTTACTAACTGGAACTTTCACTTTAATCGATTTGATACGACGATAAATGAGTCGAATGATTGATATAAAAGAAAATGGAACAGGTATGAGTGACGTGCGAAAAATGACTCCAAAACGTTGTTTGCTATTGAACAAATATTAGCGCAAATTTCCCAATATGGCAAACTTTATAGCATTTTAATAACTTAAATTATTTTCACGTCAACAAGTAGTAAGAGTATGAATTATTTTCAATCACACTGACATCATATGTATATAACAGTATATGTTAATTCTGCTTCAGTGTAATAGAAATGCATCAAAGTAATATTTAGAACTTATATTTTTCTAACATAAATCTCTGTAATGTGTATAATAATATCTTACTATGCCGTATTTTTATATTTTTCATATCATTGTATTACTAAGTAATATAATAAAAGACAAGAACAACTGAAGAATGCTAAGAAATTAGATGCGCGTAAACTAAGAGCCCGGAAATCAACCGAGTTTCTCAACACCTTATACGTCGTAAAGTAAAGGAATATTCCTCTATTGATAAAAAAAAACGTGAACAACTTGCGATAACACGTGAACACGTTTATACGATTTAGGTAACATCTTCAACCTGCAAATTTGCGTATTTGAAATTATATAGTAAGTTTCACATAAAGTTTAATAGATAAGATTATATGGTTTATTTAGCTTTAAAAAATAATGATTTCAACAGAAAATTATAAAAAGTAATGACAGATAAGACTAAATTATTAAAATATGTTTGCAATGTATAATACTATAAATTGTAATGTAAACATTATAAATATAGATATAATAAATCAAAGGAAATATGATATTTGATTCAAAAAGTGAGATATTCGTCTTTCCTTATATGAAGTGGCTGAATATAGTTATATGTATATGTGATACAGTTTGCACGATGAAATTCCGGAAATTAGCTGTATATGAATAAATCCTGCTCTCGCGAGACATACATGATAAACGCAGCAAATTCCACTTCGCTGGGTGCGAACAGAAAAGGAAAACGACCTGGCACGTGCCAAGTTTCACTACCGTTATATGCATAGGCAATATAATCTTGCTGAAAAATGCCGAATGTGACAGCGACATAGATCAATTGCACTTATATTTGTTATAATTGAGCGAATAGTACTCGTTATCTTTGGAGCTTTTCTATTACAGAGAGAAAATTTGCTTTCTTATTGTTCAAAGAATGGATAATTTTTTTCACTTCTTGTAATGATGTATCTCGTATTATAATAATTAAAAATTTCAAAAAAAGTAATTCTGTTTAATGTTCAATAATAATGTAATTTTTTATGTAATTGTGATATACACACATTAAACTATATCGAAATTTATAATTTATATGATGTGTAATTTACATAATTTTGCAATAACAAAAAATAATAAATTTTTCCTTTTCAAAATTATGAAAGTGATGTTAACTTGCGAATTACGTTAAAAATTATATATTAAAGGAAATTAATTATGTTCGTAAAATTAAAAAAGAATTTGTCACGGAATAATAACGAAATTTTATTCTGAAATCTAAATTTTTTTAAAAAATTTGAGAAATAAATAATTTCGTTACGTAGTACTGAGTAATGACTTTGTTTAAATGATTAAATTAAAATAATTAAATTAAATCAAGTAAACGAAGTATTCAATTCTGTTCAAAAGAATTAAGATACAGAAAATATTAAGCAGATACAAAGAATTTGAGCGAAATTTGACGTAATGAAATAAAATGAAGTAAAATTTGCAAAATTCTCTTTTATATCTTGAAAGACGAAAGAAACAGAAATAAAATAGTTCAGTCAAAGAAATTAATATATGCAGTGTATCAAAATTCGATATAAAATTTTGTCATCTGCACAATGTTACACAATCGATGGCTGGAATTAATACTCCAAAAGTCAAAATGAGCCGTTACGTATCTTCCATGTTGTTGCACAATGTCCAATTTTAAAATAAAAAATTTCTTTTGCATGCTAACACTTATGCAGTCATTTCTTTTATTCACAAATTAATTTCACCGCGACCATCATTAAGCTTGGCAAGCAAACACTAGTTTTTGACACCATTCTGCTGCTCGAAATCACATATTTTTCTTTATTTTATGAATGAAAGAATTTTTACCTCTTTCTGATAAACGAACGAAAATATTGGCAAGGGTTGATGATAGGTTTGTTGATGGCTTCACCTTTGAAACGAAGTACGAAATGAGAAAGTCAGTAACGAAGAGTGCAAGTAAACTGCTGGTTCCTGCAAATGGGTACTACTATATATGTACTCAGTTCGTATAACACATATTTATCAAGCGTTCATGTACACCTTCACTCGTCTACTTGCACTTGTTCTAATGTGGTGTTGTTAGCTCCCACCTCATGAAATTCAGTTGACTTGAGTCCAAAGTAAAAATTACTTTTTCCGGAATATTAAATGAAACAACTTACAGGCGAAACCGGTAAATGGTTATGCTGCTTGGAGAAAAGTAATTCCAAGGAAAAGAACAAATCGACAGCTTTACTATGAGAAAAATATCATTAATCAACACAAATTAAGGAATCGCATACTTACTAGTGTGATATACTATTGGTAAAGTTTTTGATAAATATTTTTAACTTATAATATGTTGGTGTCGTTAGAAAGTAGATAAATGTGGTTTTCATAAATTTATTATTAATTAAAAAAATTTGTAACAATGAAATCTCGTTACTATAAAGTAATCAATTTGTCCCGACATTTATGAGCATAGATACGTGGTTAGTGAAACAGTTACCACTGAATGAATTCAAACAGCACAATGGATAATACTATCTAACATCAGATTCACTTTTCTGTAACTCGAGCGAGATTTATTGCCAATGTATAGAAAGATTAAGCCAAGTTAAATAAATTTGAGTTCGAATTCGAGCTCAAACCAATCATTCTTATTGCTTAGCTTGTAATTTATGAAACCAGGCTCGATACTCGTCAATCAATGTGTTGTGGGAATGGTTGGCTCAAACTTGAGATTATACACTTCGACTTTCTCATCCGTAGTCGATAAATCTAACACAAATCAAAGAAAAGAGAATCTGATCTAGTTTAGTTTACGAATAACTAACAGCGTAGATTAAATTGACCACGGTATGTACAATACAAATGATCATGATAACTTTCAATAAATGAATCTACAGCTATACTTGCCCTTCTTACTTAAAGTTTCTTATCAATCACCTTTTACAACGTAAAAGTACTAGATAAATTTAGTAATTTCACAATATTTGAGACCTGTGTTTTTTAGCTAAAGTTATACTACGCCGGGAGTTACAAAATAATAATAAAATATTTTTAATTGAAAAATGAAGACGGAATAAAGAAAGTGATAAAACCTTAATTTTTTCGAATATTTCGAAGTGGTAGATAAGACATTTTACATAAAGAATGTAATATTAGGTACTTAAATACTACGATATGATTCGATAGTTCACGCTTGCCAAACTGTTTCAACAAGTGTAATAATAATCGCCCTACTATCGAAGTTCGTGTCTAATAATAAGTACAATATACACATGAAGAAAAATGGTAATTATATAGAAACTTACATTATCGTTCAAAAGTAACTGGGCACTTACATAGGTTTGAAAAAATATAGCTGCAATGATTTCACTCTTTATAATTACAAAACAGATTTAAAAGTTCATATACTTATTACTCGACAAGTTCTTTATACTCACAATCAGATTCCTTAATCTTTGAATTAGAATTCAGATTAAGAAGGAACTTTTAAAATTATGTTAAAACTTCTAAGATTAAAGTAAGCAAATGTATGCTAAATATTTCAAATAATAAATGGATATATATATAATAATATAACATAATGTGTCCTATTAAATAGTAAAATATACTATTGTTATATGCTTTAACAGATAATTTGTATTTATAGCTTGCTGATTTCATAAGAATGACGGTGAATGTTGTTTCTAATTATTAATACGGTATTAGTTTGTACACTTCCGACAAAATGACATATTGCTATTACAAATCGTTTGAAATGTGCCGATGCTTGTGAATGATAGTGTAATAATACAATTATATTTTTTCTTAAAAATTATGGGCTTTTTACTTTCGCGATGGATACATCACTTATTTAAAATATTTAAAACATAAGTATACAGAGCATTACTAGGATTAAAACTAACTATATAAAAGTAACGCTGTATAAAGTATGTTGTAACATTTTTCTAATACATTTGCAGATAATGAACGCATTTCATACACATACTAAAATTTATCCATGAAATGACATATTCTATTTTACTTGATTAACACATCTATTGCTTTACCATCCTGTTTTTTTATTCGCAATCCGCTAACGTGCCGGCTTGTACCTCTTAAAAAATTCTGCGTGACGAAACTGCAATATCAAAGAACATGATTATAGTATGTCAAAGGTATGTACGTTCCAAGCATAGTAATAACTATTTGAATTTCATTGATTGAGGTTCTAGACGAAATACAACAACAGGCTCTAATTATTGTTAAAAAAGTCTGATAATCACAAGCTTAAACGTGTTCGTCCATGGTGAACTTGACGTGTTCTTACTACATTTAACATTTTCCTGCATCTACGTATACTTATTGGGAATATTTACATACACAAAAAATTGAGTTTTTTCTACATTTTCAATAACAATTAGGTAGTGAAATAAATATACATAAAGTAGAAATCAAAAGGGAAGATTCTTATGAAGAAAGCGTATATACATTATCCTTTTTCAATAACTGATTTAAACATATGTTAAATTACTTCAGATTAGAAAATGTTTTATACCTTTGGAGACAATTAATGATGGTAAATACTTTATATTTAAACTGAAATTTTGTATGTTAATTACACAAGCGTAACATTTTTAGAGCAATACTTTCTTAATTTGAAAAATTTGGTTAAAGTTTTCTTCTGAAAAAGATCTTTTAAATTCTTTAATATCATTATTTTAAATGTATAGTTTAGAGTTAAGTAATTGTTAAATAAGCATACGATTTCTGGTCAGTTTTAAATAATTCGTGTTACACGTTAGCCTTTCATGGTATGTGATAATTCGTGTACGAAAACTTTCCAAATTTGTTTATCGCATATATATGCAATTAGCAAAGTAACATGTTCGAAAAAGGATGACAGTGGTAGAATGCGGAAATAAAGGCCAGGATAAGCTCATTCCAAAACATCATTCGTTAACGTTAATGAAATGACGACAAAAATACACGAACGTTACGCATGATCGGCACCGAAGGATAAATTCCCAAGTGGAGCTCGTTATCTTCTCGCGTCGAGTGACGTATGAAATTGTATTTAGCCCTTTTCCTTCGTTCCTCTTCCACAATCGCGTTCCATTAATCACAACGGAGGCCTTTTGCGAAGGGTACAATCAATGTTTCTCGAAAAGAGTAATTGTTGGCTGTATTGCTCGTAAACAAAAAATGATAATTTCAGTTTAATTGCATTCAGAGCAGTGAGTGAAACGCGGCATATCGATTGATTACACATGTTTATGCACGTTGGTGTCATATATATATGCATATATCAAATGCTACCAGAATGCTAAAACACGGATTGTTTTACATTGAGCAACTCATGGCTATAAATATTGTTACACGACCAATGGTATAATGAATATAGCTGTTATAGTACACTTTTATCTTCGTAGAGAGTATTCAGAAACAATTTCGCACAAATTCATGAAACTTTTTTAATCTATTCTTCATTTTCTTTCTCTTCTTTCGCGAAGTTCATTATATTTCCGTCCCCTGTATTTGATACCAACGTTATATAATGAGTGGTTCTCTTGTTCTATAATCATTTATTTACAATTATTCTTTACAATAATGCTTTACAATATGCAATATATAATATATATAAATGGTATGATCGATCAAGAGATCGAATAGCAGTGCAAATTTACAGTAAAGCCTAATTTTCCAAAATTTGTACGGTCAATGATTTTGTTTCAAAAACAAAAAAGTTACAAACATTTCTAAAGGATTAAAAACATTTGTAGAATCATATGTTATCTTTTGTTCGTACTACTTCACTACGTTTCAAAATTTCGATTTCCTCTTTGTCATATACCTATGTAACAACTTCCATTACGATATCATCGGATGATAACATATGTTTGTTATGAAAAAGTTGTACTTCCTTACGATATTATTAGTCCCTTTATTCTTAACCATTTAGCAAATGTATTTCATCCTTGTAGCTATGATTCGGTGTTGTCAAAAAAATATTAATTATGAATTTCGTTATAAACATTAGCTTTTAATTCTTTACTTAGTTCACTTAAGTCAATATTTACAGCACATATTTTAATATTTCGTATTTTAATTTTTAATTGCTAATAAAAACAGAATTCTGTGAATAGAACTTATTATGAGAAATTCAAACGTAAGATTGATCAGAAACTTTACTACACCTTGCATAAATAGTTACGAAGTTTTAACCTAAAGGCGTAGCATTAACGTATTACACTGAAAATTTAAAAAATCTGACGCTCCATTATTATTTTGCGGCATTAGTGTTTCTAGCAAATTACGTGTTAATTATGTATAAATCATGTCTTTTCAGTATGATCACATACACCTGCTCTCGTTAATTAAAGCTTGTAAATAGCGTACGTAAATATATCATACAAAAGGATTGGTGCATACATATGAATATCAGCACATAAATGTAAATTCACGCAACTTTGCCAGCTACAAGCAACTTTATTATTAGCATGAATGCGTGGTCTTGAATTTTATAAATCGAAGTAGCAACGTAGTTACGAATATGCTATTTTCTTTTTAATTAATTTCTCGATAATATCAAGTTACTTGGATAAATATCAAGTTTACTCTGAATAAATATAGCATCGCCATAATATTATTCATATATTTCTTTATTCTTATCCATTACTATATAATAATAAATCATTACACGTCTATTTAAATGTTTAGTCGTTACTTAGCGAATTACTCCGATATAAATTATCGAGCTATGAATATTGATATTATATATAAAACAATGCATATACATCATCCATACAGACATGTGAGAAATGATATGGTGCAAGACCACGTGTATATAAATATAATAAAAATAAATAATTTCTAAAGTTATTTTATTTTTGATCATGCAAAATATAAAATGACACAAATACTTTGAGAGATTATTAGAGTAAACCGTTAGATTAATCAATGAAAAACGGAATGTTGACTGTCTGGCGTATGTAGTCATATGCAATAGTTCAAAGCAGCCGAAGTCGAGAACGTAATTTCACAAGTTGTTCGTACGAGATATCTGAAAGTGCAATAGCAGTTTCCAACATGAAATAAATGACAGTGTCTCCTTAAACGGCGTTTTGAGTGAGTTTCACATCAAAGAAACTGTAGAAATTGGAATGCGACCAAGCCGCACACACCCATCCATTCATCTATCCATTAAATAATATAAGTCTTTTGTATTTTTGAGAATATATCACGACGTGAGCGCACGTACCATTAATTGGCGAACGACTGTGTTTCACTCAAGTAATTATCGTAGAAATCCAGCTACTGGCTACGGAAATTATCACTTTCACGAGTAATTCTGTGAAATCTTTACCGATAGCGGAAAAGAAAGAAGGAGAGAGGAACTAGATTTCCTTGTAATTTATCGATTTATTATTTCGGTAACGTTTAACGTACAATTTACAAGTCATAATGTATTATATTACTTTTTATTATTATACAATTTGTATTTAATTCGACGATAAACACTTAACAGCAGTATGCAATTTTTCAATTTTCAACTAAAGTATTTAGATCTTTAAGTAATATGAAATATGTGCGAAACATTGTCCTTAATTATAGTTGGAGAATGAGAGTATTCTCATTAATATTTAGAAAAACTTTACTATATTGTAATCTCATTCATAGTTTTGCAACTTTTGTAAACAAAATTTCTCTATAGCTCTAAAAATATTGGTAATATCAAAGATGGAAAAACTTGTTGTTTAACGCTATAAGTTAAATCTACATCGTAGTTTTATATCTTTTAGATATTTATTTAAAACCGCTTGAAAAAAGTAAAATTACAAACAAATATTATTTTTTATAATTGTTTGGTTCAAATACAATTATATTCATATACTAAAACAAATTAACAGACGTTATGAATAAATAATATTTCACATATTGGAATATGCAAGTCTTCTTATAGACTATATTTATCAGGTGACTTTAAGTAAGTAAAGCTAATATGTAATTACAAAATACTTTATATACATACATATTTCCAATATTTTACAATTTTTATTAAATGATTTTAACTTTCCAAATCTTTTAATATCAGGAGATAAGTTAGATACGAATGAAAAATAACTCTCATTAATTTTCCCAATATGAAATAAATTAAATACCAGATATAGTAAATTATCGATATTTGTTATTATATATATTTACTGTATCTTAGAAAAGAGCAACATAAACTCCCAACTATGAAATTATTCGAAACTGTAAAATTTCCTTATCAATGTAGCTCTAAAATTAATTAGGTAATTGATACTTCGAATGGAGCTTTCTAAAAAAAGACGCTTCATTATTAATGCATTTATTGCGTGGTAGCTAAAATTCAAGGTACGTTCAAATATACAATTGCTGTCGTAGAGAGTAACATCTAATTATTCAATAAAACTTTTGAATGTAATCTCGTATAATGATTTCAGAGAACGAATGCGTTCACAGGACGACAAATTGCGAATTGAAACCGATTGCAAAGTTAAACGTCCCCTGTAATTTGTAATGAAATCTCGGGATCCTCGAAAACACGCACGCTCATACGTGTCGCTCGTTAATTTCGTTTTGGAGTAAGTATACGGGGACTTTCGCGTGCAAATATAAATCTCCGCTCTCAAGATTGAAATTTTCCCATAGAGATCGGTAGGTGAACGCGCAATCGCGTTCAGAACCTTCGGGCAAATTGCGATCATTAGTCTCCCGCTTCTCCGATTGTAATGAAATAATTGCCAAGGCTGGCATGGGTCGTGTGCACCAGCACAGCTGCCGATTTCGGTCGATTCGCAGGAGGTACACGATGCATAATGCGTCGGCGAAAAAATAACGACCCAATGAAAGTTGTTCATTCGCGAATTCGATTGTGAAAGAAAGAAAATTAATGTCAGAAACACTCGTCGAATACGATTGGCCTCGTTTCGATTTGGTCAGGCTTGCGGTTCATCTCCTTCTGGTATCATTTACGATGTGAAAATTTCCATTTCGATAATAATGAACGCGAGATTACATAACAACTGATAATCAGGAACACAAATGATTTTCAATGATAAGCAATGTTTGATTTCTCATTCAAATAATTTAGGTAAAAGCTTTTTATTGGCTTCAACAAGTTTTTGTTAGACATCGTACGCTATGGGCATGATTAATTGTTTCATCGTTACCTATTAGACGACTGTTTTATAAAAACATAGACGAGTGATGTAAAAGGTATGAATCATTATACTATGTCATAAAAGTATTAAAAATACATATTCATATAAGTTCAATATATTCTTCAGCTTACCGCAACAAATTAAATATTGGTATTAAAATCTAGATGATCAGACACTGTAGTAAAATCCATGATATAAGTAAGAATGAAATGATTCCTCATGTAAGCATAAATTAAAATTTTTAATTAAATTACATTATTTGAGCCATCGAGTGCATACGTATGCCAATACTTATTGTGACTCTAATTGTCTAAGTACTTCTCTTATCTATAATTACAAACAAATTTGTGTTTCATTTCAATCCTATTCCAAATGTTTAACTATTTTAATTATTTATTTATAAATTTTTACTAATATATGATCAGATTTCATTAACATCTGTAACATTTAATTTCTCCAAGGAACAATAGCACTTGTATATTTGAGATTATGAAAATAGTATATAAATGCACGCATATCTAATGAAATTTTAAATTTGCTTAAAAAATGGAGTTTTGTGGACAAAAATGCATCGTAAAGTTTCAGCTTGATTTTGGTTTGGTTTTCCGTTATATATTAACGTACATTCCTATATCTTGTTTTCAACTTCGGGATTCTTGCAATAATAGGTACAACACTTTCCATACGAATACGAGGATTTTTTTCGTAAATATCTTTGCCTTCTTATTACGTTTTCGTAATGTTGACCTTTTCTAACGTAATAACTTGCAGTAAATTTACTCAACTTGATAGAAATCATGAAGTAAAATCGTTTCTGTAAAGCGGAGCTATATAATTTGCACCGAAAGAAATAAGTGCCACTTAGAAAGTTGGTTATCTTTTTTGGAGTGTTATTTTGAAATAAAAACTCCCTTTAGGTAACGAGTGCATTTAGAATTTTAAATTCAACAGGATCTTCACCGTGTGTTACAATTAAGGAAAAGAAACAGATATTTCATGTACGGGCATCAGTACTTTTCGTCATGCTATGATACTTACGTTTCGGTTCGTTTCCTCCGTGTCAATATTTAACTAGCGGGTATCAGTTACGTGAACTAAACTGAGCAAATTTTTCTATATACATAAGAAAATACTTATAGTTCGTTAACGCCAGTTAGAAGGATTCTGAGACTACTTTCGATGTTCGACTGCACGTGAATCCATATACAGTAGTTATGAAACGAGGAAGTTCCTGTTCCACAATTAGAAGTTCCTGTTCCACAATCAGAAGTTCCTGTCCTGAGTTAGAAAGTTAATCACTACGATTTTACTATTTATTCACTGACATATTTGTAGATAATTTACACCTAAGTATGGTAAAGTTAAATAATTAAATAGATGGGCAAGATAGTAAGCATTTATAAAAAGTTCAGCAGAAATGCAACTATATATACTTTGTTTGAAATCTTTGCTAATGTTTGAGCAGTTTCACAGATCATAACTGATGCTAATAAGAAATTATTATATTGCAAGTGTTGTGATACTTTGTCGTATGATTAGATAATTAACTTTCTATGATAGTTTTCCGTTCGTATCCAATCAGTATTTTTTCCAAAAATTGAATTATTAAAATCACAATTAGAATTAAAAGTAAAATTATTATATTGAGTCAAGAAAGCTTAACTATCAGGATTATAGTAGAAAAACTAAAATTATCAGATCGCGTCATGCGATGCATTATGAAATGACGCAAAGAAACGTAAGAAAGACTTGAAAGTAAAAGCGATATCTCAGAGGAATATACACTTATATCTCGAGAAATTCAAGGAAGTTTAAATATCATTATCTATGAAATTCCATTATCCGGAAGTATCATAAAGCATAGACTGACAGTTATTCAGTTGCGTGGTCGAAGTACGGCAGAGAAAAGACTCCCGAAAAGACAAAATAGGGAAAAAGTTATATGATAAAGAACGTGAGAATTGGATCTTAAAATTGGAAAAAACATTTCCTGGAATAGCAATTTTAGTTAGTTCATACAAATAAAAGAATTTTCATAACGACGGAAATAATATTACAATTTCATATGTATCATACTCACAGTTAAGTATAGTTGGATTGAAAATGTTTTTTCTTGCAAGAGATTGAAATGTAAGTCGATGATAGCAAATCAAGATACTTGAAAAGAATATGAGTATATTGTTCTACACCATGATCAGATTTGGGTATTATTTGAGTGAAGTATTTGAACATGACTGTTTAAGTAATGTAACATCTCATTTGATTAGATATTATTTTGAAATAATTGTGCATTAGTTTGTCAAGAAAGAAATCATGCGCATAAACAAATGATTTCTTTTCAATTATTGCATTATTTGATTACAAAATGAACAATTTCTCTTTATTTAAAAAATAAAAATATAAGTACTCTGAAGTAATCTATCAAATAATTCCTGATTCTATGATATTAACATCGTAAACTGTATCAGAAATAAAGATTCCAGTGTTTCGTACACCATACCCAAACTCTTATGTATATCTATGAGATTAGCTTAATGTTAATATCAAAACATAGGAAACATAGAGTAAACATGATAAATATGTATGCTAAATAATCTCATTTTTATGTAATAATATATTTATATATATAATAAATGTTCTCATACACTAATTTAAAATATACAAACGCTCAAATACATACATCACACTTCATCTGTTCATATCTTTTGCAAGTTTCCTTGTCGTCAAATGAATGATCCAAAACTTTTGACCGGAATACGTATGTACGTATACGTTCAACATGTCTGTTATTTATTCCTTTACAAAGGAATGTTGTTTAACGAGAAATCAACCAGAATGATAAAAAAACAAGTCTGGTTGAATTGACTAGTAGTTCCACTTTCCTTAAAAAAAAATATTTTATTAATTAGGAGAATATTTCAATATATGTATAGTTTCACTTTTTACATAATCCTATACATATGTATACACGTATACAGTAGCAAGCTCCAATCTCTAATAACCAGAATACCATTCAGTAGAACGGATTGCCAGCTTATTTACCGTCTGTCACTAGTTTAATTTCTTAAGTTGAATAACATATTGTAATGTTACAATATCTACCTTAAATCAGAAATAATAGTAACGAATATTAACTACTTCACTAGTAATAATGTGTTATATAAATGTTTCATAATTCTAATTATGATTGGTAGTAGTAATATGTATAGCATGTATAGTAATACGCATAAATATTTGGAATTGTTTTTCACTATTGTTGGAAAACTTTAAACTTTATACTGTATTTCAAAAGATACGTTCTAATACATAGTAATAATATTGGATGTAACTACAGAAAGCAGTAATAGCTGCAAGTTAAATTATATATGTATGTCAATTACAACTACTTTAATGTGAAAAATGAACGTTTTTCTAATAAAATAATTTATTTTATTAGATTGAAATCGCATAAATTATCCCAGTTAAACAATTGAAGTAATATTAGTACATGATATGTAGTTTTATGGTATTCATTCTATACAAATATACAAAAAGTGTATTACACTAAACATGTGTTTAGGATACAAATAATAAATTCATTATATCTTTAATATATTACAAAATACGAAAAGTATTCGAAGTGTGAGTGTATATTTATAATTCCAGATTCATATAATACTCAATTGGATCGTATTTTGATGTATGTATTTAATTTATATATAGTATTCATTTCTTAACTTACTCTCTAAAATGCTTATCTGTGAACATCTAGAAGTGAGAATTTTTCTGTTAAAATATTATTTCGTTACCAAAGAACGTAAAACTTTTCATATATTTCTTACCTCTAATTTATACATCTTTTTACCTTTCAGATTTATAAAATCTTAAATCCATCTAAATTATTAATTAACTACATCCTAATCAGTTGATAAAATGAAAAACAATAATCTATTTGATAAATTTTTTCAATTTTTATCGCAAAATTAATTTATAATATTCTAAAATACTTATATGTATCTATATAGCAGTTTTATATAGAAATTGAAGAGAAGAAATGTCCAAATGTTTCAAAAAATAATCTACTTAACAAGTTCTACAATTTTTAGTGAAAAAGTAATTGTTAATATCGTAAAATGTTTTGTATAGTATTTTTGCATTTAAATTAAGAAGGAAAAATATTCAAAGATTTTGAAAAATGTAGTAATGAGTATTCGTAGTTGTTCTAAATTCTTCAGAAGAATTCACACGGTGCGACTTGTAGTGGTGGCGCGGCGCGGCGCGGCACTGCGCGGCGCGTCGGTGTCGCGACAAGCGACAGCAATATTAATCGAGTATTCAGGATCAGGATCAGGATGGCACGTGTGTTTCGTGGCGAGCCATACACAATGCACGTACGCTTTCTGGCACGCGTATCGTTGGCCAGTCGGTGGGGGAAGATCGGCCGAAGGGCTATGGAAGCAGGCCCCGAGATAAAAAGGGGAGGAAAAAGGAGGCCGGTTCGCGTAGCTTCCCCGCGTCAAGTTTTCTTCCGTTCACCACGAGTCGCCGCTTGGGAACACGCCAACATCTTGCCGTGATTCGGGGCGAAAGGGTCTCGATAGTGTGCGTACGTATGTAGTAATGCGCCGGATTCTTTCGGTTATATTTTATACCCGTCCGCTTAGGAGGGAAAAAGAGCGAAGAGGTCGCATGAGACGAAGGCCGAACAATGCAGTGGCGTAGTCTTGAAACACAGACCCATTAGTGATAAACTTTGTCAAGACTGTAATACTTGCTTGTAATATGCCAATTTCTTCTGTACGAAACCTGGAATGTTGAACGTCTATTCGTAACTCGTAAGAATATCATAGATAATTAATTGATGAAAACGAATGCCTACATATGCTAATAGTATATGTTGTACGTTAGAATAATTCCATTAATTTTATATTAAACTTCTTGAAAGCTGCGAAAACGTGTTTTTAAGTAAATTTTATTATAGCGTTAAAGGAAAGATGTGATTAAAATCTAGCTTAGGATTGAAAGGTACTTATAGACACATATTATCTTGTGCTATATGAATAAATATTGTTGTAGAAATTCCATCTGTGCCGTCTGTATGCATTACTTCCTCTGGTAGTTGAGTGACAATTTACTGGTATCGTTACCAGCAGCAGGCTGAAAATCACATATTGTCGAGTCAAACGTTTCAGCAATATCTCAAATATTGACGTATTTCTTGCATTACATAGAGATTAGTTTTTTATAAAAACACGTTTCTTGCCATGCCGATTGCTATTATTGCTTATTTTTAGGGTCCACGAATGATACGTTACTGTAGATAGAAGGAAAGAAAAAGAGAGGAGAACCAAGAGAGCGGGCAGGTGCACGCGTTTCATTTCGTGTTCCGGCGAACAGCCTCGGTTTCGTCCTAAAGGCGCAGTGGGATTCGACTGTTCGCGATTTTATCCTGAATCGCCTCATATGCCAAATCTCACATTCGATAGAATAAAGGGGCGCGGTTTGAATAAGCATAACAGTGTGTCGTTTCTCCCGAAAGAGTTTCATGGATTAATAACGAAAGAATTCTATCATTCGTTCCATGTAATAGCCAATTCTGGGATGCATCAGTTGACATCAGTTGACGCTTCAACTTTCAACACATGCTTACTTATGATATCTGTCTTTGATAGAATTGATATGAATTAATATATCATGACTTTACTATTTTAATTGCAATTTATACAAATTATTGTTTTGCTTATTAACTCCTAGATAGCCTGTAACTAGACATTTTACAAATATTTGTCAATAAAAGCTATTTTGACATTTATACATTGTTTATTATATATTACAAGAAGAAGAAGGTATCCGTGTGTATCTCACAGCTTCCTAGAAAATCTTTAAAATTAAAGTTACTGCAGCGAATAAATTAGGACCTCCTAAATTCTTGTTGACGTGGGGCACGTGAAGAGCTTTCTTCCCGTAGTTCTTTTTTCAGTACAATCAAGTTCCGAAAGGGGGATCCGTATGAAAAATTCGTATTCGCTTAAGCGGACACAGGTGCATGGGTTAACGAGCGCAGTTTTACCTTCTGCCAGGTAGAATAAAGGGACAACAAAAGAAATAGTGGAAAAAGGGGAAGATAAATAAGAAAGGAAAATATAAAGGAACGGAATAGAAAAGCGAAAGAAATACAGAAAAAGAGAAAGAGATGGAGAGTCATAAGAAAGAGAAGATATTAGAAAGCGGCTAGCAGTGCAAGAGGATAGGAAAAAATGATGATGTCGATAGAAAGAAGAATAAGAACGAAAAGAAAGGAAATAATGTATCAAAATGGAGATACATAAGTAAACTAAGACAAAAGAAAAAGTTAAGGTAGAGGTAGATAGAAAAAAGTAACATTCAAGGGAATGAGAACTAAGGAAGAAGAGAAATAAACATGGCCAATGACCCTATAAAGAAAAGAGAGATGAAATTTTGCACGAAGAGAAGGAACAGAGGCATTATTATCAAACGTCGAATATTACTGTCAGGAACAAAAAATCGCGAATGATACACGGCGAAAATGAGCCGACATTAAATCGAGTGGACGCTCTGCGAACGCGTGCGTGCCAAAAAGCTGAGGCATTTACGGGCTCCAGAGGACGAGGCTCCAATTAAATGACTGGAGAAATCGAGAGGAGACGTGTGCGATGCGTTTAGCTCGCACTCGTGTTATGGCCAGTATATTTTTGTCTGAGAAGTAATAACTTTGCCAATTAGAGAATAAAATTTATTATTTCACTAAGATATATATATTACGCATATACATACCTGTTATTAGAACGGATAATTGTCTCAAGTTTCATGTTCGATATTATCGTATTATATTTTTGTTCTACATTCATATTGTGAAATTCATAACTTTATTTAAAAGACGATTACATAATTCTTTTGGTACATTATTAAGTTCATAAGAGTTATTTGATGTATGAAAGAAACATTCATAAATACTTGTGTGAAAAGGTATCTTACAAAATTTGAGAACATAGTATTAATGATCCTGTTAATTTCTCGTTTCTATGCGTGTTGTATTTTTTATCATATTATATTTGTTGGAGTAAGTCTTGCAGGTATTAACCAACCAGAAATGAAATTTGTGTTCCTTGCCATCACAGTTCATTCTCTGTAACATTCTATTCTTTAGCAAATTCTAATTTGATTTTCCTTCATAACTAAGGAATATCGCATTATTGCACAATTAAATCAAACGTTTAATTAAAATTTCTCAAATTATTTTTTAATGATTTAGTAAAGTCTTAATAAAGTCTTAATAATGACGTAAACTCTGCGTTGTTTAACAAGAAATATTCATTTAAAAATTTATGTACTCATAATCATTTATGCTTTATCATAATTGATTTGTTAGTCTGGAAATGATTCGATTATGATTATAAAATATAATACCGGTAAGCGTTTTGTTATTTTATGCGCATAAAAATGATATATGACTACAAACGCATAATTATAAATCACAGACTTTAATATTTGACAACTTAATATAAATCCATCACAAGTTTGATATGACTTGTGAAATGAGATGTGATAACATCTTGAAATCATAACTTCATTACTTTATTGGTGATAGGAATGAATTGCTGATAGGAATCCATTTCTAATCTAATATTATCTTAATGGTTCATGGAACATGAATCTATTTCGAACTATTTATACAGCAGACTTAAATTTAAGTTGAAGAAACGAAAAGAATGTTCATTGCTGATTATATAACATGTTTCTTAGATATAGATTGAAACATTACACTACATTTCGAGATACTTAAGATAATAATTTAGAATTTCACAAACATAAAAGAGGAATCCTATTTTCATATATTTGATACTTGCTGATGATAAAATATTTTTTAGAACCGGTTGTATATTTCATGATTAAATACAATAATTTTCCTGTCACCCGATTTAAAAGAAAAGATGTCTCAACCAAAGATATATTTTGTTTATATTTACAATATTGTATATAGGACGCATACTATCACCGTTTTCTTAAGCTGACACATTTTAGTAATATTAATGTGAGCAATACATAAAAGATTGATTCCTATGCGGTGTAGTTTCAAGAAATACATAAAAAAATACGTTACATTCAAGATTGGTTCATGTATATTCGGAGGGAAAGAAGAGAGAAAAGATTCTTACGTCTGCGGATTTAGCTCGATGAAATACGGTTTGTCCAATTAAGTCGCGATAAGATCATCGCGGTCCTGGGTGGCGAGTTTTAAAACGACTTCATTAGACTACCCATAAAATTCATTGGCCCGTTGTGAAACGAAAAAAAGACCTGATGCTCATGGAAAAGTTAAAGGGACAGGTGCCGGCGTACATCGTACATCACTTTTAAGGCACCAGGTATCTCTATGCGGGAAACGTCTCGATTTCCACACAAAAAGAAATGTTTAGGCTTTATTAGAAGCGACATACCTTCGAAATTCCGATGTAAGACAGAATTCTTGCGCGTGCGTTCATTACCAGGCGTTGAACTCTCCATTTTTACGAACCCCTCGAATCGAACGGAAATTTTATTATATCTACGCATTGTTCAAAAGGATGATGAGCTTTCGTTAGTGTAGATCGAATAATAGAATAAGAAATAGAATTCAAACATCAACTAGTTTTCTCTCGCGTCCACCTGCATATTAAATTAAAATTAAAAGACTAACATTTATAAATGAGTTTTCTGTAACTATAGTTGTTTCTAGATATTTTCCGGTAATTTATGCGAAAAAAAAAATAGTTATATCTATGGTATTTTACAGAAAAGGAAATTAAATTTAAAGTATTTAATTATAATGTAGTATTCTATATCAAATGAAGATCTTCATGTTTATTTTTTATAATGAAATTATCACTATCGACATATATCAAATTTTCGTACAATGTGGAATGTAAAAAACAAGCTTCTTTTCGTTTCTCACATGAAAGAACATAATTGTATTCTGTTAAATATATATTCCAAATGTTTTATAATTACTCCGTCTTTTATCATCTATTGCAATTTAATTAATATCATTTAAGAAGATACATAATTTTATTTGCCTACATCTTTTTATTGTATAAAATTACTCATTAAATTATGCACTCATTATCACAAAGTAATTCATTTATTATTTCTAACTTCAAGAATTTTTATCGGTATTAGTATAAAAATTGCTTGAATATTTTTACAGTATACATAATTTAATACATCTATTTACTCACCGAAAGAAATAAATGCAAGCTGTTAGAAATAAATGACTTGCGTGATAAGTGAAACACATTTTCTACGTGCGATACTTACCTGTAGCAGGTTCCCTGGTTTGTTAGGAACTTTCAGTTTCTCGTTGAACGGTAACACTTTCCATTTTCGCAGAGATAACATATGTATGTCTATGTACGCAATATTCTTCATTATACTTCTATAAGAATTCGATCCTGCATCAAACTATAGGATTATCGCATCAGTGAAGTATAAAAAATACAAAGATACGTGAGAATTCAGACGAATAGAGACGTTTCAACAAGGAATAATAATGCAGGTCGGTCGGACACGCGCCCATGAAGCTTCCGCGGTGCCGTTTATATCCAACCGGTCTCTGGCAAGCAGCAAGCAATCTTTTTGTTCTTTTATTTCGGTGAAATGAGATCAAACAGCCGCCCATCGGCGAAATTCGTTGCCACCACAGCGAAATTCTGCATTGGCGGTCTGCCCTAATAAGACTTCCCTCGACCACCAACGGTTCTGCCATCACTAAGTTTTTTGAAAAAGGTATTTTGAAAAGTTAAAAATCTCTTTTATATCAAACATGAAAATTAGAAATTAGACATAACCCGCAGGACAGAGCAAAATGTTTTCTTGAAATTTGTTCTTGACATATCTATCGTATCAAGTAGATTTTATCCACTATTATTAATTATTTTCAATTTATTATTGATTGATCAGTTTCTATTAATACTTTATTCTTGAATTCTATTAAATTTTTTTGGGGCACTATTAATATATTACTCATTTCATCAGTATTTTAGCTTTTACATATTTAATTTAAATTGTAACATATTTACTTTAAAAAATAACTATTATATTGTAATTATATCTACAATATGTCGAGGTAAATTTAAACGAAGAATAGACAACAGACGATGTTTGCAATATTTTGCACACGGTAGTACGCAATATGATCGATCCTATCATGTCAGTTCAAATTTTCACTTTTTTAATTTTTGCTTACTCCATTTAATAATGTATTATTCGCAGGTCTCAGTTAGCTATATATAGGTAAACAAATTTCGATAACATCTTAATTGCTCGACTGAACTCCTGATTTCAGAAACAGGTTTATCCACGTATGTATATTAGAATATTTAAAAATTATTTTATTGCACTGGCTTGCCCGACGTAATATTTAGAGCAGCGTAGTATCGGGAAGGTTGGAAATATAACATTAAAGAATTGTAATTTGGAGCAAGATAAAACAAAACAGGATAAAAGAAAGTGAAAGATGCGTATAAGGAATCGGGAAGATAATTAAGAGAAAGCGCCCAATATGTAGAGACATAAGAAATGACGGATATCATAATGTGACTGCGAAATACAACAAGAAACGAAATATTTTATGAATCATGTGAACGAATACATATCTACTTTTTTCAACATAAATTGCACCATCTATAAAATCTGATATCTCTTAGTGTTACGTTGTGTTATACTGTATTATGTTATACACGATTCATTGCCTCACAAACTTCATTTACGTTTCCAATTAATAATTAATAGACTGTTGCGTTACAATAATTATTGTGTTCGTGTTATTCTATATTATCATATCATTCATTAAATAAAGTGTTATATAAATTACTTGAATTTCATAACTTATAGAAACTCATTGAACATGATTTACACATTGAACAAAAATGTATCATGCATCAGATATCTTCGTGATTGCTTCTAAGTCTCAATCAAGATAGTCATGGTTAAATTAATTGTTATTGCGCATGAAACATGTGTATGATGATGAATCGGTGAAATAACGTAAAATGATTCCTCCTTATATCGATATACCAAATAGATATAGAACTGAAATTGGGAAAGATAAATTTTGTGTGTAAGAGAAATGGATAATGTAATTTAAGGTAAAATTAATTCAAGAATCGTGAAAATATATGATGAAGATGATAATCATGATTAAAGAGGCAGGAAAGGAACGAAAAATAATAATTTCGTGTACTTCTGTACATGTCAGTTAAAAGAGATTTTATACGAGAAAAGAATAATTAATTCAAGCGCTGAGTTGAAAAGACTAGTGTAATAGGGAACACCATGAACAAATGAAAAGCATTAATTGCAGGAATGAGCTATCGAGGAAGAAAGTACGAGGAAGAGGACTGGGGAATAAATAATAATCTGCAATGTGTGAAAGAGAAATCGATTGAACGGAAGGTAAGTGAATACGAGTAGGAAGAGGAAAGGGGTAGAAAGCTTGTACGAGAAGAAAGAGGTGGAGAACGTAGCGAATGAGCGGTGTGCAAGCCTTGGACGAGCGAAAGAGAAGGTCATTAGGCGACTGTGCACCGAACCGAAACCGCGGACCCCACACTTACCTTAATTATTTCCACATGACTCGTCGAAAATCTCGCGTGGTCCTCTAATGAATACTAATTTTGAACTGGGTCCGGCCAAATTTCAGACTTCTTACCAGCGACAGACAGTCTTTCATCGATTCCCGACAAAATTCGTCATTACGATTAAAGCGGCCAAGAACTCAATTTACCGTTACTTCATTCGCTACTTTCAAGCTAGTTAATTAGTCGTACTTCTCATCTGATTTCGCAAATATTTAGAGTTTTTGTATGTTATTCGATAGAATTGGAGATATAAACTTCCGCTTAGATTTTAACTAGGAACAATATAACTGCACCTATTAAAAAAAATCAAGAAATTAAGAACTAAGTGTAAAGTATTAGATATTGTTTCATTTGCTTATTTTTTATCATTTAAAAGCGAACATTTTGAGCTAAACTGCATTTAGTTTTGCAAATATTAAACAAATGAAAAGTAAAGACGAAGAGGAAGAATAGATAATTAAGCAGAAAGAAATAAACTATTTCATGCAAACAAGTTGCTATACAAATGAATGAAAAAACACAACGAAATTTTACAGGAACAGGAAAACAGAAAGGGATGAAATTAATATCACATATTTATTTGAATTAATCTTTTTTACAAGAAAGATCTATAGTCCATAGATATACAGTACTTATAACATTAACCTAGGTACTTTAATTTATTTCGTTATTTACAAATCCATATGTTTAAAACTTGATAGGAATAATTATCGTAATTTTCAACGCTTCGCCAACTCTTGCTTCATTCCATCCATTTTACTATGTTAACCAATACGAATTCTGGGGTACACACAAATCATATTTCATGAGTGTGAAATGTGTGGTCGTGCTCCACTTTGCAATGCGTTCATTAACATTTCCATCTACCGTTCAAGGAAAGAGCGCGCAATTACAGAAATTGGAAAGGGAAATAAAGAGAAAGGTGGAAGTTTACTGGTTTATTCGAACTTATTCGGAGAACTTGACGATCCGTCGAAAAAGTTACATATTCAGAAGGTTGAATAAGATATAAGTATGCTTATAATTAGTTGACGACGTATCATTATGCAAATAATTTCTACAGTAATCGTTAAAATGAATGTCTCAAAGTACGAAAAAGGAATATTATCTTCAATTCGTACAAGTAGTATTTAATTTATATTTAATATGTGAACTAATTAATTTAAGTTCATCGTATATCTTATTTCATTATTCATACTAATATGCAGTACGAAATTTGATTGATACGTGGCAGAGTAACGAATTAATATCTTGAAAAATATTATTAACATAAAAAAATGATGGAATACTTATATTACGAAATAAAGTCCAGCAATTTTTAAAGAAGTAAAATTAAAAATTAAATTTCTGTAATGTCTACTTGAAACTTGGCCTGAATTTAATTACGATAATTTATTTAAAATTGTTCAATCCTTTTCAAAAATTGCAATGCTAATGTTTATCAAATAATTGAGTATACATTAAAATACTACAATTTATGTAATCGATATAGTACTCTGTCAAATATCTCTCGTTTTGTTACAATCTAATCTTCTAGAAAATAACGATATAATATATAAATAACATATATATCTTGTTGTTATAAGTTAAAATTAGATTTCAGATTCGATTTAATAAATGTAAATTTTGCCTCGCATCTTTGAAAACTCACATTTTGACAAGCCTTCTGAAAGCGTAGAGAATAGAGAGTTTACTACTCTCGAATCGATCAATTCAACGAAATGAGAAACGAGGCAAAAAGGGAAAAATAAAATGTAGGGACGCTCATGAAGATAAGAAGAAAAAGGAGAGTCAAGCTGAGAACCTGTCGGGCTGACGATACCTTGGGCAACGCACTGCTAATTATGCAAAATAAATAAAGGCACGTGCACTGCGCATTCTTACGCCCTCTCTCGCGCCCCTTGTCTGGCCGATTGTCGGTCGCACGCGATTTCGACGGGCCGCAATTACCGAACTTGCGCTGTGCAGGAACAGAATTTCAGTCCCCATACATTCTTTCTTTTCTTCGAATCACTCTTCAATTTCCGTCTTACCGCCATACGACTTACGCGCCTCCTCTTGCTCGTCTTGTTTTGATCCTTCCGGCTAGATCTTCAAAACATGTGCGGTTCTATGTCAAATACTATAGTGTTTCGAAAATAATTAAGGCGTACAGGAGCACGTGATGGCAGGAATATGTAGTACGCTATCTATACATTACGCTACGCTATAAGTACAAAATTATTTATAAAAATGATTTATTTCTCTATATTATTCCTAAAATAAAAATAATAAAGTAATTGATCTCTCTCATTATTTACAAATTCTTTACTTAATTTCTTTACTTTCATTTCAAATAAAATTTATCCAAACCTGTTCATGAATAAATAATACATGCTGTATTTGAATTTATTTAAATACTGTAACTATATTTATATATTTGACGATAAATAATATCAATTACAGTTGAATTATCTTTTTGTTTATAAGTATATTTTTATTTATATTTGCAAACTTTTAGAAATCTCAAGAAACTTATTTATTCAAGTTTTAAATAAGTAAACATTTTCAGATGTTACTGATTAAGGATTTCTCGTAAATCAGTAATGCGAAGAAATATATTTAATATACGAAGAGATATGCTTCATGAGGCTTTAATGCTGTGCTTTAATTTGCTTTTTGAAATTTTTTGATGGTATGTAATACCTACAATTTATCATTCTGTACAATCTTTCCTCTACACTAATTGCTTTTTAATATCTTGTTCAACTTTTATTTAAGAAACTAACCATCCTATTATAGACAACTATTTTGTAACTCACTCAATTTAAACAAAAACTGCGTAGAAATGTACCTCTTGTCATTGGGATTCCAGTAAGACTAATTTATTATAAATTAAAAAGTATAATTAAAATCGTTATGGTTGCTTGCTTGCCCAATTTCACATTTTTCGCATTGCCAACGAGAAAATGAATTAATGAAAAAAATAATCTCGGAGATACATCGCCACGTTATATATTTATTTGTGTTATAAAAATTTATGAAAGAAACTTGATTAATTAGTATTTATATCTTTCGATCTATAGATATAATCCAGATATATTCGATTTTTCATCCACTGCTCAAGCAAGAAGCATTAATTATGATCCATGACGTTTAAAAAATTATTTAATTGCTTTAAAATATAACAAATACAGAGCACATATATAAATCCGAAAAATGAATAGAACATGTGATTTAAAACTATGTAAATTATAATCTTAATCAGGTGCTAAATCTTGACATATCTCAATATGTCATTTACTTCACACGAACGTTGTAATATAAATCTTTATTTTGTTGACGTGTTATCCATCTACACGTATATTTTTTCTTTTTCTTTTTTGTAATTTTCTCATTTCATCTATTTTCGTTATCGCATGCACTTCGACCCCGCAAACTTACGCTCATCTTGTTATTCGCTTTCATACATCTTAATTCTTGTTCTTTAACTTTTCTCAGACATATCATCTATAATTAGTTACCTATATCTAGATCATTTAAGCCCTCTATTTGTGTGTACGTTTGTTTCCTATGTCATACAAGAAATTTTTATAATATAAGAATAATTGAATCCAAATATTCCAACATGAAATATAAACTTATTGGGGTAGAATTTATATTTGTTTATTTAAATAAGCCCAAATTATTATTACCGTTTAATTATTAACGAATCATTATATATACGATGATATACCGAATTATAATACAATTCAAATGACGTTCATTGCCATTGTACGTGATGTGAATGTTAAAAGTAGGTATTAGATATGTATGTTATTTGCACATTGGAAGATAAATGTTAAAAGATTTTTGAAATGTTAAAGGAGAAAATTTAATCAAAAATATGTTGGCAGTTGTAATCTTATCCAATCTATACAATACTAATTCAAAACATTACATTGGTAGTGAAAGTAATCCTCCTTCATTAGCAACATTTTTATATAAAAACAGCAATCACTTTAATAGTAGAGCGGTAAGAACAACGCAGGTTGTAAAAAAATGTGATTTAACAGCATCGTTTAGTATTCATTAATTCTTCAAAAAGCCCAAGAGGAATCTTTGTTTTATGCTACCTTTTTACTAATAGAATAGAGGAACACAATTGCAGGATAGGAAATCGAACTGCTCTATAGTTCATTATCTGCATGATTGTCCGCATTCTTGCACTCATTAGTAACAAGTCGTTGAATTGTATTACTTTTTATATATATAGTACGTAAGATTGTGCATGCTCTAGAGTGAAATCGATTAGAAAAAAGGAGAAAGTCTATGTGATCAACCTTTACTTAAAGGATAATTAATTATTTTAATAATGTCGATTGATAACGTAATATTACGTCAATACGTACTCAAATATGTCGAGAATATAATATAATTTCTCACAATTACTGTCAGAAAATATAAACATATTGAATTGTATAGAATGAATTCAATGTTTTTAAAAGATACGTAGTTTATATATCACGCAAAGGTAACTAAAACATTATATTTAAAAAATCATACTTTTTCTCAGAGAATAATAAAACATCGTTTTGCAATGATCCATCTACAACCAAGTGTTTAATTATAAATGACTGAAGTCTGAGAAATCATTAAAGAAGCCGAAACGATCACAATTGATTTTTGTAATATGTTCTTTAGAAAGTATTGTTTATTCTTAAGTGGTCTATGAATATGTAGTACATTGCGTGTACATTTTTGAAAGATTAATGAAATGCAAGCTTTCTGAATATTCTTAAGAAACACCACTCTATTGTATTTAGTAATATGCATATACATAGTTATTAATTGTGTATTTCACAGTTCTGTTGTCCCATATTGTTGCAAATGTTATTCAATGTAAACATTTTATTAGTTACATAAATAGAAACTCAGGACTTTCCATTGGATTAAACGTTTCAAAATCTGTCTATTTCATTTTTAAAAAATATTCAAAAAATATAATACAAATGACATACCCACTGAAATTTTATTTATTGTTAATTTCTAATCTTTTGTATTCCACTAATGCCACTTTTATAAACAAATAATTATTTGATTTCGCTTTCACTGATAAGAAATAAAAAATAGGGAAAACTACGGATAAGTACGGATCAGCTTACAGACATATTTATAATCATTTCTTATTAAAGTTCCTTGATTCAAAAAATTTTGTATGACAAAGGCCTAAATTACAATTAAATTGTAGAGTTCATAAATTTATGGAAAATTTAAATATTTGTGCAAAAATGCACAAATATACGCAAACATATAAAATATTTAAAGTATAGTACTTGTTATGATATCTGGTGAACTAAACAGATCTTTACGTACGTAGATTCTATTTTCCTAATTGTGTTTATAAAAATATAAGTTTGCATAAAAATCCGCAGTCTAACAATAATATGTGAATAACGTAGGTGAAAGATTCCAAGAATACAGAACGTTTAAACGAATCGAGATTCTGATTCGAAATAACACCTAGCGATACCGTAATTCTCAAGATTTCATCGCTTTCTTCTTAGCAGCGATGAGAAACCGCAAAATGATCTTACACGGACCATTCAACGAAATGTCCTTAATTATACCATCACATGTAAGAGCAAAACTGTAAATGTTTTCCGTCTATGGTTAGAAAAATGATAGGTGTATAAAACACAATTTTAAATTAATGGGTTTTCAGTGACGAAAGAAGGGCAAAATTTTTGTAGTAATACAAGGATATCGATTCCGAAGGACATGATACCTTGAGAAGAGTAGAAAAATTCATAGAGCCAAACTAATTCTCCAATAACGGGACCGTGAACCTATCATTCCGAAGAAAATGAACAAGAAACTACTATGTCATTTCAGCAAAATCCGCTTCAATAGGTAATCGGTGTCCGATTTCTATATTTTTCAACCTATTTTCGTTCTTTCGCAATAGCCAAAATACTACTTTCGATTTCAAGGATGTTCTTTGCACCCCCAAACTGTATCATAATGCGTTTTGAGAAAAATATGTTGCGTATTTCCAGATTAGAAACTTTTATTAAGAGATTTTTATTGTGGTACTTTAACGTGAATAAATAAAACTACATTGCATGTGATACAATAAAGTTATTATGGATATTAAAATCTACAAACTTATAGATATATTCTATAAATTGACCGTTAACGAGACCAATCTCAAAGCATCGATAAACAATAATTTTCTGTCGCTGTGACATGTTAATTTTGAATCCGTTATCAATGAAACACATTGTTTTCAGTTGAACCCTTGGTGATGGTGTTTATAAGCAAAGAATAGGACTTGTGAACGGGCCCGAAGGGAAAAAAAATTCCTCGAGGGTGGATCGAGCACGAATTCTTGAAAGCCATCGTCCGATGCACCTGTAGCCTGCACGGTTAGGTTCTGCATTTTTCACCTCTCCTCTGCATCGGCTGAACGTCCTTTTCTTTCTCTTCGGCCACATCAGGTTCTTTTTCCCTGTCTTGCTTGCACCGAAGCTGACCGCGCTCGCCTCGTGTCTCGAAATCATTCCACGAGCCTACTCGTGTTCGAGAGCGCGAGCGAGGAAGCATTCCTTCTGGAGAAGACGCGTGCCTGGCGTGTGCTTCTTTTCCCCCACCTCTTCGTATATAAATTCGGCTTCCTACGTCTTTTTGATTCTCGATCTTCGGTTTATTTATCGTCTAAATGAACCTTAATAAAATCGCACGTCTGTTCTTTTTCACTTTCGATGCTTATTTAAATTATGAACATCGTTTAGGTATTTCTTTCTTTTAAAGCATGCTTCGTTTTCACTTGTTCGATCGATACATTTTGTTGCGTTTAGTTAGCATTGCTATTAGTTTTGTTAACCAACACGTAACCTTGTTACAAAGTATACTTGTCTGGGCAAACTAATTCTCAAATCATATACCTAATGTTTCTTAAATTCAAGTCTATACTATAAATATTAAATTTGTATTCTTTGACGAGTTTACTTGCGTTTTAAATTTATGTTTGTATATTTTTATATACTTATTTTATTAAGCGGAGTTTCATAGACAACCGTCACAATCGTTTCAAAATGTATTCAGCACGGTAAATGAATTACATTTTTGAAAAATACGTAGAAATAAACTAATCTGCAAATCTAAACTAAAACTTATTAATCTCCTTTAGGTACTACAGGTATTCAATAACAATGTCTAATTCTTATAAAAACAAGATAGAAATCTCTATCTGACAGGGAAGAGAGAAAGAAATAAACAACTGAAAAGTATGATACATTCAAAAACAACAATCCGCTGATTATTGACTAGCTGTTGAATTCTGAAGCGAAATATTCGCAAAATTATAATTTCAAGTTTATCAATATTATTATGAATACTTAATAATAATATACCGTATGTATACCATTCTTTAAAGAAATACATGGAAGTTTCAAAAAGGAAGAGGAACAATAAATATTTAAAATATATAATTACGTTTAGGAAGGAGCAATTCATTGGTCCAGCAGATGGATTCTGGGGCAATACGTTGGTGAAACAATAATTTCAAATTTGCCCATTACGACGTTATCGACAAAGTTCCAGTTCTCGTGGTAAATTCAAGTAAATCCACGAATGAAAGTAAAAAAGAAATTGAAAGAGGACTGAAAACCGCGCTGGAAGAAAAAGGAGAAGGAAGGAGAAGAAGGACGGAGAGCACCGTCAGCTCGACTCCCCCTACGGCAGGTTGGCAGCGACTAAATGATTTACCAAACAATAAATCCTCGAGGAGATACGATCGGATGCAACGCGGATCGAGCCTGGGAACGAGCGAACCGCTTACATCGCCTTACTTGTCCGCGAAAGCTTCTACTTATTCGATTCCTTTTGGAGCCTCCAATCCCGCTTGTCTACGGCGTCTTCCGAAACACTTTGAATTTTCAGGCAAACGATAATCGATGGACATCGATCACTATTCTTAAACAGACTACTCAGTTTGAATGACATACTTATCTTATTTCTTGACTTTCATGAATATAAATGAATGTGATTATCCGAAAATATGTGTTACTTTATTTAATACACTGACTTTTGTTAAAGTAACAGAATATCTATAATTAAACCATGATTTTTAATTAATAAAATATAATAATATAATTTAATAGAACGGTTTGGTTACGTGTTAAGAAAAATAAATTACTGAAGCTTATAGTAGTATAGACAGTGCTGGATTGAATATCAGATTTTATTTGCTATTTGGTTTCGCAAATACTACCTGCACATATATAAATGTTATGCATATAGACGTTAGATTTCCTCGCGTGAGTCATAACTAAAGACATATAAATATTATACATTTTATTTATATCTTAGATTCACGATACACGTAGCTAAGCTTATATTGATAAAATCGAAAATTGACTTGGCGTGCTACAAGGAAGTAGGAATTAATTACACTGTAATTAGATACAGATAGATAATGACTTTAGGTAATGACCATTCGCTTCGTTGATGTCTACAATTAGAAATATTTACTTGACGAGTACTAAATATATCATCACATAATCCTAACATAGTGAAGTCACACACTGAACAACTCTCTGCATGTAAGGAGAAACAGAAACGGTACGAACTTGATTTAATGCCTCCGGGAGTACTGCTGGAACCAGGAGAAACTGAATCTCGATGTACTGTACCAATCCTTTATAAAGCAAGAAAGTACTTCTTCGTTGCAATCCAGCACCCTTCCTGGAATATCTCTTACATATATGCGTACGTTTCTCTGTTTTCGTTGCTATTCTCGCGCTGCGTGCATAAATTTCATCTTCGGGCATCGCGAGGGAATTCATTAAATTAAATTATATTCGTTTTGCGCCATGTATTTTTATACATTGGAAAGTGTGCATAATGGTGGCGGATATAACACTGTAAGCGTTTGGTGTGGAAAAACACTGTAAGCATTTTTAATCATTATCGATTATTCATTTTCTTGATGATACACCGAATAAATATTCAGGAATTTTATATCTTATTAAACGCGTGTAACCGTTTTTAAATTGTGCATTTTACTTCATGGAAGCGAGATTTAATTCGTACCACTTTAATCAATTATACATTAATGTTATAAGAATTGTAGTTTAATGTATATATATATATATATATATATAAATGCATTAATTTTATTTATAACAATTATGTATATTTTTCTATTAAATTTTATTTCTTATTGAATGTTTTTTTGCTTTGTTATTTACTTACCATACTATTATTTACATTTAAATATTAGAATATTAAAATATTATCTATTTTCAATTTTACTATTCCATGCAATTAACATAATCAAACAAGTGCATAGATTGTGTAAATGTAAAAGTATACATTTTAGATTAACTATCATAGAATTCCTCAACTACATTTTTAAAAACCATCGTATATATAAGAAAATTGTTCTTGCTAATTTTATTTCATTTATATGGAATATAATTAAACCATTGAAATTAATAATATAGATTTACCAAACTATGGAATAAAACTTCTTTATTGTTATTTAAAACATTATTATTATAAAAGTACAGTTTTCGTTATTATTTCGACGATTATATTTATAGAATTAAAATATTGTTATCGTAAGCAATTTTTATATTGTACCTGCTATGTTCTGTACACATATATATACTGTACATACGACTAAAATTACCAACCAACCTCCAGGAAAATAGTTGTACACGTCAACGTGGTGAAATGTTTTGCAGCTACAGTTATAAACATTTCCATTTTTAGTTAAACCTATTTCCGTAACTCGTAAACTCCGATTTGCAAATATATTTCTTATACAAAAATTAATTTTGCAAACTTTACTTTCAATTTACTTTTAAAGACAAGTAAATTAAAAACGAATACATTATTTATAAGGTGTCAGGAACAGTAGCAGTATCAAATCTTTACGACGTTCAATTACTGCTATTATTAACGCCATTAATTATGTCCGCAATATACATATCCACATTCATGTTTCTCGTATCAATTATAATGATGATTGTAGTAAAGACTGCCACATTTGGTAATTTTAAAAAATTTATATTATATCGACTCACTTGATACGTTGAAAGCTCATCGATAAATTTGATGACAATACAGTTTGCTTTATTGTATTTTAAGAACAAGCTATTTCTGTATTTAAATTAAATTATTCAATTTCACGTGCACTGCCGATCGTAGATATTAAAACATCTGCGGATATGCTTAAGATCGCTATTCATGCAATTTTTTACTACATATGGGTATACTAATATTCTGTAACTTCTATGTGCATCTTCAGACTGGTTTCAAGTATCACCAGTATAGAGCTAATATTATTTTAAAATATTTGATGTAACAAATATAATAAATATATATATATACATAACATTTTTCTACGATAAGTGTTCTATAACTTGCGTGAGCCACTGTATATACTTTATAATATAAGATACTAAATAAAGTAAAATTTGTTATAGTTTCCCAATAAATGTAAGGAGTTATCAAACAATCGGCGTAAATCTTTAAAAACTAAAAATAAATAACAATTACGTAATGCTTAACGCAATATTATTTTGAATAGTATTTGATGTATATATCAAAGGTATTACTCTCGATACAATTAAAAGTTTGAAAAAGATACTAAACCTTAGTCGCAAAAAGTATTGGGTACAACTACAACGGTTACATCATCTCGATGAAATAGTTTTGGTGCTTCGCGACTGTTCTTCCTGCATCCCACGCCCTTCGAGTACCCTCCCTTTGCACTTCCGCCACCTTTTTCTCCATTCATCCGAACACCGTCGGATATCTCGCTCCCATTTCGCTTTACGTCTTTGTACATAATGCTCTTTGTACCGTCCGCCCGGAGCTGCAGCCTCGGCGGCAACGGGGGCAATAGGGGCAACGGCAGCAACGGCAGCAGCGGCAGCAACAGCAGCAGCAAAGGAGGCGGCGCGGCGGAGGCAGCAGCAGCAACAACGGCAGCGTTGCACCGCCGTAGCACGATGCATCCAAGCGGTCCGCGTGCTCCACCCTCCTGCTCCTCCACCTTCGAGGAAGGTGGATCTGGTTGCGTTCGTCGACCTCGCCCGATCATATGGGCGCCCTTACGTATCTACTTGCACGTGGGTGGCACGAATTCTTGCAGATCGCTCTCGAACGCTTCTTGCGGCACGAAACACAAATCCTCTTTTGCCTTTGCTATTCCTATTAGCAATTTTACAAAATTCATCGAAATTTTGAGCATAAATAGAGATCATCAGAAGATTCTAATTGATTTTCTATGACATTAGAAGCGAGAAATGAATGTAACCGACGGAAAATTCATGGACTGGTGTAACTTGCCTTAGAAACAGTTATGGAGTGAAAGGGTAGTGCACTAAAGTGCACTGTAATGAAATTAGCGCACCGTGCTAGTAAGGTATGTTCAAGTTTTCAAGTTTTACGAATTGCTAGATTCGGGCTAGGTACACAGGACGATTGCAATGAGGAAAGAAGAATTTTATATCAAAAGCATTCAGTAGAAATCTATATTGGAATAGAATTGGATATTTATTTTACCAACAAGGAAAGATACCCAACTGGCAAATTCAAAAAATTATGAAATGTCGGAGTTATGTAGAGGATATAGATTTCTATATGTTACGCAATTCTCTTTTAGTGCCAAAATTTACTCTAATGGGGTGAAATTGGCCTCTAAAAATACGGTCATTTTCCGATTTTGTATTATGATTCGCTATAACATTGATCGATTTTTTAGCAAATGATAGTCCTAATTAAAGGAAGTAATTTTTATCTAAAAATGTTCTTTTTATCTTTTACATTTCACGAGTTATAATGCAAAATCTGGAAACAGCTATATTTTCAGGGGTAAATTTTACTCGGAATGAATTTGGGCAGCAAAGAAAAGAAAATTTCGTGATGCATACTTACCTATATATCTTCTACATATCTCCAAGGTTTCATAATTTTTTTAATTTAAATTTTTAATTTTTAATTTAAACATCAGTACTCATGGTTTTGTGTTATTTAAATGTTAATGAAACCAATTTTTAGAGATAGCTTTATGTAAGAAAAAGCGTAAAACAATATTATTATATGTAAGATAATTAAACGAATTTTAAACATCTGTTGGTGGTCGTTTTTTGCTTTTATCTGTAATATATAATATGTAATATGTATAGTGAAACTTTCACTGTTTGAATTATATATAATATAATTTTTTGATGGAACACTCATCCTTTTCTAGAATACAGAAAGCATAGTATCATTGACTATAATAAAATGTAATTTTTTAGTTATTTGTGCATCCCTTATTCTTTTTACTGAAATTGAATCCTTATCCTTTAATTGAACAAATTCTGTCATGCATTAATCCTCCTGATTTTTTGTTATTACAATCCAAAGTTATACCGTTTTGTTATACTCCACTCTTTCCTAATCCACCAATGTTAATTGGTAATAAGAAGAAACTGTATTAATTAATTTTTCGAAAGGCATAGAACTAGTTCCTAAAGATATTATACAATGAATAGAAAGCTTTGTTTCTATTACAATATAATGCAACTCATTGGAAAACGTAAAAATATAATTAAGAGGAATATAGTGGCGGAATAAAAGTAGTTTACAAAATAAATAGTATAGGAAGAAACTATAATTTTACAAAATGAATTTATATCTGACAAGAGCAATCGATAAATATAATATATACAACAAAATAGATGACTGTTACCCGTGCCATAATATATGTTTAGTACAAAGGTTGCTGGAATTCATAATGTATCAATTTTTGATTTTCTTGCATCCGCCACTGTATGCCTTTAATCAGATAAGATATATATTCGGCATTATTACCAAAAACATCCTTATATTCTTTTAAGCATATGATTTGTTCCTAATATCATTTGTAATGCGCATATTTTGCTTATAATTAATGACTGTATGTGAAAAAATTGTAGCACTAATTACAACTTTAAAATATGTATATGCAGAAAAAAATATTCGATTTCACATTCTAACTTATAATTTTTCTGAACAAAAGGTTTGAAGAAAAATAGTTTGTTTCATTAAAACGATATACATATTATGCATAACTTAAGTTATCTTATGTATAATGATACAAGGTCTCAAATAATAGGTATTAAATCATTAACAATAGGATATTAAATATAAAAAGATGTATTGAAACTTACTTTACCGTCAGTTAAATATATTCATTTAAAATAATTTTTTCATTTAAAATAAGCACAATTTTTTTCAATAGTTAAACGCAATTGATAATAATGTTGGACGTGGCACAGTTTAAGGAAGTGTACACGCAACAATAGCTCACTATGTACGAAGCTAATTTCACTTTATCCTTCAAAGAATGTTAATTTATCAGTCGCCTCGATCTTTTGGAAGCGTTAGATATACCGCTTGCGATTAGCGTTGGAAAAGCTTGTCCACGCACTCGACATAACAATCGACACGTTCCATTTCTTGTTTCTTTTGTGCGTGACGAATGTAATAGCATAAACCGTTGGATTCGTGTTAACTCAACACTAAAATCTTAGATGTACTTATAATGGCAGACGAGACTGTAAAAGGGCCAATCGCGAACCAGGACTAGAATACAGACGCATTTTAACTCGAGCTTAGAGTTTGTTAGTGGCCAGAATGATTCCTAAGACGACAGATCCCCTCTAGTCTCGGCAAAGCTGGGTTAAATCGAGATTAAAACTACGTCCCAGCATGAACTTCATCTAGTTTCTAATAGCCGATTATCCTGCAACCCTTAACGGAAGAACTGTCCAAAGCAGTAGGTGCTCGCATGACGCGTACCTCTTTTCGTTGCATTCAATAGCTATGCCGGTCTGGACCAAAGTAATGAACTAAGAGATCGAGAAAACATTAATTTCCCGAGTGAGATCTCATCTTTTCGTCTATCACGCGTTTGGTCATTGAACCAACTTCGGCGTTTTCAATGATTTCCCCTTTTCATTTTCCTTCGTCCTGTCCATTCTCCCGTAGACTCCTTTACTTTACCATCAACGATTTTTGGCAAAGCGGCTGACTACGTTTGGTCAACTAATTTTCACGTTCAGGTAAAAACTGACCACACTGTTTTTCACAGTTCGTTTTTCCAAATAACATCCAAATTATCCCAATTACATCGGACAAATAGATTAACAAAAGCTGTGTCGATGGACAAACATCTGATTAAAATCTTGTTACATATATTTAACTAAGCGATATAATCAAGATGAAAATAATAGTATAAATAATGAAACAATTCACTGATTTATATGTTCGGACAAGTATATGTGTCCGTGTTTATTATTTAAAGATTTGTAATTTTCTTAGGAAATACATTTTCTCTCCTAATAAAGCATCATTTTATTCAATTCAATCATAATCCAATGTTTTAAATAATACTTTAAACGATGTCTTTTATTAAATGATATAATTTCATTCTTCAGTTCTATGAGAATGTTTTATTAAAGGAAATAATTTTATATCCTTATATATATAAATATACACACATAATAAAATTGATATATAGTTTTCTACGTGGCCAATGTACAGTATATGAAACCAAATCAAATGTAAGAAACATGTGTATTCTATATAGTTAACCTTTCGGATTAAAAAATTGATTCACATATACAGTTTGCAATTGTATATGGACGAATACGACGGAAATTTCGTTAACAATTATCATAAAAATATATACATTTGTTACGAACATGAAATATGTAGTTATAAGTAAGGGACCGTTAGTATATTTGTATCTTGAAGTCTGTTAAAGGTTCAGTCAATTTTCAATCTCTTAATGATGCGTGACTTTAATACTTCAGAAAAGAATATGGAATCCAAATCCAGGAGAGGCGCAACTAATCATAGGGCCTAGCTAAACAAACTTTAAGCCTAAAGGTATTTAGGGATACAATACTGCAGTCCTATTTAGTAGCTGAGCAAGGTAAGATAAAAACGAACGGAACTGTGTCTAATCTAGGATTTTAACTTATTTCTTGCCTTTTCCTCTGTTACGAACAGGATAGAACATTTAATTTAGCGGAAAAAGTTTTGGGCTCGATGTGTGAAAAATATCGGATACGGTAATCTTTACTTTAATAGAAGACAATCATATCTTTCTCATTTTCATTTCAATCAATTATTTCTTTTTCAAATTTTTCTTAAAAATTTTATTGTATCAGGTTTCAGAAGTGATATTTGACTTAGAAAATAACGAATTAATCAAAGTTTTACTATTGTGTAATATTATATAAGATGTAAAATTATGTATTATTATATAACAAAATGTATCCGATATATATAGTCCTTCTAATTAGCCTACACTCTATATCTTTATAAATTTAAACTATGGTATATGCTATAATTGTATAGGTGTATAGATTTAACGTTTAACCTAAGCACGTACAGCGGCAAATTTACAATCGGGACATTATAATTAACTCTCCAAGCACTTAATATTATTTTAATTTACATCTACATTGCATCTGAAGGTTTAACGACTCGTTTCATAATTTTCATCAACACCAACAAAGAGTAATGCAAGACTGAACGAAATAAAATAGTAGAAGGAACATTAAGGAACCCTTTTCTAGAACGAAGAAAGCGGAAGATAAAAAAAGAACAAAGAGGAGGAAGAAGATGAAACGTTCCTTGCTGACCATTTATCACGAAAGGAATTCTCACTATATGGTCGGAATATAGAAGCCACACCCTTCTTCCGGCACCTCAATCTATCGGGTGTGCACGATTTTCGAAGATATTCGAAACCTCTTTTTTCCCTTTTTTTAGTATCTCTTTCATCGTCGGTTGGGAGTTTTAGTAAGCACCCTTAACGATGTCCCGCCACACCCCTACGAAAAATTGAAGCTTCTTCCTCATTTCGCGAGATTTCTCGGTTCACTGATTGTATCCCAGAAAAATGAAAAAAAATGAAAGCTGAACAAATCGAATGGTCTGTATCTTTTTATAGTAAAGTAACAGTATCGAAATACTTACCTCCTTTCCAACGTGACTAAATTTTTGAGGGATTAATCATTTGTAGCGAGTAAAAAAGCATTATGCTGTTATAAACTACATATGTAGAACAACATATGGACAACATATGTGGAATGTTAATATTTGAATATAGTAACATTAAAGATATCTAATAACATATCGAATAGTTATATATTTCTTTTCTATACAAATATTGTACTCCACTCCAATCATGTGCTTTGTCTACGCAAATATCGTAAATGTTTGTACAGCTAAAACTTCTTTTGAGATTTTGGAATGCTTAATAAAAGATGATGGAATATTGATTGTATTCAAAATGAATATTTATACGTATCGATAATTATATCTATAACAAATTCGTCTACCGGTATAATTTTTTTTCCATATCTTAAATAGAATAATTGAAATCAAATACTGTGTGTTTTATAATTATAAAAAATAAATAGTAATAAACATTTCTTAGCTATATTTACTATCGACTTGACTTGAGTTTATTGAAGTCTCTTATAAGAGAATTTGTTTCTTTATCTGCCTCACATATTAAATTCACATATTAAAAAAATTTGTAAGATAAATATAAAGATAAACGTCTCTATCATTAATGATATCCGTTTGTAATAATCGAGCATGGTATTATGGAATGCGATAGTGTATTAAATATTAAATATTATTAAAGGAGAAAAGGGATATAATGATTGGTCTTAAGAATGCCCCTTATTCTTGATAACCTGTACTACACGGTTGCATAGATGCATCGAATAGGGCACGGCGCATATAGTCTTGTCACGGTATTTTATATACATACATACATACATATAAGACTGAGTTCATACTTATAAAAAATGTATTTGTAAAATGGTATTATTAATTAGAACTCCTGAAACGTATTCAACCATAACATTAAGATTTCAACTCCTAATATATATATATATATATTCAAACCGTAAAAAGTGAATCATAGCTTACTAATCTTTCTTGATTAATAGAACGACCGTTTTAATATTTCGAAAACAAATAACATAAGTAAGTTATTAAATTAAAGCTTGTAAAAAAACAGAAAGAAGAACGACATTTAACATTTGAAATTGTCTAATTTCAGCAAAAAGTTACAGCTTTATACCGAAAAATTATTGATTTATTTTCTTATTTGATAAATATTTTTCCGTAAATAAACAAGCGTTAGATGCTTTTAAGTCACATCATTCAAATTCAACATTTTGTAGGATGAAATAAATATTTTCTAAATACTATTACTTAGGTATTACTTTATAATTTATTGAATATTTAATTTTTGTCTAAATTTATTTACTTTGTTCCGAGTCGCGCTGTGCTGTAAGGCGGAAAGTAGAAAGGAAAGACCGTTGTAACGCAATAATAAAAATACATCAAATACATAGGTATAGCTGAAAGAAGTGGCGCCAGGCAAGACGAAGATTCCATTGTCTCTTTGGGGACGAATTTAATCGTTGTCCCTCGTCGAGAAAGATCGACAGAGATATTTGGTTTTGGAGACAATCGTGGATTCAACGTCTTAATTAGTATCTCCGATGCACGAGCCACCATGATCGAAACGTCAGATCTTTTTTTCTATGTCTATCTTTCCGTTCAAGATATAATCTTGCAATAAATACCTTAGAAGAAAGGTTGTTTTAAAAACTCATTAATCGTTCCAAAGGAAGTGATATTATATGGTCGTGTTTCAAAAAATGTTTACACCATATATCAAGTTAAAAATAATCAAAAAATGTATATCTATTTATTTTAGCGTTTTATTTTTCCCCAATGTATTACTACGTCTTTGAGAAAGACGTTTTATTAAGTAGTTCGCTTTTTAGTAAGAAACAACAATCTTTCTTCTATCTTCTTCTATCTAATCTTCTCTTCTATAATTATACAATAATCTATTAGAATATTATAATTATCAGAACTTTACTAATAATAGTGGAAAAACTTAAAGTAAATTAGCAATTATAGCAAAATACATGGGAAAGTGCTGCATTGAAAATTCCATACCATCAGCGTATTATAATATCAGTCGTATATGCGTATGCTTGGAAAATGTGGGATATAAAGATGTAAAATGGCAAGATGGGCAAAGAGGAAGGATTGGATCGTTCTGATGTCGGAGGGCCGCAGATCTCGGGTTACTAATTAAGACACCGGCGGATCGGCCATTGTCTCGGTAACAAAAAATATGCACACACTTCTCTCTCGGCTCTCCTGCGTCCGAGTGTTTGCGATTAAATCAGCACGTCCGATCGAGCGAATTAAGTCCTCGGCGTGGGTGGACCCAACTGGAGAGGAGAATCAAAAGGACCAAAGGATCGTCTTGATTCTCCACTCATCCAACTCTCTCGCACGTGCAAAAGCGCCGAACACAAATAAACCTGAACGACCGGGAATTTGCATGTTTAATTCCATTCTGGAAGTTATCTAAACGCATTAAACCGATTTGACTTGCCGAGTTTTAATTAGGATTGGTATTCGAAGTGAACCGCACAAACGCGGCTGATGTTATTTATTAATATGGATTTAAATGACCGATTCCAAGAAACTCTAATTAGATGTTCTTCTATGAAATAATTTGAATCAACATTTACATTTCACATTGGTTGCGTTTTCGATGTATCAATGCATCTCCGCTCCAATAAATGCTAGTTGATACAGTAATGTAAAAAGTAAACTTAATATCATACAATTATGTTTTTGGAAAACATAAAACATAACAAAATATATCTCATTGTAAGCTAAATAATTTAAAACGATACATTATATGTAGCGTAACATTATGAAAATGTCTTTAGGAATATTTTATAATAAATAGTTATTTCTCATTTAAATGTACATATCTAAAGATTGGCATATAACAACATTACATTTCATTTAATTATTAATTTCAGCTTAATTCGGTATTTTGCAAATTTTAATTTATCTCTTCTTTCTTTCATTCTTATTTATTTCTCCATTCTTTTTCTTCCGATCTTGACATGCTTCTACTTGAATTATCTATATAATTATAAGTTCCATATATTAGTATAATACATTTATATGTATTAATATTTATATATTAAGAAAAAGTATTTGGCCATTATATGTAAGAAGAAATTTTCAAGAGCCTATTGATGAAACAGAGAAAAAATATTTTTAGTCCTTATGATTGAAAACCTATTGAATAGAAGTAGCCAAATTATGGTTACAATAAGTAAATATTGACTTGATTCTAATGGCACTATAGCTAGATAATTTATAACTTTATAGATATTCAATTATGGCAATAAAATTTGATATTATCAGAACATAAAAGCATACTATAAAACAAAATACATATACGCGTAAGTAATGTCAATCATGATATGTTCCGTATGTGATTTATTCTTAGTACAATAAAAATTGAATTTATGGCTATTTTGATTAACAAGTAAAAAAGTAAGCTAAAAATCAAAATTAAAATATGATTTTACTGTATTATTTCCCTTTATTCGCTATTACAGTAACGCTAACTGAAATTATAAAATTAGAAGAATTGTAATATATAGAATTTATTGTAGTTGTGTTTTCACGATATGCTACGGTAAGTAAAATTCAAAAATAAATTAAAAGTAACTTGACAGAATCCACAAATCCCTTCTTTGAAATTATCGAAACAAACCCATTATTCCGGAACACACGAAAATTTTTGAGGGCATGATATAGCTTTAATACGATAAAAAAATATGATAATCGTATTTTGGGAGAAGAATTTCCAGATTTAATATGTTGTCAACAAATTCCACATCAAAATTATCTTTGCATCTGGTTTTGATTAAATATATGTCTTCATTATTTTCTCAAACGCTTAAAAAATATTGATAACATTATTAATTAAGTTAGCTTAACATAACAATTAATCCGATATTATTCAGTTTCCTATATCTTCGACTCTGTCCTTCAATGATTTTATGTTAAAATTTCTTTTCAACGACAAAGTTGCATGAAAATCAAAAGGCTTGGCAAAACAAAAATGGATTTATTATATGTTTTCCCATGTGGTTTTCATATAATAAAATTAACGTTTGATCTAGTAAATTTTCTGATATAGAAAGTATTTCTAATGCAATACTTGATATAACAATATAGTATTTCTATTGTGCAATACTAAATCCGTGGCATCGTACGTGAGAAGAAGCTGAAATATATATTTATCCGAGAAGAACGAGATCGACGCCTATGACCGGTCGCGTGTATCCGTCTACTCGGCTGCGTCTCCGGCACTGACCACACGGCCGAGCTTTGTCTTGTAAACGAAGCCAGCCTGATTCGTATCCGGACGTTGATAAATTCCCCCGCAGAGTTTAGCAGTTCTTCGCGGAGACTTGCCTCGAGGCCTATTGCTTATCCTTCCTTCCCATTCAGTACGGAAGGACGAATGGTCCTGGCACTGCGCATCCTCCTCCGACGACTTCACCAGCAGAGGGAATGAGAGAAAGAAGACTTCGTGGGAAACCGCCCGAACGATCCCTCGTTCGCCGATATTCATTCACAGACTCTCCTCTCTCTACTCTCGTTAGGGACGTACGGTCTGTCCTGTGTTTATTATTAACCCTTCGACTCGTGTTCTGCCGCACGGTAGCACGTTCCTTTTCCTTTTTATTTATTTCTCCTTTTAAAGGTCTAACGGGTTAATTGGCGAGGAGTATTTTGGAATCGATGAGATTTATGCGTGTGTGAACAGATGCGTTGAAATGATATACAGAGCCATTTAAACTCTTGATGTATTAAATTAGAGGGAAAGAGTTTTCTTGTTTCTTACAGGAAAGGAAAAAGGTATAATCATGTAATCGCACATTGCGATGATGTTTTCTACTCAGATACCTTATCTTTCATTCCTAAGGATAATTTACAACATTTGTTATCCACGCATACATAGATATTCAACTGCTAATAGTTAAATAATTATACTTTGTTATACATAATACTATAAAAACCTTTGTTATAATGAGCACTATAACTTCACGATGCAATTAAATATAGCTGCTACATATGTACGTAGTTCTTCTTATTCTATAATTATAATTATGTAGTTCCATAATTATTGAAATACTTATAAGTAGACTGCGTATTTTTTATAGAAAATTTGATGGAGAAGAAATGCACAAAATATATGTACTTCTAAAATGCAGAAACATATAAAATATTCATACCGAATAAAATATGGTTATAATGTAATATTCATCAAGTGATACAAATTTTTGCTTAGGTTCCATTTGTTGTTGCGGTTTAGTTTTGTCCATAAAAATACGAATTTGTATAAACATCTGTAATCTATTGATGAGGATTATCTTGTCACGTGTAATAAAATGAATATTTTGTTCAAAAAGTTGGAATGGATTGAATTAAAGATTCAGCAAAAAATTAGAGATACGGCATTCCTTTGCTTTGCTAAAAAAAGGTGCAAACACAGACAGAAGTTATTTTTGTTGTGAACCCTCCAATTCTATAAATATAATAGAGCGATATCTAAATAATACAATTTAGACATTGAAACTATTAAATTACTTTTATGTAGACGTAATATTATTTGATTCATCGGCACTGGTATTTATAGCTTGCAAATAAAATGCGTGTCGTCTCTTTGCTTATTCCTATGTGATTCCGATGTGAATATAACACGTTCAATGCGGGAACTTGTTTTTAAATTGCAGGACGTGTGTGCCCAAAAAGTCATGCTCACTATCATGACGCTGTGCATGATTTTCTGCCTGCTCGTGGGTTATAACTTATTCACAGCCCTTTCGACAATTTATTAAAAGACGTGTTGCATTAAGAACGTCACTTCTACCTTCAGATTTAATATGTAGCACTGAAATCGAATTAAAGTCAACTAATAAATTAATATCCGATAAATACATACGAATTAACACGAAAATAAAAGTAGCTCATAAATCGGCAGCTTATAAATATTCACGAGTAAGAATAATGCAATTAAATCGACTGAGAATCGCAAACTAATGACTTTAAGAGTAATTAAGTAATATTAGCCCCTGAGGCCTTGTTTAATGCTTACAGATGTCCTTATAAGTTTTTATACGAATGTGTGTTTTTCTCGTAAAAACCCAAACTATTATTGGAGTCACAGTTTTAGTGTAACAGCGTTACGCTAATTTTCACTCAACATTTCAATCGTAAAATTTTATGTGCATATAAAGATAAAAAATATCAAATCATAACGTGACAGTCTGAGAATTATACCAATGTATCTATAAAGACATTCGGAATCGAAGTCTAATGAGTTCGAAGAGCAAGGTAGATGACACGGGAAAGAACTAAAAATATTACACAGAGAGAAGAAGCACATCGTGCAAACGATGGAAAAAAAAACTTATTTGCATAAGTATCTATAACTACTAAATCGCTCTATTTAAGAAATAATGCTTAGTTGTGGTTTTGGTTTGTTGGTTTAAAACTTGCATATCTTTTCGTTAACAACCTTAATTGACGTTTAAAATTTTTAGTGGTGTGAGAAAGGGATAAAGGATGATCTGTGGTTAGCGGTTACATGTTCATTTACATCAAGCTGTGTGTCAGTCACGCGATCAACTCCTTAATTCTAAACTCAGCATCTAATACACTTTGTAACCGCAGTGCGATTACGGACTAACTAACGTCAATCACGTACTTTTATTTTCGTATGAACTTGAAGTGCTTTTCATTATAGCCATATATTTCATTATAGTTCCATAAGCATGGTTCTATCAGACAATGTAATTAATGTCCTGAAAATGTTTTCATATCAACCATAAAAATATGCAATAAAAGAAATACCTATTTGAACGTTTATTTTAGATCTTCACAAACAGCTTCGGTATCATTGAAAAATTAAATATACATCGATATCATATATCTTCCTCGATAATTTGCACTTTCGTTTGAAACATCTTCCTGAATCTTCCGCTTTTCGCGATATTTAAATACTTCTATTTATTTTCATTTCTACTTAAATTAGATGAGTACTTTGTGTGTTTCACAAATTGAATTATATAGCATTATAAGTTGTATTAAATTATTCACATCGATTTCTGAATTTCTAAAAATCTAGGAAAGTCGATAATTTAGACATAGTAAAATAATTGATTCCTGAGAATCTCTGAATTTAAATTCAAGTTGAAGGAAATGCTATTTTATACAGAACATAAACGTTTGCGTTCATTTCCATTAATTCCATTTGCAATGTTCAAACATGTAATGTTGGAAAAATAAATATCAAGCCTACATATACGTTATTTATTTAAAAAGATTTTCTGTGTAACAAATCTATATTATCTACATAAAATTGTATTTCTAATTATTATTATTCGACTTTTGTTACTACTTTTGTTAAAATAGTACTCTGAACCAAATATGCTTACAATTTAGTTAATAATATGTCATAGGAGTATTCGTACGTTTGCAATTATTGGACACGACGACTTATTTAAGTTTTCATTTATATTATATTTTATTATAATGTATACTTACTATATATACACTATATATATACTTTTATTGATAAACATGAGAGAGGGAGAGAAGGAAGAAAATTCCTTCAATTGAGCAGATATTTAGGGCAAAATATACTAAAACGCTTTAAGGTAAGTATATGTGTATAATGTATATACAATGCCGCGCAGTTAAGTTAGGGATATTCGTTCATCTTTATGTAACGTACCATATTTTATATGACACAATAAAACTCTGGTGAATGTTATTTCGCAAGGAAATACCATGTCAATGAAGCATGATTTAAATTTTGAATGGCGCAACTATATTTCACGAGAGACAGCATGGCGGCGAAAAATATCATTAAAATGTATCCGACGTGTAAGTACTGCGTGTAGTATCGTTCGTCATCTGGTGTATTTAGCGTTTCACGCTATGTTTTCCGCTCCACTGAAGTTTATGTTTTTGTCAGTGGGTACAATATGAATAAAATAATATACATGTGTATATATGTAAATGGAAGTCCGAAACACTTATGAATTACGTTTGTTCGCGGGTGCATTTACCCGTCATACGATTGCACATATTTTAGGCTGTGTGAAAAAGACATCTGCGAATTTGCACGAGAAAGAGAAGGACGCCAACAAACAGTATTGCGACGAGTACGACAGTACAGGATTGTGTGTAAAATTTATATGTAGATTTGTATAATTTTTATTAGTAATCGAGTTTTTATAAGATAACGGATGATTAAGCGAGACTAAAACTTAAATCCGACAATTAAAATTCATGCAAATACAATGTTGGAGAATAATGTTTATGCAGAAGCAGTGAAAACGAGTAACACTAATTACTATACATGACGTAACACCTAACGTGGCCACCTCAATTTAGTTACATAATAGTGGGTCGATCAAAATCTTTTTTTGTCATATTCTTTGCCTCTTATGAAATAAACTCTTAATCATCTTCAATTTCATATGTTTAATGTGTTTTGTGTCACATGAATTTTATATATTTTACTCTAAGAGCTCTTTGCTCTATACTATATTTGCGCACTTTTTTGATAATAATGATGTTATCTATTTATCTTATTTTAATCATTCTACACAAGTTAGTAACGCAGCTCATCGACGACTACAGCGACAGTTGTATTAACTCTATAATTTTTGTTTGCATATTAGTTAGGCATCATCTGGATGAATAATTGAAATGGTTACGTTAAATGATCCATCTATGTTATGAATTTTATATATATTTTATATATTATATATAATAATTATAGTTATAATAACTATATAATAAACTAATACAGTAACAATAATAATGATATACTAATAATATATAATAAACTAATAATAGTTATATTACTTTCTCGTGTTCTGCCTACAATACAATTTAATCGATTCATTTTTATTATGTCAAATGTTTAAAACGATTAGTATTGTACTGTCTTCTCTTTGCATTTCGGCATAGTTAAGGTAAGAAAAGGTAAAGATCCCGCGCAAGGAATCGATGATATTTCTTAGAAAAGTGGTTCAGGATCCGAATACAGGAGTTCAGGTTAACGAAAATAAGGGTCGAAAACTTGGCTTTTAAACATATATATATTCTATTCAGTTTAACAAAAATGGTGCTTGACGAACAATATAATATACATGTTGTATATTATATTGACGTCCTATACTTAATGTGCATATGTAGTTATATGACGTTTAATGATTTATGAGACGATGAACTCTTTCCGGTCGTGCGATAGTTTTATATTAACCTTTATTATGCGTTTTCACATTAAAGTTATAACAAATAGTTAGAATCATTTATATCAGCAATTATCAACAATCATAGAGAACAATTAACATGTTCTATTAAATTCAACTCAATACTCCCAATAACACAGTACTCACATAAACTATCTCCATTTTTCCATAACTTTCAGACTGTTTGCAGTTCTAGAAACGTTTCCTTAAACATCCTTTTTAAAAAGAAAACGTTAATTTAAAAAGTTCTTGAAAGAGCTAATGTAAACTATTCATTAACAAACTCAACAAGAAAACTGCTATTAACCTATATGAAAGGTTTATGAATGTAAAAATAGATTAGAATACATCTTATACATCTGGAATACATCAATACACGAATAGCTATGTAATAGTTGATCATTAATTTATATAATATATATGAAGATAAAGGACGGTACTCAGTATGATCATATGACGCTAAATTCTATAGAACCATTAGTATAAGCAGTATTTGTTATTGTATAGAACGATGCTTGCTGGGGCGAAAATAGGTGAATCAGAACAAAACCATCCGCTAATATGCCAAACTGTTGTGGCGAAGTAAAAAGGTCGGTAAATCTACGTATACGAACTTTTCCTTTTTCTCAAACTGCACGCGAGCTGAACGGGAGGCAGATGCGCCCCTGCGAGCGAACAGCTGTACGATTGTCCATCTCGTTTCCACGTCCAGTTGTTCATCCTCGAAAAGCCCACCGAAAAGATACGTGGATAAGGATCGCGAAAGGGAATAAAAAAGAAAAAAAAGAGCAGAGAAGGGAAAGAAAAAGGTGAAGAAGCAGAAGAAACGTACAAAAGAAACAACGGAAGATAGGCGGATAGATAAGGATAGAAGTAGGAAAGGGGTGTTGTGGGAGGAAGGTGAAGTGAAGGAAGAGGGTGGTTGAAGAAAGAACCGAATCACGAAGGTGCCACGCGACTGTTCGGCGTCGGCAGTTGAAACGTAATAAAAATTGATTGAGAATCTTACCGCGTCATCGCCGCTCGAACATCTGGCCCTCCTGGCTATCGGCAGTAATCACCGCCAGTCAGGGAATAAAACGTTCTCGAGTGTGATCCATTTAACGGATGTAATGCTTCCCGATACGGCCCAATTAGAGCGGTCCTTTTGTTCGAACACTGCACCAAGCCCTTGATTAGTCGATTCGAAACATTTATTATAGCCGTTTAAACAGCTTATATGGTGTATATCGCAATGAGATTTTTAGACTGAACCTTTTGGTTTCTAACCTGATGAGATATGTCTGTGTCCTATGTTAAAAATCTGCTATAGTTTGAACGAAGATACGTAATCATATACGCGACTGGTCGAAAGCATCCGAACACTTGCTTATCTTTCACGGCATGTGATTTACTTATAGAATAGTTATGAGAGAGACACCGTACTTGCATATTATTATTAGCCAGGCAACGATGAATTTCGTTTGTTATTCTTGAAGATTTTGCATTATAGTTTTTTGAGATAAGTAATCACATTTTGCTATAATTACGCGTCATGTTCATTTCGACTATCATACATAGCACTTGAAAATTTTTCATAATCTAACTTTTGTTATATAGAAGTTAACAAAAGGACGTTTGAAAGGTTAAAAGAAGTATGCGGAATATTCCTTTACCAAAATACGACGCGGAAATAAGAAGGTACAGCCGCATTTCCCGGATATTTGATAAGATCGATACCACATTTTTAGTCCCCATCTGTGAAGACTAAGTGAATTGAAATGACGTCTTTAATGTCGAAAGTTTAGAATTTAAAATACGAAAGAAGTGTTCCAGAAAGTAAAAGTTTGTTACTTTACTTTATTTCTACTAATTTATTAAATAAAATCTTTCGATAAACAAATGTAAATTGAAAATTAAAAATTTGTCAATAAAACAAATGACACATTTAAATTTTAATACTAATGCTGAAAATTGTATTCGTGAAATTTGAAAGTCAGTAAACACATTCATAGCTGTGAAACGAAAGGATTTTGAGTGTCAATTTCTATTCTATACGAGCTACTGGAAATCTGATACTTTTTCTCAAATTGCACAGCTATGAAAATATCCCCGAAGTGTTGCATAACCCATTTATAGGTAGGGTTGCTTTCATCAAGAAAAATAAGATTCTTTCATGGAACGCAGCACGTGCTCAAGTGGATACTACCCTCTTTTCATTCGTGCGTCGCGCCGTATAGCGTCGTTCTTTTACACTTTTCAGGTGACTACTATATCGATATCTGTATTTCTTCCAAAATTCTCCCCAAACTAATACGTATTACGGAAAATTCGATTTATTCCTTTCATGATATCAATTCCATCTATTCGATGATTTTCCTTTGCAAAAAGTATCTTATAGTTTTATTCGCAAAAATTCCTGCTTCATATTTCTACATCATAAAAATTTAAATTGTAACTTCTCTAATTAAAATTTGTTCGAAAAATGTTGATTAATAAACTCGATTAAATACAAGTATTATTCTAAACAAATTTGTCTAAACATATTTATTATAGTTATGAATATTTTTATTATTTTCTTAAAGTCAATTATCGTCAACATACTATGGAAAATAGACTTCTTTTTCTTATACCAATATGTACATTCTTCTTCTCATATTGAAAATATAAAACTTACGAAAGAATCTCAACTAGAGAAACGAATTTAATACGTCGCACACGATAATTGAGATTAACCTCGACGAGGACCATACTAATTAAAATTCTCTCTTATATTTATTATACATTATTGATAAATATGCGCAGGGTTAAATATATAAATTAATGCAATAGAGTCTATTTTGGTGTCATTATGCACGAAATATTAACACGTACAATATTATCTTCATAATAATGTAATACAAAAAGGTATAAAATTGTAAGAAAAATGTGTAAAAGTAAAGGACAAAAATAGGAAATATTGTTCGGTTAATACAAATTTTCAATAGCGGGGTGCTCAGATAATAGAATCATTCGAATCATAGGTCATTGAACACTGAAGATATTACTGTGCCTATATTATTTTATTTATATTATATTATTTTATAATATTTTATTATATTATTTTAAAATTATTTCATATTAGATATTGCATTTCAAATAATTTTTTATTAGAACTTATTAAAAACATTAAACGTTAAATTAGAGATAATCTATTTTAAGTTCTTAGTATAAATTTTAATTGTTGAATAATATAAAAAAATATGAAAAGATAAAAACGTTAATTGCGATTAATTTGTTTCTAATTTTCCAGTTGATATTGAAAATTTTTGTTCGCAACGATATATCGATAGAACTTATTAGGAAAAATACCACCGGAGAAGAAAATTTTATCAACGATCTTAAAAAACAGAAAACAAGTAGCGGCGAATCCTTTTTCTTCACCGGTCGTCTAATTATAAGATAATTGTATTAATGGACGATCGAAGAGTCGGCTACTACAAAGACCGGGCGAAAAGCAGAATATCTACTTTTGTGGGATAGTTCGATTAGGAGAGGGTGGAGTTCCTTCCGATCATCCTAAAAGTAAGTGGCTAGCTCACTATTCTTTTTCTCTATTTTCCCACTACTACGAAAATTCCTCGTTCCTGATTGCTACCGAAGAATTTTAAACGTTTCATCGAATTAATAAATTAAGGTAAATAATTCCCTCATTTGGTTTAAAGAAATGTATAAATATAATAAATTTAATAATTTGACCAGTATTGTAGTATTTATTCCATAACGATGTATATTTTAAAAATATATAAAATATGATGTAACAGTCACACAAATAAGAAATACATATTTTTTAGTTCGCATAACAATATGACATTAATGCGAATATTAAATATTTTAAGATGAAATAAATTGATATTAACCAGAGAATAAATAGAAAATTTTTTTATTATTACATCTTCTACTGCGAAATGAAGTGTAAATAATATTTCTATATTTCATTTTTAATTTAAATTAATCTTAATATTTATCGATGTATCATTAATATATATCGATTATTAGATATTATTATATATTATATATCTATGATATGTACTAATATTACTTCCTTTAATATATTAAAGTAGCATCGTTAAAAAAATATTTTAAAAAATTATTTTATTGAAAGATTCACTTCAATATCAATTTTAAGAACATTAGAATATACTAGGTACTTGTCTTGTTTATTACATCTTATCTAAAAACTGTTATACTTATCACTTTAATAAAATTATTGGTTATAAATTTAAATTTTTTAACATTTTTCATTAGAATAAGAAACACGGAAAGGGGATGAATAGCTTCTGAATGCAGTGACATGATATTAAACGCCTCTCTTAAGTTAAGTTTAAATGTTATTATAAAAATGAAATCCTTCCTTTCCTGACAATTATTTTGTGAATTCAGAAATGAATAAAGTTTAACAATAAGGAAGTTAAAAATATTCTCTAGTGCTTTTATTAACAACTATTGATTTTACTAAACCGCAAAACAGTTTCAACACGTATGCCTGGTCTAATTTTGAGAAGATAAGTTTAAATTCGCACTAATAATAGGTATATATGTACGTACGTATTTAGTTTTTGTATGAGAAACTAAAAGTTTCCAATGAAAAATCCATAGTCAATGAAGAATTCACGAGCAAAACCTTGGCTAGTAGCTTAGAAAACAGTTGCACGTTGTACGTGTATGTACTAAAGTGAGTACAAAGTAGGTATATATAAACAGGCGACCCATTTCGTCCTAAATAAATCGGACGACTTTTAGATGGTACAAATATTGTCGCATCAATTAAAGTGTCCATCGACTCAAAGGCTCTCTCGGCGTGTTTGTGCTTACAGCGGAACAGGGCGCCATGTCCCTTAAAACGGCAATTTCTTTTTTACTCTATTACTACTTCCTGACTCTTTGATGTTTGATTTCTTCCGGAAGAGAAGTAGCTTTAATTCGTATATTGTAAATATTTAACTACTATTTTTGGCTACTGACTACCTACCGAAAATCAATCAATTCATATCATTGAAATTACTTGGGTTCTTATTTAATAGTTTTAACGTCGCGTTAACGACAATAAAGAACACTGAAAATATTGCCAGGATTAAATATTGTTCTCTATATTGTGATTTTCTATAGCATAGTTCAAAAGAATATTCTGTTGTTAACTAATTCGTAGATTAACTATACGAATGTATCGAAGTTATAAAAGAATTATTGTGAGATAACTTACGTGAAACTTTCGTTTGTCTTTCAGTGTTACGTTATGAAAAATATTATAGAAACATTACTTAAAAGTGCAGAAATGAATACAAGATTATATCACAAATTTTCGCATTGTTTGTATTTATTATAATAACAATATTTGTTTATAAAATAAATTTTTATAAAGAAAAATACTCATAAAGACGTTTCTAATAGATTTGAACGTTGATGTTACACATGAAAATTAATATAACATGACAAAGATATAAGGTAATATCACTAAATTTTAATTTACTTTCAAACACACGTGTCACATAAGATGTATATATCTGATACGGATATTCGGTATATTTAAACTAATGGCTTGGAAGTAATGGAATACATATTTAAGTTATTTATTCTAACTTGGCTTCATCCAATAATTATATATCGATTTTGAAGAAGCATTAAAAATTATAGATCAAAAAGTGTAACCTTTCAATCTTTTATCCTTCCACTATACGCGAAGGAATGTGAGTAGAATCAATAGAATATTCTGAACTCGCGCATAAATAAGAAAACTTTCTTATTCTCCTGTTCTGAAAACGTCAAAATCTGTTTCTCGTCCCGAGATAGGGCTCGAATTTCATCCTGCTTTCACCCTGTTTTCCTCATCCTGTTCCGCGTTCTATACATGTGTATACACCAAGTATATATCCACTTTTCGGAACTTCCGACGGAAAAGACACTCGTATTGGCTTAATGGACTCTCTGACAGTTACGACAGTTTGGATTGCTCATTTTCTATCCTTCTCTCATCTCTCTTTCACATTTTTCGTCCGATAGCTTGATGAAATAGATAAATACTTATTTGAAAACATCTGTGCGAAAATCAAGTGTATTACATGTTACACAATAACAACTTGTCACAACAGAACAATTTCGTAGAAATTATATTTCGTAGAAAGTATATTTTGTAGAAATTCATTATTTCGATCAAATGTACAACAGCAATGTTCCTCGATATTTCGCAATTTAATAATTCAGATTAACAGAATGACAACCTTAATATTTAACAATGAAACGATTTAAATTCATAGATTAAGGAAACAATTTAACAATTTATGTTTGAGGTTTGTCCGCTTATCTAGTTTAACTCTCTTTACTCCTTTTTATTCCAACAAATTATATTTTTGTTGTATATCAGAACTCCCGCTTTTCTGATAATGATATTTATATGCTAACAGTCCTCAAATTTGATTACATATCAAATGTAGATATCCTATCAATCTGTACATGAATCATATTTATGTTGCATTCATTAAAAGCAACAAATTTTTTATTTGGCTCCTATGGTATGAAAGTATTTATACCTTGAGAATAATTAAAAAGAAACGTTTATATTATTTCTAAATTAATAAATTTCAATTAGTTGTACTTTTTGTAACATATTCTTTTGTTAGATATTTCCCTTTATGAAATTATTAATTATTGTTTTATGTCCTAACTTCTGATACGTAGTAGAGATTAGAAAATAATATTGCTAAACAGAGATAGGTATGTATTTTATAGTAGTTTTTTTATAAAACTAATTAAAATATTTAAAGAGTATATATTTATGATATTTGAGTAACATATACTTTTTAATTTTTACTGAAATACTATAATAACGAAATTATGAAGTGTACATAATATATAAAAATGATCAAATATACTTATATAGTAGATATATAGATAAATATACTATGATATAATAATATAATAATTATATAAATTATATAATAATTATATCATAAAATTATATATGTAATATTAAAACAGTTATGCTTTTTGTTTATAACAAAATCAAAAAATATAGTACACGAAGAGAAGATGCAGCTGCGTGATAATTTCGAATAAATTAGAAAATAAGAAATGGAAGGAGGAGCAGAGAAACATCTAGTATCGTAAAAATCTATCAACGAGCCACCCACTCTAAACTCGCAGCTTCTCGAAAAAGTTCTTAAAAATCTTCAAACGATACCGCTTCAGATTTGTTTTGGTGTTCTTAAGTTTAAAGTGTATGAACGAAAGGAAGAGCTGAAAGCAATAAATCGTCGAACAAGAATATTCCCATATTTCTTGGAAATCAAGAAACTTCCATTCCTGGAATTTTGTAAAAAAATATTTGAAGTTGTACGTACCATTCTTATTCCCCAAAATTATCATTACATTCAAATGTAGAAATCTACTGAAATTTAATGTACAATCTGGATTCTGATTCATTTTGCAGAACTGTAAAAAGCTACTCTATGAAAAATTTACATGATACTAATAATGAAATAATCAATATTTTTCATTCTATATTCGTATTAATTAGCTATCAATAGCAAATTGTAATTTATTGATAAATGCTTGAATAATTGAAGACTCAATTAGTATTAAGAAATTTATATGTACTAAATATTTTGTATTAATCGTATGTTGATATCTCCTAAACTCATTACATAGAAATATGCAAACCAAATTTTATTTACGGAAAAATTTGACTGAAATTCTACTGTAACTCTGACAGTTTAGTTGTGCGGACATTTTATTTCAATTTAATTAGAAGAATGATTTCAACTGATTCTTTACGGAATCGTGGGAAGGTTTCGATAATTATTTCCGTATGACATAACCAATTACTGCATGAACATAGGAGGTAGATCTTGACAAAGTGGATTGGAAATGATTTTATCTTGAAATGGAAAATCTTGTAGCCGGCGCGCAGAGGGCGGGGCGGATAACGTCATAAACGACTATGTCGTTCGCGCGCTTTAAATCTTGTAAAAATCATAGTAAAAACGCCCATTTGCGGCTTCACTTATTTACGAATTTTCAATATCAACTAGCTTGAATTTCAAAACGAATCGACCTAACCCCGAAAGAAGCCGCAACGTCCATAGATTATCGCGTTCTTTTTCTTGGCTTGTCCCGAAGGCTCGAACAAGCCGGTTCAACGAATGAAATGGACAAGCAGGATAAGAAGATCTGTTCGAATCTGTGTTGAACAAAGAAAGAAAAGTTTGGCCGAGCCACGCGACTCATGGCGATGCTCATAAATCCACCGGTGGCTTTGTAGACTACTACTATCCTACTCCTTATTCGGCCTCGGGGTTGAATTTAGAGATCACGATACCTCAGAAAGCCGCTATTACCGGCAGATATTCGAAATTTAAACATTCTCGGTTCTTACGGTAATATTTTAGAAGGTTCCATATCTCAAACATATCGCTCCCCTTTTGCGAACGATAATCATCAATAATTGTAATCTGTAATTTCCTGATCGAAACAATAGTTCCTACGATTATGTTAAGTAGTGTTGTAGGAATATTTTCTATGAAAGATGTTATTAGAACTGAAGTAAAATATCAATCATTAATAATTTTCGCCGATTGAGGATTCAGTCAGCGTCGCGATGGATGAGTCAATTCCAATTCATAAAAATATTTCATGTTTATTCCTTTCATGGTGACTGAAAATTCACCATATTAGTGTTTATTACGTGTCAGTGGTAACATTCATGCAACGAAGTTCAAAATAAAAAATTGACAACCAATTCTCTATAGAGATGACAAAAAGAAAACTACCTAACTTCATGAAATTTAGATTTTCTTGCGTAATAATTTATCATCTAATAATATTAGTAAATTGACAATTTACAAGTTTTAGGGTATAAATTCGATTTTTTCAGTTTTATAATTTTCTGCCAAGCACGAAAATCAAAGAATTTATAGTTTATAAAATTTACTTTAAAAATTTCATTTATTACCAAATTTGTTAATATTATACAGATATATTTATCAATATTAGTAACTTGCAACTTAAAAATTTCGTTAATAATATTATTATAGTGTAATTGTGCAAAACATTTTTTTCAAACGAGTTGCTAGTTGAACGATTGTCGTTATAATTTTTTCGTGAAACATTTTTTTAAGAAAGGAAAGAGGACACCCCTGTGTCATGCGGCTGACGAAGCACCCTCTAGGTTGCGACCCAAATCTAGCGCTCGCTTATTTAAACCTGGATAATAGACGATACGACTCGAGACTTAGGTACGCCCTGAGAAGTGTCCCATAAAACATCAACGAATCACTGATGGTGAACTGGTTGGCACGACGGTAACGGTTTTACCTGCGCACCAGTTTTCTTGGGCCTGACCTAGCCCGCTTGTCGATCACGGATATTTAGGGCAGGACTTCTTTTCGATGCGATATCATTCAACGACTTCCCTACCTGCACCTCTGCTTTATTCCTGTCCTCTTTCTTTTCTTTTTCTAACGTTAAGTGAGAATGAGAAAAACTCGATCTAAATATAACGGGTGATACAGAACTATGTATGTGAAACAAGCTTAACGACTTATCCAAGATTCCTTTAAACTGTCATACTTTATCCATATGTTTCATATAGCATCAATAACTCGATAATCTAAATAGAATTATACTTTTACTAAAATCGTAACTGTGTACTTCATTAAATTTAAAGTATTATTCGTTACATTTGCAGTTTATTTTTCTTTTATTCTATATTATCCGATAATGTATAATTATACAATTTCATTGAACAATTAGGTATATAGTTTATTACTAAAACATGAGAACCAATAAACTATCAACTGCATTCTATATAGATCACCGCTTATATAAAGTTTACGCGTATAAGTGCACATAACCCACATTTTGGAGATCCTTTTAAGTCGGGTTTCCACTGGTTTCCCTATATAAAGTAGCAAGACAAAGCGAACAGAGGAAAGAACTCGGGTTGCCTCTCTTCTCGTCCCGAAATCATTTCAGAGTTAGAATCAAGGTTTAATGCTATTCCGGGCGAGGCTACCGTGTACCGTGAACAATGTGCCGCACAATGATCCCCCTTTTCGACCTGAATTTCATCCCTTGACAAGTTTCCGCCACGAAATATCTACCTGCGAGCTAAAAATTCTCTAGGTTCTGCATCGATCAGAGACAAAGAAGGAACCAACGACAAAATTTCATGTTTCCGATCGTGAAATACGTAATCAGAGTTCTCGATGAAATATGCATTAATATGTCTATTGCGGTTGGCGTAAGGCTACATGTAACAAGCATCGTGTAATAGTATCATGAAGATCTATTAGCCTGAATAAATATATTACTTATTATAATTTGTTATAATTTATTATAACTATAATATATTTTACCTGACGGTGTAGATTCGATAATATTTTTGTATAAGTATGGCAAAATGTAAAAGTTGGGTGAAAAATATTTTCACCGAACATGGTGTTTTTCTTTAATAATGTTCTACTATGTTACCTAATATGAAATGCATAATGTACTTACATACATGGACGTACATAGGAATGTAGCACATTGTATTACATAATTACAACAATAATTCTATAATTTACTCCTAGTATAAATAATTCAAACTTGATCATTTATCTAATTCGCTCTTTAGCAATAATATGTGACATAGATCTTAATTTTAAAACCTGATACTCTCTATTATCGTATTGAAAGTTAACATAATTACTATTATACCTATTTTGTATACAAATTTTAAATTGTATTATAATAATTTATTATTAAATTATATACAAATATCTTCTTATTAACTGATGAAATACTTAAACTTGATGATACGCACAATTAAATAATTCTATTCGTTTCGCTTGAAACAGATTTTCCTAAGAAACAAAATTGTATATAAAAATTTAAAAAAAGTTTAGAAAAATTTCTTCGTCATTCGTTTAGTTTTTTATTCCGTATGATAAAAACTACATATCATTTTGTAAAAGTCTTAGGACTTAAATTGCAGGACTTAAATTACTCTTAATGATTTAAGTATTAAAGGCTGCAATTTAGTAAAAAAGAGAGGCTTGTATTGACACGTGTTTAATGTTTCAGTAGACACGATCAGTTTTACGCGTAATCATAGGGCGACTGCTACTTTGATTTACGTACAAAAGATCTTTCGATCGGTCTGTTCCTTCACTTTTGCGTTCCAGCATGTAATTCATTCTCGATTTAAGTCATGAGCAGAAAACATTGACGCTCGTCACGCGTCCTGTTACCGTGTCCAATGATCCGCAAAAAATCCGTGAGACGGAATAAGTAAGCCTGTTGCAACCAAAATCCTCACGGTGCCATTATTCAACACGTAGCTACGAGTATTCGGTGAAATTAATGGCGAACAAATTACACGGCGAATTTCGAGGTACCGATACTCTGCTCGAAGACATACTTCAGATTCAGGATCCTTCGTGGGATCCCTCTGAGTATGCAAATGCCTGTAACGTTGTTCAACGTGGCTTTCGAGGAAAGAAGTGGCGGATAAAAAAACTGATTACCGCGTAATTATGCATCATAGCGTCCTGAGCGTCCCTGTAAGACCTTTTTACTCCATCGTTGACGTTCTTTTAAAAAGGAGGGTCACAAATGGGCGAGCTGGCCGTGCCATACAATCGAGGGGAACGAAGCGCGGATCCAACTGGAAAACCGTTATGAACAATTCATATTAGTATCCTTCTACCTTGAAATAGAAGAATATTTATATTTTGTAAACAATACATCTAAAATATGTAGCGAATTAGTGTACTGTTGATACGAGCGTTCCTGAACATCAACAACATTACGATAGCTGAAGTCGCTGGATCCATCACATTTTATATGCGAATATTTGGTTTATCTGTACTAATTTAACTGATTGAATATATTTATAGTGACACATTTATAATAGTATATATGCAGACGTATAACATTTACTACACATGTATGATGCGATATATTCTGACATATTATTCTATCAAGGTATTAGTACATATACGTAAATAAACTTCTTGTTTCATTATCTTAATATAGACATTATGATTAGAATTGTTTCTTCCTTTTATACTTAGGTTATTATTATGCTGAAGTACTCATGAATTCTGTACAATCAAAATATAATTTATTGTATTTTCACAATAATTAGCTTGCGGTTTCTTTATGTTTTAAATATTATATCTGTTTGCGAACTAATTAAGGAATAGTTTAACTTCGAAATATTAATTTTATCTTGAACATTAAAAAATTATAGGTACATAAAAACTAATTGACTTTGGTATTTTTCCTCTAGATATTAATTCAGTACAATGTTAATAAAAATTGACGATGGTCAAAAGTAGCCAAAAAATGTTTCGTTAGTAATGCTTATCGGTAACCAGAAACAATTACCGCCATTAATACTTGTTATCAATGACCAAAAAAATTATATTTATATACTTTTATAATGGTTATTCGTAATTAAAGACATTTAAACGAAGCTATTAATTTTTATATTAATATTTTTAATTTTAATTATAGCTCTTATGATAACTGAATTAAGATATAATGGGGAAAATGACTAAGGAAAAATGTCGGTTTGAAGGAAGTTAGGTAAGTATACTACATACAAAATTACTTACATAAGCAAAATCTTGCGTGCAGTACTATTTCTAATAGTTTTCACTCACGAATATAAATGAATAAATCTTTGTAAAATAATTTTTTTCTTTATTAAAGCACTTCTTAAAAATTCCGGAAAGAGAAGATCACTAAACTTATCCTTCATCGCCACCAAAAGGAATCTTTCCGGTAATCAAAGGTTCGAAAAGTGTCAGGGAGAAAGTCAAGGAGACTTTCATTTTCCCATCAAGAGATCCGACGTAATAGCCGTCGAATTCTAACTTTTCTGAGATGCAATCACGTTCGTGACTTGAAAAACTAAAGCTGTTACGTAAAAGTTTAAAAATCGGAGCTTCAAAGAAGTCGGCGTCCTTTGACATTCCACCAAGGCTTAAAGTTCTTTAGTCGACCTACTTCCGGAGTTTTGGCGTCACGACATAGGAGATATATTTAAGTGTATCAAGACAGTTTCGTTGCTTTTCTATACATACATGTGCATATATTACTATGCTCTTCTATATTTATATGATGAAACAACTTCTCTGTTGCACACATACAAATAAAGCTTGCATATTATAACACCTTGTGCGCACTATGACATTTACCATGTCATTACATATAACTCAACTTTAAAAATTGAAATCTTAATAATTAAAAGTCAAAACGTGATATTTTACAATGATCCAAAAGAAGAAGAAGAAAAGAAAAATGTATTAAATAAAGCACACAAATATATAATTTGTTGACAAATATGTTCTTCTTCGAACATTGATAACGTAATTATAGATAATTTAATTCTACTACGGTTTTCGAACTTCTATATTTCAATCTCCCCGTTCTTTGAAAGCAAAAGAAAATATTAAGAAAAGCTTCAGCATAAAGTTGAAACGGTAAATTATGCATATTAACAACGATTCTTTCATTAAAATGAAGTTAATAAAGAGTAGAAAAAACAGAACTGGATCAAAAAAAAAACATGAAATGTGCAATAGGATAAAAGACAATTAAATTAACTTAAAATTACAGAATTATACAGAATGTTATTTTCTATGATGCAGCAGTAGAATAAATACAGAAATTTATTCACATTATATGGATTCTATTTCAGTATTAAATAATAATTGCTAGAAATTGTTCTTTATATAATTCCAATAACTCATACAGAACTATACATAAGTACTATTTTAGGTACAGAAATTTGTAATGTAGTAATTTGTTTATTTTTATTGTTCATAATACAATTTAGTAAAAAATAGGCAAGTACTAGGGGTGATAATTACATAAAAATTAGTAAAAATAATAATAATAAAATATATTATGTTAGTATAATAAATGAACACAGTAATATTTTTATTCGTAAAATTCGAAAACAGTAATAAAAAATGATTTTCTAAAAAATTTCATGTACGATATATACAAACATTCATTTATGATTGTATTTATGGTTTATGTAAACAAAAATTCATTTTAATCATATGCAAATTAAATTGGTATTTAAAGTTGCTAACGATATACATATTATGCACATTGTAGTGAAAAATCAGCAGGAAGATGAACATTCCATACATAATTGGTAGAAGATTTCATCCTGAACAAATTAAGTAAAATATTCTGTAGGTAATTAACAATTAAAATTTGATTTTAAATCAGCTAATAACCTAATTAGACACTTACTTGGTGTGCAATACACATATCAATGTAGTAAAATCGCGTATAAATAATACAAGAATCATGAACCTCGATGTTGAAAGAAAAAACGATGAAATGGTGCAAGATTATACCTGTATAAATTTAAGAAACGAGGATTTTTTAACATCGAAAACAGATATGTGTGTCGTTTTCATATTGTAAAATTTTTAATGATCATGGTATTAATTATGTTGGACCGTATAAAATTACCTATCCGATCAAACATTTTCCATATCGTCTGGATGCTGCTACCGTTTTAAATATGCTATTCCATCGCATTTCAAGGAAGGAAAGTCGACCTCGATCTTATGTGCTGTTCTCGCTGTACAATCACGAAGAAACGAAGCGATGACCAACGGTCCAGGGTTGAAAAGAACACCCGGACACGCCTTCCAAAATTATGCACAAAAAGTTCGCTATATCGAGAAAAACGTCTGTACAGTATGATCAATTGTTAATTACTCGGGATAGGAATTCGATAATATAATTAATCTTTTGAAATTTTGTATGTTAGGCGTTTCATATGTTTCGACGTTCATTCTTTATGCTTTATATTAGGTATAATACTATTAGTTTACTTGGTACAAGAAATTATTTAGCAACACGTGACAGAAAACTGGTGATCAGCGGCAAACAATTAATGGTTGATAACTGTATAAGAATCTCTTATTTTAGTAAATTATTATGTTCGTAAAGAGTCACATATGATTTCATAAAAACTTTATTTTTTACATGTTTCTATCATACAACGATTAAATAATTTCGTCAAGCTCTATGAAAATCATCGGTTTCATAATTCCAAAATTCTTGAAATTTCAGAAACTTAATAAAAAAGAAAGTGAATCTGAGTATTTATTCCAAACGTAACAAATTTGTTGATAACAATAACTATTAACAATACAAAACTAAGAAAAGAATTGCTCATCATTAGCAATAAACTAATATATTCGAAATTCAAAAGAAATATAGAAATATGTTTTAAATTTAGTTTGCATAATGCTGTTACACGTATAATACTTAAAAAAATAACGATGTTGTCTTTGTTTCGAAACAATTTAATATCAAGAATTATTTAGGTTTCTGGAAAAGTGAAGTGCAATGACAATTTCACAATTAATGTTCCAGTTTAGCATCGTTCAATTTTCGTGCTTCTATATACCACGCTTTTAAAGTCTTTATACTTTTATTTCTTTCTGATATATTAGCACCTTAAATGAAATTCAGCAGGTATATAGAAAAAAAATATTATTTGCAGCAAATACAATTTCTGAGTCGTGAAAGCACAACATCATTTTACCATAACTGTAGGACAGGAAGAAAATGTAGAGAAGAAAAGAAAAAATGGAACTTAGGATAAATTTTTATGAGATCTTTCCTCGAATGAACGCATCAGATAACTTCATTTCCTGGATACAATTAAGAATCGAGTTTAATGAAACTGTTTCAGAAGCGGAACAATAATTCGTATAATTTCATCTGGCGTGTCTATTATTGGGTTAATAATAATGTTCCCCACACACGTTACGTGCGTACATGCTTATTGCGCGTGTTACGCGCACACATTATACATCGTTCTCCTCCAATTTTGGTGCTCAACGAATTCTGTTCCTTTCGCAGGACGTAAAATTCGGCGGGGGAAAACCAGAAGAACGACACCTTTCATTATCTCATGCGAGGCACGTGGCTGGGTGCACGACAACTTTCTCGGAGCTGCGTTTTTCATCTTGATAATTATCTCGGTCCCCCGAGGGTGTCTCATGTAGATTAAGTTCTGCAAAAACCTCCGAGTATGTAAACGGGATAACATCATGCAGTTTCAATATATTTATTGGTGGGAATGGAAAAAATTTTACTGTTCGACGTATTAATTAACTGCGGAATGTTCGGACTTAATGTTATCCGCTGAACCATTGACTTATGAAAAAAAAAAAGGAAAAGAACGTAATTTCGTAACTACATAGAATATTATATTAAATATTCAATGAATAACTTAGGTTAGAGGAGGAGTTGCAAAAAGCGTGTCGCAATTAAAAAGCGATGATGTCGCGAATGATACGGATACCTGGAGTTTAATAAGAGAAAGTTTGTTTAATTCAATGTTAATCTGGAATCGGGATGTGAAAGTGAATACAGTTTTAAACTTTTTCATCTGCTTTTTTCGAATTCTCTGTGTTTTTTGATTATGTCCCTCATGGTTTACCATACCATGAAATAAAGTAAATAGATACGTTTAAACATAGTATAACTATGTATAATAATATTTGTAGAATTATATAATATATAAATATATTAAAAATACTAATACAAATGATATAAATATAACATAAATAATAGTTGTAAAATTATCTAAAATCAACTAACTAATCCTTTCAGGTATTCAAAAATTGAATTAAAAAGGAATTGAATCTGAATATTTATCACAAATTTAACAAACTTATTGATGATAATAATTATTAAAAATATAAAATTGAGACTATTGAATCATTAAAATGAAAGAAATGTGTTTGAGATCTAGTTTGTTATATATATTAATAATATTGATATAATACTATCTATAATGTATAATGCTATACACTATAATATTTAAAAAATAACAATTTAAAGTATATATATAAATATACTTTACATTTTTTCCATTTCGTGATTAAAGTGTTATTTTTCGAGTATTTTTGGGGTAATTACTGTATCACGCAAACCATTGCAGTCGGCAGATTCTTGAGAAAGGACGGAAAAAAAAACAAATTCTTCACGCAACAATGTTCTTTATAGCGCGCCGCAACATCATTTACTAAAATTATGCAGGAGTATCACCTGTACTGTAAACAACAAGGGATTTCTTGGAAAAAATAAAACGCGATAATACGCTACCCAGAGTGTATTATAAAAGGCCACACTTTATACTTTCTTAGCAGTGACTGATTCTTTCAGCGAAAAAAATAAATCATTAATTTTTTTGTCTAGTCATGCAATGAAAATGATGTAGCGATACCATATTTAATACCCTCATTAAGTTTTACATAGAAATTTCTGCATCACTTTGATGCGGGGCTATACATAGATATATATTAACCCAAATCGAAAAAAATCAACTTTGTATTAGTAACATTTCGTTGAGGAGAATGAATCGTTTATTCATGCTTAAAATGAAGAAGAAAGGTATCTGCCTACATAACGTTATATCAGAGAATTGTAAAAATGATATTTTATTTTATACATCAACTTGACACGTTCTCTGTTAATCATACAAAAACAATTTCTTCTTTATACAAAATCTTTCTATACTGTAGAACTTTACATGTGTGCTTTACACAAATTATTATAAATTTCTTCAATTTCAGTTTATACATTTTTTTCTATTCATTTATATATGCATCCTACATTCAAGTCATAAGTACACTGTAAAATGTAATCTTATCATGTCAAATCCAAATACTAAATTAAGGAACATAATTTGTAAATATTTAAAAAAGATATGATTGTAGAACACCTGAACAACAAATCCAAAAAAAAATTACATTTTTAGAGTCGTTATTTTCATATGTAGAATACACAATAATTCATTTGAATTTGGAATTGTTAGCGTGGATATCGTACGCGAGAAAACTACATATGTACATGGTTATTTTTACGACATAGCTTTCGCAATTCGAAACATCGCGAAGGAGAATAAAGATTTTATCATCGCACCTTACATGCATCTCTTCGTGAAAAGTTAAATGCTTTCGACAAGTGGATGCGTATGTTATCATCTTCGTAACTTTCATGAATTAACATTTGCTATTTGTGATGCTGGTTGATGCATAAACATTCGAACAACATTACACTGTATATATCGTGCAAACATAGACTGCCGCGAGAAAACGGCTGATTGGGAAGTTATAAGCAGAAAGTTACGATGTCTTGTGCAGACCGTAGCCAGATTGTGGGGAGAATACCAGGCGACGAAACGGTGGAAAAAGAAGAAGGAGACAAAAAAAGAAAAATGACAAAGTACGCTCGCGAAAGAAGCGTGCTCTGGTAAAGTGTCCCTGGCACTTGGCCACAATTTCGTGGCGAAAAGACGAAAATAATGAAAGGTGGCCGTATTCTCCTCGTGTCGGTGCGCTCGTTCGATTGCTCTCTTTTTCAAAAGGATGGGATGCTGCGTGCACGCGTTGCGCGCGAACGCCAATTCGGTCGCGTGTAAGTGCGCATGCGTGCGCGCGTGTGCGCGCGAAGTAGGCGCGGAGGCACTCATGGCAAGTCGCCCGGATAATTTGAAAGCGATCCGATCTTCCCGGGCAGCTGCCTGCCTTACGCGTAAAATATTCAAGAACTGGTCTCCCTCCTTACTTACGTTACATTAGTCGGTTTGTTAAGCAAGACGTTGATGAAGGCCTGCGTTACTTTCTCAGTCCTCCTTAACCCTACGGAATCTGATTCGTTTAGAAATATATTCAGAACTTATTATCGGGAGTTACTGACAACTGCGGAGTGTAGTGAAACAAGTTTTAAGAGACGCATTATTTCTTCAGATTCCAAAACTATATTTTAATTATTGTACTTTAACTCATAATTAGAGTGGATGATAAATAAGAAGTATCAAACAACGGATATTCGTATATATGTTTGAATTGTTGCTTAAGAGTTATATGTGACAGCTTCTATTTCGAATTCGGATAGATCAATTTGATGCAAATTTATGCATTATTATGTATATACTGAATTATGTGATGGATGAAAAGAAAAAGAACTTATCTAGGAACACCAAAAAAAATTCCAAAAATATAAATAGTAAACAAATGTATTTTACGAACTTAATAAGTCAAATCTGTATAACTTTTTATAATTTATCGTAACATAAACTATAACTATAACGAACAAGGATGGTAATAAAACAAATTGTGAAATATTGTATCGTAAATAATATTGCATAATTTATTTCCTAGATTAAAAAGTTATACATTCAGAATTTTACGATTTGAGAGATTTCCTATCTATATAACTTATTTGAAAAGGCAGTTAATTAAATAGAAAATATCATAATAAAACTGGAATATAAAACATAACTATACATGTACCTAATACGTTAGGTGGTATATGTATAGTCTCTGTCTATACCACATACTATAAAGTTAAATCATTCAACGATACTCAATTCGTTGTCCATTACAAATCTATTCCTTCAAATAATTTTGACGCTTGTGCTTGAATACAAAAAGCTATCACATTTCTGTAACCGAAACTCACCACTGGTCGATCTACGACGCAATGCGGAAATTTGTAAGATTAGGTAAAAGATTTTCCAAGCTGCGAACTTTAAAAGGCCGAACAACCATTTTCTGTGGGTACGTAAGACAACTGGGCGTAAACCACCAGGATAAACACCGCACGTTGATACAACATCGGCATATTTGAATCTATTGTACGTCAAGAAATCGATACCTCGAAAAGGTGCAATGTCGGTTTCCTTTGAAAATTAGAAACCTATTTTCGAAACTTAAACACGTGCAGCCGCCTTACATAATTTTTTCGTACAAATTGAAGTTCTCTGAACAGATTCTAGAGTTACAGATATTTTTACATTATCATGACACTGAAAACAAGGAACTCCTTTGGCAATTTTTCATACGAATTTGCAACTAAGATTAACACATTTTTTGTAAATAATTACAAGTAACAGATAAAAGAAACAGATACAGTATTATATTCTTAGTTCTTTTGCATATTTCAAGTAATATTATTGATTAAATTGTACAGGTTACTAGTAGTGACAAATTTTCTTACATGAAAGTAACAAATCCAATAACAAAAGAAGTAAAGTTCGACAAGTAACGTTCACTAATTTAAGTTACCTAGACTAGAAAGAGAATAATGAAATTTATATATAATCAAAAAATAGAACTTTTTCTGTTGGATTAGTGAGGAAAACTTATGGCAACAACTGTTGATTACTTTCAATTGTTTAATTTATACAGATTTAATTGGATAAAATTCTACCATAATATAAGTATATATACATACTCTACTTACACGTACACTTACATATATACATAATACATTACAGATAACATTCACAGCATTTACGTATTATGACAAACATTTTGTTACAATGATTGAATCCTATTAGATAAGAATGAAAAATGCTGGAGTATTTGTTATTTTTGTGGAAATTGACAAATTGGAAAAAATTGACAAGGATAGTTTTCGATACGAAGTCCTCGATTATTTCCCATCAATATAATAATTTCAACCCTTTTATTCGTAAGGAATCCAACACTTCGTTCCATTCAAGGCGGTGACATGCTTCGAAATAAGTCCGCTAGGTTCTTGTCACCATCAAGGAAAAAAATATCTCACGAAACGTAGAATCAAAATTTGACGGCGTTCACGCGATTTTTCTTCCTACTTTCTGTCCTCGAGGTTCGCATCATTTCTTGCGGAAACCTATTCATTCGAATATCAGACCTTTAGAATTCCTTCCCAGGCCAAGATGAAAGGGTTGATCCAGGTGCACACCTACGCCGCGCCGTTTCTACAAATGGAATCTTTCGACGAATTGACGTTTTCAAGTTCCCAACCTCTCAGCGGCGCGGCGGTTTATACCTACCTAGCCTGATCGAAAAATGACTGTGGCGTTTTTCACCGTGGACTTGTAGATGATGAAACAGCAAAATTATTTTAACGTGAGTTTTTATATTGTCTCGCAAGGTAAATCATGCATGCATGTAAAATATTGGATTGGCAATTGTTTAAATATCAAAATATTCGTGAATCTATATCTTTACAATTTAATTATTTACACATAACATAAATTTTTGAATCGTCCTTATAAAAGAAGATCGATAAAAGTTCTGAAATAATTAACTATTCTTACCTAAATACAGAAAGGATATTTTATATCTTTATATCTTGTTTATATTATTAATAATTCAATTCTCCATTACAAGAGTTACAGTGTAGCCTCATCGATCAACGCATTAACTATCTTATTGTTTTCTTAAAGAAAGAATAATTAATATATAGCTTCAGTCTATCGCTTTTCTCGCAGACATTCCGGATACAGGCATAAATATCAACCTAATGACCATATATTTTAAAATGAAGCGGTTCAAATACGAGTTAAATTCAATTTAGTTCCCTCTTGAGACAGCTATTGAGGATTAAAAATCAATTAAATCGTTCACAAATATGTTCACCTGCGGACCAATCGTAAAAATTCATTCGACAGCAATTATTAGAAGCCTGGCGCCTGCGGCGAATACATCTAATTATTCAACGTCCGGTCATTTCCAGCCGAAAAATGGATACTACGAGATCTTCCTTAGTGAAACAAGGTAAGAAACGAACGAAAATCAAGCAATCCCATGATATTCGTTACACACATCCTCTCAAGTTTGTATACTATCGTGACCATAAACTAACGAGCTGTATTAATTATTTTCACTCGCCAACCAGCGACCCCGTGGCGAGGTTTTTCTTCCTTCGTGGCCACCCTTTGTCCCTGCGGCTCGCTTTTTTAGCTTCTTCATTTTGTGTTGAAAGCTGCACCCGAACTAACTAATTGTATTTTGATTCTTTCGCTACATACTGTACCTTCCGTGTAAATTGTTAGCTTTTGTACAATATTTATCTCTTACTTTTCTCCATCTTTTACAAAAGAAAAATGGTCCTCTTGCTACGTACTACTTTTACAGTTTACTATGAATTGTATGGAAAGATTCTGTTTCGTAAGTGTGATATTTTGAATAATTAAGTAGAACAAATCAATCAAACGTGTTAATAAGCGAACTAATAAAAGTAATGAAAAATTAGGAATTGAACTAAAGAAACTAATATTTAACAGTAGTTTTTGTTAGAAAAAAGTATAAAATCAAAAAAATCGTGTGAGACAAAAATAATTACTAGTAGAATTCTAACTTGAATGAATTAGAATGAAATCACCGGAACTCTAATATTCAGTAAACAATTAATACAATACACTAATTGTATCAATATTTATAAAAACGTTTAGCAAGAGTAATTATTTATTTCAGATCTCTATATTCAGATCGTCTAAATATCGATTTAACCAATACTGGTGGCTATAAATTAACGTCTAATGAATCTGGATTCTGTATATTTAATTAATTTATGGTTAATTTATTTAATTTTTAACAATTTTCTCAAATATACTTTTCGTTTGAAGAATCAGTCAGGAAATGACAATAGTTTAAATCTTTTCACCTTTCATCTAACGTGGCGCTTATTGAAAAATCCTGTTTTATTGCGTTGTAAACAATTCCTGTAAAAAATTATCCCCAGTGTAGAAAAAAACGCGTAACGGAAAAGAAGGGGACAAAATAAGCGAACAATATAAGATTTCAGAAAAGGATGAACTATGCTGAAAAAATACCCAGGGCGTATTACGTTTTTTAGGTACGCTTTGATCGAAATCTCTTGAGACCAGGTAAAGGAAGATCGAGTTTTGACAGGAGTGTGACGTAACAATTTGCCGGTGAGATGAAGCGAGCGAGAGGAAAAAGCACTCGAGAAGAGTGGTAAAGGAATAAGAAGAGAAGGGACGTAAGAAAATTTGATACGTTTCCGTTAGAAACAGCTGAATCCAACAGACAGATCGATCTTTGTTTTTCCATAAATCCGTTGAACCCGTTAGAAAGCCTCGTGCTTTCAGTCAAAGGACGAGTGTTACTTTTGAAACTGTTATTTATTTAGTAATAAAGGAAACATTTTCGTTGCTTCATGGTTCCATCGTTTTAAATATATTTATGTTGCATTCGTTTCTCCTTGTACATGGAGAACGTATATTGGTACATACATTTGTAATATATCTAATGACATAAAGTTATTAATTTATAATTATTCAGTACCGATTATTGAAGATAGTTAAGTACCATTTATATATACAAGTGTTATAATCGAGCACATGGATACGGCATGTCAATATGAGAACAACGAGACGAGCATTCGAAAGTGAAAATAATGTTGTTAAAGTATATAAAGATTGAATGTAATTATACAAATTCGTATTGTAATAGTAATATTTCAATTTTATTGCAATAAGACTTTTCTTCTCGTTATAAATATTTTTACGCTATTATTATTAATTACTAATTCTTTACACTATTGTTATTAAATTTGGAAAATTGTTGAAGTTACTAATAATATGGTTGAACTACAAAAATGATCTAACTAGAATAACATGTTTTTAGAGATATCATTACGAAACTTCTTTTAGCATTTTCTAAGTTTCTAAACCGAAAATTATACACAAACGATATTTGACTCTGCGTTATGAAAATTAATCTGTTTACTCTACACAGTAACATGTTATTGTGTTCAAAGGCAATATTTTTCAGTTTTTGAAATATTAATATTTTTGGGTAATTAATTTTTGAACAAGAATAAAATATATAATATAATCTATTAATAATATGAATTCAATTTGCCGATTTGTATTTATAAAATGATGTAAAATTATTTATAATTATTTGTTAAAATTTATACCAAGAATTTCATACAATATTTCAATAAAAAGACACATAGGTATTGCATATAAGGTATCATGAAATGTCTTATTAATATGAAATATATCAATTTAGATATAGTACTTATTATCCATAAATCAAATTTTAATAAAAATTGTTTCAAAAGAATTGAAATATTAATTATTAAATAAACTAATTCCATCATAGACATATTTAACTTTGTATTTTTTGGGTAATGTTACATACAGTAAGTTTAAATAATTATTCAACAAATAGACTATAGAATATTTTAACAATAAAGTTCACTTAATTTTATGTTTTGTTAATACTTTACAATCTTCGTAATATATGTTATAACTACATAATTCAGAGCAATAAATATTGTACTACATAAATTTCATATGTCCATACATATATGGGTCTAATATATTTTAATAATAGAAAAATGTACTTTAACGTTAATAAAATGTGTTTTATGTTCACGTGAGTAAGATTTACAAATCTTTGTAAACTTCCCCCTTTTTACAAAGAAATTTTTATTATTTCTAGAGAAGTTTGTTTATCTAACAAGACTTCAATATTATTTATCTTCAGATAGAATTACAGTTATGGGAAGGTCGGAAATTTACCTCAAGGAGGAGAGAATGGTCTAAAATGTTGGCTATATGTATACTCATGCTCACACATAATCGATGGTCCAGTATCCAGCAGTGGGCTGCAAAATTTTCATATTTTCCCACGAAAAGAGACTGTCACTGCGCTAAACATAAGGTTTACCTGAGAAATATCAGGAACTAAAATTTGAATGCACATCGTTATGTCCCTTTCAATGTAAATTTCATTCTTCTTTATTCAAACGCAAGAATATTTCTGATATATAGTATAGTATAGCATAGTATAGTATAGTATAGTATAGCATAGCATAGTATAGCATAGCATAGCATAGCATAGCATAGCATAGCATAGCATGGTACAGTATAGTATAGTATAGATATGTATATATAGTAATACATAAAAATTGGAACTTGTAATATTGATACATAATAAACAAAGCATCACAGCTAACAGAAACATTTGTTAAGTAATTAATACATTTATAGACACATATTCAATTAGGTATTATTATTCAAGTTTATAGAGAAATTTATATTATTAATGAATTCAACTTATCCATCATTTATAAACTTGCAACATCTGCAGCCAAGAATAAACAAGAGTAGATGCAGAATCCGAACCGAATAAATAAAAATTTAATCAATACTTGTTGCAAATAATAAGAAACAATTTTTAAAAAGAATAGAACGAATATTAAATATTCTGAATTCAAAGTTGTATCGATCTTTTTAAATGACTTCATATATTGAAAAATAAATAACATAATAGATATTAAATGAAATTTCTGTATTTTACTTACAATTTATAATTTAGAAACGTTCAATTATTGTATATTTATGTATATCTTCTTTTACCTCTAAAAGAATGTCCTTTTTATCTTTAGCGCTCATTTACGAGAAATCCCGAAGTGTAAGAGTAGAATTTTAAGTCGCCCTATGTCACTCCATAACCACGAATTTCTTTCAAATGAACCGTTGTTGTACATGCAGAATACAGTTCAACAAACTATTCCGTCGTGTATCGGGACGAAATCTGCCGATTCGATGTAAAGTCAAGAAAAAGGAAAAAACTCCTTCAAAAATCTCCATAATTCTCACGAAAGGAAAGGGGAGTGTTTCCACGGGAAAGAGAAAAAGAATGTAATAAGTAGTGATAGAATGGGCAAGAAAAAAGATATTTTAGTATTCCCGTCGCGATAGCTTCGAGGGAATCTGTATTCTTTTTCGCATGAAAGAAACTTTGCATATCTCGTAGGCTGTCGACAGGGTCTGGACGTTAATCGTCTAATCTCGCTCCACCACTCGAACCAAGGAGGGAGGCACGCGCGAGAAATTATTTATTTGCGTCTGGCTTTACGAAGGCCCCGAAGGCGAAGAGCCATTGAGGAGCAGCCTCGAGAATTTATTTCAAATAACGAAGCAACTTTATTCCACGACAGCCTGTTTGCTCCTTCATTTTCACCGAAAACGATGCGCGCTGCTGAGAAAATAACTGAGAAGTGAGCTTAGCGAATTATACATATATATTGTCGACCTACAGCATACGAATTGCTTTTATTGATAAATGTGAATTATCTTTTTTTATTTGATTACACTGATGTTATAATGTACGAAAGATAATTGAACGAAAATGATAGCGATTTAATACGACAAATGTGCAGAGATGAGATATGGTCGATGCAATTTACTTGAGAAATTTTATAAACGTATGTATTATTAACTACTTAATATGAAATATGTTAGTACATAATAATACATGTTATCCCGCTTTAAATTAAATAAAATTATTATGAAATAAGATTGAAGGATATAAATGTAAAATAAATTTAAATAGTAATATATATGCTGCTTCATTTTCAATTGTTTTAATCATTGTTTTAAAGCAATGTCAACATGTTATGTATTAAAAATCTGTGTATTACATCAATTAAAACAATGAAAAAAACTCTATCTTTATACCTACAACATTAAAAATAATTTTTAAGTATTCGAGATAAAAGTCATGTTCACATTTTTCCAGCAATAAGTACTTCACTGAATAAGTAAATTATTTAAACAAGTGAATATGCTATAATATAAATTTCAAATCATAATATAAACAAAAATAATAAATATTTGTATAGAACTTTCACTAATTGGTGTATTAAAATTAAATAAATATATAAAGAAAATATAATAAACTTATTTATATTAACAAAATACATATGACTTAATAGTAGATAACAATTAAGATTTCAATACAAATAACAAATAGTACAAGTAATAGCGAATAATAAGGAGAATCATTACTAGATCATCATCAAATTATCAGTATATTTTGACTACTATTGTACTTAAACAATAACTATTTAATTATATATACATTTAATTTTATTAACTACTTACGTTTAACTTATATTATATAACAGACATATATTTAAGTATTATAAACATATATGTCTTGCTCCAAGAATAGGAGATTATATGACAAATTGTATGAAATTTCAATATAATAGATGAACACATAAATGAGGAACAAAAGCGGAAATTTACGACAGAGATACGTATAGTAATCGTCAGAAGCATGAAAGAGAAACGTTTGCGCGAGAAGATAAGAAGAAAAAGTCCGCCATACACCTAGATGGCGCGTGGCAAGGTGCCACCACCATGGAATCAGGAAGGAGGGAAACAGAGATAAGAGAAGGTGGAAAAACGGAGAATAACATCTAGTGATAGAATTGATCCAATATTTTTTTGCAAATATCAAATAAATTTACTTTCGCTTTTTTATCTTCTTTAATATCTTAATTAGTAACAACAATGTTAAACAATTTCTCATTTGAATAAGCTACGAATAAAATAATTCTTTAACCATTCCCAAAATCAATTGTTTGAAACAGTAACGTTATAATTATTTTCAAAATATATAAAATATGTTAAATAACATACATATAAGAGAATTCAACAAAAATTGTAGAACTTACGCGTATAAAGTATTATAAAACATTACCGTAGGACTGAAACTCAGATACTAGTATCGTACTATTCTATTCGTATCTGTAACGGTTATATTTAACAATAATCGAACGATTCTTCATCCTACAGTAAATACTTTAAAACCGTTCCGGCGCTGAACGTTAACACGTTACTATTTACAGATAATATTTGCAAAGAATCGATGTTTTCCTTTCAGATACCGATAATGCGCGCGTGGGTGTACTACGAAGCACGTGTTTCTTATTCCCGGTGCATCCACTAGGAGGGACAGCCTGACGAAGCGCCAGTTGCACAGCTTGCGCGTACTGCGTGTGGGATTTACTAATTTCTGGAAGGACTGGAATGGCACGAGACCTCTATCAGGGATCCTGTCACGAATGTCTGATGGCATCTCTTGTATACGGTAGCTGTTGTTTGTGCACACCACGGACCGGTAATGTCATACCCATGAAAAGACCTTGGGACTGTTTCGATTTCATCAGGCCAACCAGGATTACCTGATTGAAACGCAAGCTCGCGTTTCGGTTTTAGAATAATGCAGATTTTTTAAACACAACCTTACACTCGATATCGAGTATAACGAACGTTCATAGTTTTGCGGATCATTGTAGTTTAATGATTTATTAAAATATCTTACACGATATGGCGAAGATAATTTATTTTTTTTTGTTAGTCACTTTACTTTTTTTTATGCATATCTAAATTATTAATCTGTAATCGTACATAAGTACCATAAAATTGTGACATTAAAAACATTAAATTATACTTTTCTACCGTTATCATTTTTCCTTTTTTATTTATATTTAGTATACAATAGAGCAACCGATAATTTGATTAGATATAGATAAAACGCTATTGTCTCTCTTTTACTTTCTCTCTTTCTCTCTCTCTCTCTCTCTTCCTCTCTATAGATAAGATATGTAAAAGAAATTCTATTGACAAAGGTAAATGTTTAAGTATACTCTTGTTAACGGTTTTACGAGAAAGACCAAAGCCACGAGACTATGAGCATAATTTGCATAAACTATTTGTAGCCAGAGGTAGTGATTCATATCGGTCTTTTTGATACAGAAATTATATGCAATCTGAGGCAATCATCAGCATGAATATTAAAAGAATGCAGATAGCATTACTTGATTGTTATTGAAGCGCTGAAAGCTATTTAGTAACTAAATATTTTCATGAACCATCATATATCATTATTTAACATTTCAATTTTCCATAAATACATCATTAACAATTTTAGCAGGGAATCTCATATTTATGTTATATTAAATTCGTGACTGATTTATTTTTAGGACAACAAATTAAATAATATATTTTGTCAAATAAAGTACTTGAAGATATAAAAATGTTACTGCAATTAAATACTAAAAGAATCTTTCCAATGGGATGGGTATGGCATTGAGTATGCACGTCTGCGTGTCAATAAAATTCACAGCTATCTAAAAATCAGCTTGGCGCGTGTACGCTTATTTTCATCTTATTTTGTTCCTTTTCGGTCGGTATTCCTATAACCTTCAATCTGATTTAAAGATGTGCCTGCTACTTGTTTCTACATGCATTCTACAGTTTCCTTCATTTCGTTTTAGATCGTCGTATTTCTCCCTATATTTTTTTAATTTTTTACATTAAGATATATGCATACCTGCAGCTCTTGAATCTATACTATGAACAGCAGCTTAAAGTGGTTAGATATATAGAAATTTTGTAAGTTAATAAATATAAATATATTATACAACGTATTAAAATGGTCGTATTCTAATACAAGTCATTTATTTATGTTCAATATTAAATATTGCAAAATTATAAAACGATTCAATAAGAGCTATCTGTCACTTTTTCATAGTAGAATTTTACAATTGCACAATAAATAAATATAAAATATCTCATTGCGTCGTATTTAGTAAGCTGGCATCGAAATGCTTCAATGAAACACATATTTATTTACATTTTGATACTCTATTTTGCATGTGAATATCTAAAGTCCATATTGGATATAGATATTTTACAGAATATCTTCAGTAAATAATTCACACGAACAGCTTTATCTAGTGGCTTACAGTAGTTACAATAATGAATTTGGGATATTTGAAAAATTCGAAGAATCTTTCTCATGGAAAATATCAAATGTTCGAATACAGCATTATGCCTGTCTTGAATGTAATACAATGTAATACGTTTCTTTGGAAATAAATAAATATCAATTCTTAATTTTATCCTAACATAAAAATTTTGTGAAACAAAAATTAAAAGGATGAAACAGATATTTATTTGAATTGTTAAAACTTTCAAACGCTTAACCGATTCGTGCATTTCCTTGTTCCCTTCGAATCGAATGTTGGAGTGCAGCCAAAGAATTCAAACCAGCTCCATTCTTCTGTTACACAAGGAAGAACGCGTAATAACCTCAATTCAAAGTTACGAACAGACGTGATGAAATCTTTTAGCGGCTTCCACCTAGTCTTCTACTGAAAAGTCTTCCGATTCGACAACGGCGGAGTGTGTACTCTATTTTACGAGATAGCTCCAACAGATAGCTGCGTTTCCTGCGACCGCAAGAAATGAAAGGAGATGCGCTTACGGCTGAACAAACCGCCGAAAAGAGAGGTCAGAGGGAAACGCTGGAAACGGAGAAAGAAGAAAGGACGAGGTACGCGAGCAGATAAGAAAAGGAAAGAGAAGGATATGAGGGGAAGCTAACAACGAGCCGATTCAACGACGAAGCGCTGGCTCTTACACCTTCTTCCCTGTCCCTTCGTTCAGACTACCACGACCCCACTCGTTCCTGGTCCTTGCATTTTTTTTCCTTTTGTGAACAAACATCGCGCGGTATCTACACCCGCACGACTAGAGGCGGCAAGTTGCGTGAAATGAGCACGATAGCACGTGCCTTTACGCTTGCGTTGCACATTAGTGCTACCCTCTTCGTCAATGTCATATAAAGATACTCTGAACGCATCGTTATGAATTCTAAAAAATTCATGTACGACTACTTTATTTAATGTTAGCCAAGGATGCTGGAAATATAGTAATTTTATTGTGTATAATACAGTACAATTAATTTTATTCGAAGTTTATAATACATAGAGGGTTAAAAAAAAATGTAAGTGTAAAAACCATCATAGCGTGATTCTACACCTTCGGATCGGCGGAGATCAGTAAAAACAGTAGCCGCAAAATTGACCTTGACCTTGAAATTGGAGGTCAAATTTCTTTATTGCATCATATTTTATTCATCGTGAAAATGGAAAGTCTCGAAGGAGCTATAGGTCGCAACGATACCGTGCTCTTGCGAAAAAATGTTAATGTTTGCAGTAAACATCTTGTAACTTCCTGTGGATACGGGGAGATGAAATGAGGATCAAGTAACAAACTTATGTTAATGTAACAAGTAGCACGAAACAATACTCTTATGGCTACAGAAAGAAGATAATATACTGACAATATGAACTTCATTACAAGTGGAGGTGTAAAGGAGATCTGCCTGGTACATTTTATTTTTTTGTATAATCAGTTTTTGTACAATCATAATGTTATTAGTATAAAATTTTTATTGTAAGGTCAGGCAGATACGTTCCTTATTTACATATAAAGTAGGAAAAATTCAACGTGGAATACAGCATAAGGAAGTAAAATTGATGAAGATAAAAATATAAAGGATTTTCCACGCTCTCAAGAAAATATAGCAATCCCTAACCATATTATATCGTTCTTATAATCATAAATATCGTTTTGTTTATTATGTACTTAAAATAATGGGGATATCTGAAAAAAACAGAGTTGCTTGAAATATAATGAAGCAATAATAGTAATTTTCGGAAACGAAGTAATGATTACAAAGCTTTTGTAGTACATAACAATTTTGACCGTACTTATTATAATAAAAGATACAGAAATGGCAAAGTATTATGGTTTCAGAAGTCGATACTATATTTGGTTATATAGACACGAATAAACGTACAATCAAATTATTATCGATTTACAAGGCACGCGATGAGTCGAACGAAGAAAAACAACTGCCCAAGATCGACTTAACCTTCGCGTTACAATGCTCGTGCGATCAGTTTCTCGTGCAAACTGATATTTATGGTACCCTCATGGTGTCGGCTTGTACATTACGGTGCAGAGTGCGTGAGCGCAAACCATAATCCGTCCGGCATGGTTTCGGTTTGGTACGTGAGAAGTAATTGAAGGGTGTCGGTACTTTTGCGCGAGTCAGCCATGTTAACGATTCTCCAGCCAAATATTAAAGATCGTTCCTGCTTTTCTCGAGACGAGAAATTGAAGTTCCTTCTCGACGCCCTTGACACATTGGCTCGTTTGCACGTCAGGAGACGAATGCCAGGAGTAAGTAATTGCAAATAGTGTAAAATCGTTCCGTTACTCTTTCGCCTCTTTTGCCTTCGTTTTATTATTTCTTCGACTTTTTTATTACATATAAGTGAAATGTTACTGGCACTCGTAACGAAAAAGTGGAATATACTGAAAGCCGAGACGAACACGTGCCTAACGACGTAACACCATAAGTACTTGATAGCTTTCACAGTTTAACGCTTCAACTAAGAACGACTTCAAAGCAATGTTCAGCAACGAAAAAGAAAATTTTATGTGGACCATCGTTGAAACATGTCATGGGCAAATATGTCAAACGTAATTTGAAATCTATTCGCTACGGCTGAAAAATTGTATAGAGGAGTTGCTGTATATTACATTTAATATTGTTTGGACAAACGTTTCCAAGTTACGGATCCATGATTTTTATCTGTATGCCTTTTTCTCCGTGCACTTTTTGCTGTACAACAGCTCGTCGCATCCGAACGATTTCAACAGTGATCTCGGATTCCGACTGTGCAGGGGGTAATGCCAGAATCCTTGCAGACGATAATTTTATGGTCTAATGACTGTACGATACCTGCCACCGCACACATTGATTCGATTTTTACTGGAAACAGAATAAGCGATCCTAGACCCGGAAACTGCTTTCTTTGTACTTATCATTTTCTATATTCCTTACAATAAAAGAGACAGCTTAAAATTTGAATGATCAAAGATTGTTATTAAAGGCAAAGTTTAATTTTTTTATATGTACGTGCACACAAACCTATTTCTTTTAAATTCTATTTAAATTTAACTATTTTAAAACCGAAGAAATATTTTACTTATTATAAAAACAGCAAAAGCTATATCACACGTAGCTACGTTTTTCATTTTATTATTTAATTTTTGCTTTATTAAATGCAGATTTCTAATTACATTAATAAAGGAAAAGTAACATACCAATGCATATTTTTATTTAAGTTGCATGTCGTTGAGATCTAAAATGTATTTCATTACACTTTCTGTATCTTAAAGAACATTCCAAAACTATACATTAACATCCAGCAGTCGCATTTTTTTACGAAACTGTTATTTTTGTGTAAATTGAAATATTACAAAACACTTCTACGCGAAACATAACGTATCATAAATTATCATTACATACGTAATCTTAATGAATCAATACTCAATTTCCCTCGTTTCATTTTGAACATTGGATTTTTTCTTATATCGAAATCTTTTGGCAGACTAGATGTCATTTTACTAGACATATTATCGTTTCAAGTTCCGTTTCCACAATAATTACTTGATTTTGATAATATGTTAAATATTCCGATCCAAACGGTGGATATCAAAATTATTACCGACAAAGGCACGCGTTTCCTGGTGAAGTCGCGGCTGTGTTCGTGACTCGTGCAAGTACTTAAGTAGCATTCGAGCGGCACGGTCACCTGCCTTCACGCCGGAGTGACTTGTAAATCACTTCACCAAAACTAGGGTACGTGCCGCCACAGCAGACAAAGAAGAATTACAAAAAAGGTGGGGGGGGGGGGAACTGATGCTTAATCGAGACAAAACAATTGTCTTTGTTCGTTGCTAACCCTTGTCACTGATTGATCATTGACTTCAAAGAAGTTAGAAAGTTTTCGATTGATATATGTTTTTAGAAGACAACAATAAGGTATTGTTATTTTTAAGTAATATTCTATAAATAAGTTACCATCTGGCAACGATAAACAATAATAGAATAATGCAAACTGAAATAATAGACAAGTCGCTGCGAGTCTTTTAGAGAGTTTCCATTTTTCATTTATCGAAATTAACCCTCTACTGGTATTTAGGATGTGAAACCCGAGGTGATGTCTACGAGACTCCTGAACTTACAGATAATTTATACAGAGTAATAGAAAAGTAGTAATAGTATATATTTACACATAGATAATTTACACATTTCCCTAGTAGACATAGCTGGTCCTGTGGAAGATCATTTTGTAAGATAAATAAACTATGTAGATTTATTCGCGTAAATGCGTATATTGTAGTACTACTAGAAAGGTAAACGAAATGCAAATACTAAATTATAAACACAATGGAAGAGAATAAGAAAGATAAAATTAACGGATTCTCTGAGACACTGCCTCGACAGTAGAGGGTTGAACATTATTACCTATGTACATATACCGAACAATGTATTTTATCTGATTCTTCAGTAATTGTTTTATTTTATTCACATGTACCTTTTCCTTAAAGTTTTGCTGACGATCCAGATTTTGTACATACGAATGAATGCAAAGTAAGTCGTTACTGAAGTACATAGATTTAAACAGGCAATTATTTTAAAGTTATTTTAACGTGTATTAAAATACATTACTTTAACAATATATAATTTCGACAACCATTGAACTCTCCGTAGAATCGTGGTATGCAACTTCATTTGACAAAAATGATAAATCATCTTAATTACTCCAACCAAAAATGACGTTTCGAACAAATTACTTTCGTACCTCATTTCACTCTCCACCTTTGGTCTTCTGTCTTGTTCATTGCTTTGCTTCTTCAACGATGATGAAGATAATTAAATTGTCATGTACCGGATGGGTCATTTTATGTATTTACAAGTCGTAGTTTCAAGTAATCAGATGTTTATATATGACTATTTGCTGCAAATCTCGGTTCAAGGACAATGAAGAATCGTTTACCGATCGTCCTTGACACTGGTAAACAGAATTGTATTTTCGTAAGTATGCATACGAGTCTCGTTCGAGAGGCTGGTACGCACGAGTTTCTTTTGTCGGTGCACGAAGTCGAAGCACGCGTGCTGCACGTGCCTTGTTGCAGACGTGACTCGGTCAGCATTTCGTCTTATATTTAGTTAACCGTCTTATTTTGCCCCCGTCGCACCCTGAAAAACAAAGCGATCGCGCTCTCCTGCTACCTCACGGCTGTCCGAGCTTGAAATTGCATTGGCGCACTGCGCAACTCTGACCTAAATATCTCGTTTAATATTTTTTGCGATCGTTCGTCATAATTTTATCTTTTGCGATTGTTTTTTCGTTGTTGATTCTTCGGGATACCTTGTATATCTAGGTTTTAGTAACGATAACCATTAACCTATTAATCGAGTCATACTTTAACCAAACATTTCTACCGCCATAGAAGTAAAAGTTAACGAAGATAAATTAATTTCAAATAGATCGATTTTAATTCTTCCAAATGTAAATGAGATATAATATAATTGGAAATTGTAATTGGACAGCAAATGTTTTAAGTATTGTCTAAACTTCTTCAGATATTAATAGAATACTGCTTTTACATATATTTATAATGTTTTTAGTAAAACGTAATATCTTATAGCCAATCTGTTAAAATAGATCATTGTAATTTTTTATGTATAGTTATCATCTATTTCAAAGTTAATAATAACTGTTCATATTTATTATAGTGAATTTGGATATTTAAGAGGTAAATTATAAAGATTTGTAGTAGAATTGAAAACTCGTTTCGAAAGTTGTATTAAACTAAATGTCTTCGTTTATTAAATAAAAAACATATTACGTAAGTTATTACTAGCAATATCATAAATTAATATTTAAGTTCGGTTACAGTTTCTCATCGTGATTTGAAAATTTGGAAACAGTGACTGCAGTACCAGCGTAAAGATATAATAACAAAATACAATAATGGAAATAAATTTTAGAAAGAACGTCGATATATAAATTTTAAATCACATATCGTTATATATATATATATATATATATATATATATATATATATATATATATATCAACAAATTATTCGAGGACGAGATCAGAGTAATGGAATTAGAATCTGAACGTAATTTCAAAGGAGATAAATGATTCCATATTGTTTATTGACAGATGTACATTGTTTTCATTTGCTTTAATCGGGATTATCCTATACAGCTGTCTCCCTCATGCTCGCCTTAGTTATCTTAAAATTCCTTTAGGCTTATATCCAGAGTATCGGGTTTTGGACTTTTTTCGTACGCTTATACATCGGATGCTTGCCGTATGCCAGGGTGGACCACCAGATGGTCCACGATCGTCTGCTTCAGCGGCTCTGCCATCTGATGCCGAACTTTCGCATTGTTTCTTCAGGCATCGAATTGGTCGCGAAATAAATTCTACAACTACAAAACGTGTCCATATTCTTTTATCTAACCGTTCGGAATACGATTATATTAACGAAGAAAAAGATACAATCGTTGGATGTGCTTCTTCGTGAAATCGTAGCAGCTATTCCACTTGGTTCATCATTTGTGCATGATCCGAATAGATGCAGGTGGCGGAAGTGTTAATGCCGTGAAATCGAACTTTAGTTATTTCATGCATGCAGACTGCTTAACATGCAGTGACTCGTACTGTTAACACAAAGTAGTATGTAATAGTAATATAATGCGACAATGTACGATATATAATAGAAAACAATATACGTAAATATTCTTTTCTTTTTTTTTTTATTACTTTCTTTTATCGGGACCGGTTCATGCGGTAATAAGCGACAGGCATCAAAAGTTGTAGAATTTTTTACATTTGTTACCCAAAAAGTGCCAGATAGTCGTGAAAAATTGCGATTTTCACCATCTTTAACCGTTTGTAGCTTATAGCAGCGAATTAATCGATTTCGATGAAATTTTCACCATGCAGATATGTAACTGGCATAAATCTTTAAAATGTGCTGTTTAAATTTTCATTATAGGCTCAGATAAAGCTAATGCATAATTGTAGTTATATTTCCCTGTTAACCTCGGTCGTGAAAGGTTGATTGAATATTATTAAAGTCACATGTAATAATTAAATTCGTTCATAAAGGAAAAATGGTAGTATATATACATTGAATTTGGACGTCAAACCGTAGTGAAAAAAATATCTCGATGAATCGTTCGAAGGTGTACTAACTTCGTGGTTGTAAGTCACGATAGGTAAACGCGTTTCGCTGGTTTTCGCCTAGCCGAGCTTCCGACCGGGTCCGAGTTAGGTATCATTAAAGCTATTCAAAATGAGGGGTGAGTATCTATTAGAATTAGAAGACAGCCAATCCCTATCGTTTGGGTAGATAACAATAGCTGCGTATTACACAGGTTATTCCATAAAATCTGCTATGAACCGCAATGGTTTTACTCTCGTGCCAAGCCAGCCTTTTTCGACACTGTTTTTTCCCTTTGTAGTGTGCCTTTCGTCTCTTCTTCGCGCCAGAAAGATCGTAAACGGCATAAATGTTACCCAATAGGTACTTACCTCGCTCGTCTTCTTTTTCCTTTCGTTCGTACCAGTATTCGCCTCAGAGCACCTTTCACATGCAGCACCTTCGCTGCTGAAAACATCGCTCGCTCTTCGTCTCTGGCGACCACCTATTATTCTTTGCTCTCACCAGCCGATAGGCAATGCATTTCGCATTTCTTCACACGTGTAGGCATCTTGATGACATGTGGCTGGCGGTCAGGCGCCGTTTATAGTCTTGTCTTTCCTACCCTTTATAGATACCTACACTTCTCCTAGGTAACATCGCGAGCATGGGTGTCAGGACAACGAACTTCATGTTTTTTTTTTTGCTTTGCTTGTTCTCTTCTGTGCTTTCTTTATGGTATCACTTTTTTGTTACAATTATCTTTTAGTTTGTTCGCGTAATAATATGTACTGCGCTGTAATATAATACATTAAAGCTCGTAAAAATTTTTTACTTTTTCTTAACACATTCAAAACACGCACAAAAATTTATTAGTATTGCAATCTATCTGGAGCAGTATTATAATGCTGTAGTGTTCATTATACATGTTAAGTCATTACAAATCGAATGGCCGAATTCTTAATAAAACTTTCAACATTTATGGCTTTCTTGGAATTGATACTAACCACATTACATATATTTCAACAGATTCAATACATTCTGACCATTGTAAATTAAAGTTACGATTATTTCAATTAAAATCATTATCAATCATTTTTTCTTGGAATCTGTATTTCTAACCTAAATTTCTCTTGTTAATGTAGCCTTCCCAAAATTTGTAGTAATGTTGCCAACAACTTTTATTGTATTAGATCAGTGTTTAAAGTTTTATAAAATGGAACTGAAGTTCGAGGTTGATTCATGATTTGCTTTAATACATAATCTGCTCCCTCATGATTAGCGAAAAGAATTAACAATCATCATATTATGCTCAGCATGCTACAAATTTTGAATTGATATCTGATAAATATTATTTAACAGCATTTTCAGTCACCAAATTCTGAATTATTTTATATATTTATGTAATTAGTCATTTATGTGTAACAATCTAATAATATTTAATTAATATTATCAACCCCAGAAGTTAATTTAAATTTTATATTCAAATACATTTATATTTAAATTTTTTGAGGTATAAGTTATAAGCATTAACATTAAATGTGTTGATTCATGGTATTTGTTTAATTTTTTTCCGGACTATTTTAATTACATTAAATGGTTATTTAAAAAAATTGAAACTTACTTACATAGTAACTGCATACGTAAGAAATTTTTTATTTCGCAGTCTTTATCATTAACGTTTGCATAGTTAATGAGGATAAGAATTCCACTTTGGAGGTACCAATTACATGAACGTGTAATTTAGACCTACAAGTACGAGATGATGGAAAAGGGCGGTTTTAGAGTAGAGTTACTTGGACGGTTGCTGAAATTTCTTATACATACATCTATACAGTGTCATGAAATGTATATAATCAGCAGGTTCCTGAAGGCAGATAAAATCAGAATACGACATAAATCGTTATAGAAAAAATGAAGTAAATGCCATGTAATATAAAAATAAAATTGAGTTCATCGTTCGTAAGATAAATTAATATATTAATTCTGAGGATAGAAGGTATCGCTAATTTTCTTAAATATTTTTAATATTTTTGAAAATTCCAAGAATGAATTACTGGTAGATTAATTCTGAGAGTGGAAGATAATACCACTTCTCTCTTCCATTTACAAAATTGTTTTAAAAATTTGTATTTTTTAGAAATTTCCCTAGAATTCAAACCGTGGATCTGTTGAGTTCCGTTTACATGCAATTCCGTTAATATTTTGTCTAACTGCTTATTTTTATCATAATACTTGATGGTAATTTAAATGTTCTTTGTTTAACTAAAAAGTAATTCATTTTAATTAATAATAAATATAATTGATTTCTTCACTCCTTTTTACTCTCAGGAAATCGTAGGATCTTGCTCGTGAATTCATGGCTATGGGAGAACCATGAATGTTACGCGTGGAAACCGTTACGTTCCTTTGCGAGAAAGCACCATATGGCGTAGGTGATGTCGCTGTGAATCGATGCCGTTGTTGTTATTGCCAGGTTCTCTCCGAGTCAGTAATTACGCAACGTGGTTCCATGCAAACACGATTTAAGGGAGTTTTTTTCTCATTGAAAGGGTACGGTGAACTACGTTAGTGGACAACGATCGAGGGTGGGCTTTTATGCGTGCCAGATTGTGCCACGCAATCCAAAATGCGTGGGAATAAAATACCTCGTTATGATATCATTACATCGTTTACTGTTTTATACGTTATGAACAAGAAAACAGGGGCGTTTACCATGTGCATTCCAAATGTGAATCACCGAATGTATAATGATCAACGACACGAAAACACGATAACGATATATTCCTGGAATTATCTATATGAATTTTCAACAATTTTGTCACTATGTCTCAACTCATAGTGCTTGGTCTTTCTTTCAAAGAAAAGTTATTAAGGTAAAAAGTAATATAGGATAAGGATTAACATATTTTTACTAGTTCCATAATAAAAAACAAATCGTCAATCATTTTTCTCGCGTGTTAATATATCGATATAAATATAAATTATATAAATGTATACACTTCTATACACACAAATCAAAAAGATTTATATAGGTTTTCCAATTCGGTTCGTCTAAACTTTGCGATGTACTATTAATATAAATAATTAGAAATAAAAAGAAATGTTATATAGACATACACACAGCTTGTTTTTCAATATAGCTAATGGCTACATTTTTAATGTAAATGATAATTAATATCTCATTTCAAGATATTGACTATTTCTGTCGACAAGTAGTTCTTGTTGATAGTTTCTGACAGCGGTAAAATATGATACATATTTATTATTCTACGAAACTCGTTTCGCTTTTCTTCTATCTCAATAGATGAACTATTCTATTATATCAGTTTATTATCCATTTCAATTTTTGTCTAACATAACTGACTCTTGTGCTTTCAGACAAAAGTATAGTAACGTGAAATAAAATGATCTTAGTGAAAATATGTTACGCTTCGTATTTCGTGTTTCTATTGTAATTTTTTAATAAAATTTCAAACGATCTATATTTATATGGAAATGACTGACAAACATCCCGCATACTAAAATTTTTTATACAATAACCATAATATCAAAACGAATTATTCTTATAATACAAATTGTTGCAATATTATTGTATTTACGTCGTTGATAAAAAGATTGGCTTGAAGGAAATATTCCTACGAGAATTATCTGAAAATTAACACGCAAGGATAAAATACGAAAGGTAGCGAATGTGATGAAAGAAGGCAGGCACAAAACGGGATTATTCTGTTTTGACGTGTACACAGTTGGTGGTAACGCGTTCTTCATGTACAATCGGGAAAACCTGGCATCTGTTACTCTTCGTCTCTTTTCCCCTTAGTGAGAAGCCTTTCTTCTCAAGAATCGAGATCCTCGTAATTCACAGCGGACAGTTTTCGAAAGGATTTCTGCGGGTATGCGTGGTCGAGAACAGACAAACCGAGGACAGAGGAAAGGACGAGGAAAGGGTGGTCGCGTGCCCGCATCATCTGCGCCATGCAAAAATCTCTGGAAAACTCGAAAAAAACCCCGAACTAGCCGTGCAGCTGCCCGATCATCTAAATGTCTTATTCAAATAACTCTGCATCGGCAGGCTGTGTGTACCAGAGAAAGGGATGATTCCACGTTTCCAGAGACTGTTTTCTCGTGGTTCAGAACGAATTGGGGAAAGGGTTGAAGGCTCGAATGGAAGCATTATTGACGATTATGCGTTATCTGTGTTCGAGAAAAGGGTCGTAGGTGTGGAAGCAAATTCACGTATGGATGCTGACATCTGCCTCGATCGTTACTTTGAATTTTTTCTTTGAAAGTGGCAATTGTGGTAGCCAACGTTTCTTCTCTTCATACTACTTGCCTGTATGCACGTAGACGCGTATCAAGCCGTTTATGGACGTATTGAACGTTAAATTCAGCAGTTTCATTCGACGCTGGTTCGTTCTTTTTACCCTGTACCGTGTCTGTCTGGTCACGGATCTGCACAAACCTTGATGAATTTTTTTACGAATGAACGAACTGAATGTATCAAACGCATATATCATTTAAGTAGCTATTATGGTACGACTGAGACAGTTTGAAGTATTCGCCATTGTGTTACTCGAGACGTGACAGTCGTTAGCTGTGTTTATGTATCCTTCCAAATGAAGTGACTTCTCTTGGTGTTTATACAGAAGCGTTTTAAATACCTTTTGCTTTTACAAAACATTTGTTATAAAAAGTATGACTGGGTTTTATAAATAATGTTTCAATCGCCGCATTATTCCATTAATATCTTTGCTATCTTTTAGTTAGTATTTTAGCTAATATTAAAAATTTGTTAAACATAAAGATGCCTACATAAAACTGCAAATTAACTCTAAAAATGTATATGTGCGATATTTTCTTTCTTATTACACATTTGTATAGTATAGTAGTAGTATTTTACTGCAGAGAAGTGTAATTACTGCATTTTAAATAACGTCGACTAGCTGAAACTTATGTTTGATTAATTAATAAATTTGTAACAGAAAAATATAATAGAAACGATACTGGGCATATATATAAGTATGTATAGAACCAGGTAAGGTTGTTAAAGGAATAAGCGCGTGCGGGGGTGGCCAGGTGTGAACTCCCGTATAAGTGATTGTCGGGAAAGCGAGGGTGGATAGAAAAAAATATGTTCTGGCATACGGTTGAACGTTAGCATAACTGTGGTCAGTGATAAAAACAGATCAAACAAACTAAATTGATACTAGTTTCCCGATAATCAAGAATTTACTATAGTTTGATCGATACGACGTTCAGCTATTTCAGCCATGTAACTTGCCAAATCTGCTTTTATATGAATTTTGAAATTTGTTGTTATATGAAATCTACTATTATACGAAGATTTTTACTGTAAAATTTGATTTATTATACTAAAGTATTGGGTATTATTCATTCATGAAGTTACGCAAATTTTTATGTTTAAACCTAATCTTTATAAGGAATATGTTTATTATTAGAAAAATCTTTTTATCCAAAAAACATCATCTCTTTTAATATTCCCTTCTTAAAACTATGTTCCTTAATATAATGATATAGAAATGACTTAAATGTAATTAAAATATAAGTCCTTATAAACAAGTTTGTATTAACTGCAATGCTAAAAATTATTTAATCTTCTAAAAGGTAAAACGACGGCCAAATAGAAACGAAATTACTAATTTTATTATTGATAACAAAATTGTTTTATGCAGAAAAGTTAGAATGAGTCTCGATGTGTTTTACGTACACCTTAATAGTATTCAGTTATTAACAATGAGTTAAAATGTGTATTATGCGTATTTCGAACATTTACAGTCAAAGCAGACAAAATTCCTTACAGTTTCGTGCCGAGGGCGGAAACAAGACTATCGTTGACGATCAAAGGGTGCTGAAAATGATTACGGGGGTGTACGTATCGACATTATCATCGAAAGGGTAGTTGAGCGGCTGGTCGATGGTCGGTTATCGACCAGGGACGAGGATAAATACTCGCATATCGTGGGATAGGCAACCACCTGCAGGGGGGCAGGTGATGTTAAACGTAATCAGAATAGGGCGCCAATCTGCGTCACCCTATTTTCGTCCTCAACATTTGTTTCATTTATGTATCGCAATGTGCGACACTTAAAAAAAAAAAAATATATATATATACGATACGTAAATACTATAACGATAGTTGTATTGCGACAGTTTTCTCCTAAAACTTTAGGATTCTATTTATAATTCAAGATTGGAGGGAATAATTGGATATCTTAACAAGCTTCCATGCAACAATGTAAATAAAGCTATGTGTAGGCGGATTAAGAGCGAAATACGGATATGTTTGTCATCATGATCGATCAGACAAAAAATTGCTTGAAACAAACTTACAACTATACTAGTTATGTTTACAAGCAACAATATAAATTTTTGTGTTGAATGATTACTCCATTCACTATATCATAAATACACCGGTTTTATAAGAATCGTACAATCATTATTGAATACATTAAAGTTACAGCGGTTCTTCTGACGGCATAATACGAGAATATCAATTCCACAGATTCGCTATAAAAACTCGAGCGGTCGTAATCAACGTGATAATAAAAGTGAAAAAGTTGTACAGATTTTTCGTCATTGTGTCTGTTATCTACGTCTCACTATGTCACAAGTTCGTAGTATAAGAAAGGGCAAAATTCACGAGGACAGTAGACTAACGCTAGACATCGCTAGACCGGTCTTCAATAAAAAGTAGCGAACACATGAACAGCACGGACATTGCATGCTTCAGCAGTTGTTGGGTGTCACATTCACTGGGTTAGTACTGCCAATCGATGCAACCGAGTCTCCTTAGCGCTGTTCCTTCTTCCTTTTCCCTCTCGCACCATTTCTTCATTTTGATCATGCGGGTCCGCTGTCCGCGATAGCTATACACACAGGTCGTACCCACTGGCCTATACCAGCGCGCTGGCCTGGCAACCTGCTTCTTTCGGCTCTTCCTTTCTTTCTTCTTCCTCCTGGTCAGCTATAAACGCAGGTTGTATCTGCCGCGACGGCGCATCCTTCGATCTACCCGAGATCATTGTCCTTTAATCTTTTGATCCTTTGATCCCTGCGGCCAATCATCCGCGTTTGAAATGACGACGAACAAGCGAAGCTTACGAAGAACTGGCACGTGCTTCAGCCTCCCCTACTTTGCATCAAATTCTTTACCGGAGAAACAATGGTACAATCTGCTAAATCTTGAGATGCGTCTAACAGAACATATGACATTACTATCGTACATCGAGTATTTATCCTTTTTCGATTCTTAGGGTTTCTGGAATATAGACAATTCTGTAAAAATATTTTTAACATTCAACATTTTTCTTTCACATTCAATTGCATAATATGTATGTGTGAAGTATGAATTTAATTTTTATTATACATATTAAAGAAAAGTTATATTACATACATACCTTAGTAAAAGTTGTTCTCTTATTTTCTAGATTACACTAATTCTATACGTATAATATATGTGATTTCATTTATTTTTATTCGATGATATTATTATATATCCACGTATATTCTTATTTTTGCTATATATACACGTTTGCCAATATTTCATTTAATATATTTAATACAATATAATGATAAATGTAACTTCCAATATATATATATATATTTGTAATAATGAAATGTCATAGAACGTCCTACTGATTATGAAATAATTTAAACTGCTAGTTTAGTTTCCAGACATTTAGTTATTCATTAATCATTCAGCGTAATTGTAACATCAGAGAGTATTAAAAATACAATTGATATACATATTACGTTCTTATCGTTATCATTCGAAATGTTAATATTACAAATTATACATGAAAGCTCATTGAGATTATTAATTTCAACAGCATACATGAGCAATATATATATACGAGCATCCATTATACATACATATCTGCAATTACGACAAATCGAAAAATGACGCCCGGTAATATTTCAACCGAGACGACAATTTACTCCAGTTTGCTGTCATTCTCGATCAAGATGAAAAGTGAAAGACAGAATTAAAAGAACGACATATATTGGTAACCTTCGAATCTGTTTCGGGTCCGCGGATCTTCCTTTCGGCCGTTATCGACGGTTTGAAGAAAGCCGGCGAGACGATACACGGGGGGAGACTAGTTAATGATGCGGCTACTTTATGCGACAGGTACGCGTGAGTCTTCTCTTTCTTGTCCGATGGTTTTTCGTGGTGAGTAGATGTGGGCATAGGGGCAGTCAGTCCAGTCAAGCAGTCAAACCATCGAAGAAGGCAACCAAAGCCAACCAGTTAGGTTAGGCGCTATGGACGATCGTGTTCGAGCAGCCGAGTGACCCGACACCATGCGCTTACGGCAGGTGCTTGCCTCTTACAGCCTTTCTCGCTGGTGTCGGCTTCTCTCGTATATACCTTTAATGCCGCTTCGGCAAGAGCCAGACCCAAAAGAAGTACCGAGGCATCTGCCTCACTCTCTAGACGGGCGCGCGAGTTTCAGATCGTCGAAGGCTCGACCGAGTGGGAGAGAGGAATCGAGCCACGCGCCAACCATCCCCTCTACTCTTCCTCTTCCTCCTTCACGATGTTTCTTCGCATTTATTGACGCTCTATGTTCTTATGCTGCACTCTACAACACTGTAGATCTCTCTTCCTACTTCCAGCCACTTCCTATTGGTTGCATAGGGATCATTAACTTCTGATACCACGAATATTTTAGGTTAAATGAAAGTATCTGCATTTTCTATACAGTACCGGTATAATGTACTATTAAGTAATTTGTTAGCAAATATTCTTTTATTTCCACACTCTTATGTGATATTCTACTACCTGCGATAATTAGAAATTCTTTTTATTTTGTAAAATTTCCGATATCAGAAAAATCGTCGTTCTTTGAAAATGAAATGTGAAACCTGATAAAATAGGAGGCATCATTGAAAAACAAGATTATGTATAAATATATTTTGTTGCCACCGCATATATTTTTAAGCTTTATGATTCAGGAGAGATAGTCAAAGAACAGAATTGTGAAAATATGGAACATCTTTCGTATTTATTTAAGTTACCTCAGAATTTAAACAATATATCGAATATAAGTTCAATGCAGAAGATTTGACTGGATATTAGGTCAACTATATTTAAAGCAATTACAGTTATCATTACATATCATAACATATCATTGACAGAAGTATTGTTTATACTTACAGCTATAAGAATTAAATTACATAGAATTATATTGATCATAAATTGTTATAACCTTACGTAAAGTGATGCCTCTCGAAATTCAATACACCCTTAAATGACTCAAATGCTATTTGCGTATTCTTGAATGTATTGTAAGTACCTATAGATACAAATCTTAATGGACACGTGTTATTAACGAGTACATATTCGGCGCATCGTGAAGCCAAATATTTCACCTATATTAGTAACTATCAGTATGCAAGATTTTATCAAATAGAAAATTATGTTCAATTTCAAACCCAATCAACGCTTTCTTATTAACTTGTATGTCTCAAACATTTTAAAGCGTATCTAAAGATGCGTTCTGTATAAACAGTCTTTCTTATAAAAATATAGTATAAAGTTTTACATTTATCACTCATATTATAAAGATTACATTGTTTATCGTATTAATGTAAATTTTACTTTTTTTGTAACTGAAATTACTACTTAAGCCTCAAACTCTAGTGAAAATTTCACAGTATTATATTTATAAATATTAGAACATTTCGTTATATAAATACTAATGATAAATATTTGCATTATAAAAAATAAGAATAAAGTAAATTAAGTTTTAACAAAATAAAAATGTATGCTAAAATACTAAAAATTTTTCGCTACTTAATAAAAATTGTTTCTCGAAACTTGACTGTTTTACATAAAAACATATGAATACAATACTAAGAATAACAACATAAATGTGTTGCTATAGTTATATCATTATGATTAATATAACTTGAATATTTAAAAGTTTGTTAATAATTGTTTATTGTAATGTAAAAGATATGATATAAAGAAACGCGTAAAACACCTATAAAAATATATATCTGCTCTTTCATTTACGTTTCTACAAGCATCTCTGACGTTTCCACATATCTCGAGACCCTGCTTTTCTTTCAGCATTTGCTTCATCTGGTTTCAGCGTCTCGTTCCGGGGCGGTGGGCTATGAAACGTTTTGCGACGAAAAGGACGTGAAGTGGCTGGCCACGTCAAAATCGGGGAGAGCTACCGACAAAAAGCTCAGGCACCGAGCACAATACACGCCCACTCTGGTATTATTTTCAATTCCATGCATTCAAGCATTGAACCGCCTCTGGAATCGCTATTCCTGTGCTTGAAATCGGCTTTTATTATAACTATACGCAAATGTGTAAGTACCTGTGTATGTACGTATGCCTTGTGAGCATGCACATAAAATCTTCTCGTTATTATTCGCATTGATAAATGATCGCTGCCGCGTCATGGCGAACAATACTGCAGAAAAACGTTTGCTCCGCCGACGCTACAATCAGCCGGATATGAGCGACGCCACTCGCCCCCATCCATTTCTGGAACCCTTTTAACTTAATTTCTACGGTTTCTCTGCAGATTACGATTTCACTACGATGCTTTGTCTTCTGACGTTCTTTCCTTTCCGCTCGTTGAAATCTCTTTCCTGCGCCACGTAGCTACAACAGCCGCGAAATTTCTCACTTTATTGATAAGCATTTCGCGACATTCTCAGTGATGCGAGAAGTTTAAGGTAGTAGTGTAGCAAGTAGTTTTATTAGCACAGTTTCTTAAAATATATAGTTACTATGAATATTTGAGAGTGCGGAATTAATTGAATTACAAGAATTGCTTAATATTGTATCGAATATAAAAATGATTTCTGAACATAAATACAAATTTTAGTTGTTTCTATTTATTAAAATTAAATTCAAAAAATATATAATGTTTTTATATTATAAATATAATTCTACTATTTCCCTTTAATGTACCGTAGTTATATGTGCATTGTCATCACGCCTTTCAATGATACTACCAAAATATTGGTAAAAATGGGAAGGATGTATCTAAAAGTAATTCAAAAGAACTCAATGATTTTTTTAAATCCATTAGGTATTCATATTCCTACCACTTCTCGAGTATTATGCGAAAAGAATCCACGAAGAAAATATTTCTTATCCTTTTTTAACCATTATTTCATAATTTGAAATTTTGTGTAAATCGATTATCGACATAACGAAGTTTGCATAACACACAGTGTTTTTAAGTATATACGTAGACAGGTAACGTATAAAGATTTTGGATTTTCGAGAATATTAAAATACGTATATCAGAACCAGTTTGATCATGTTTTATAATTTGTACAAACATATGAATAAGAGCTTTACATGATTTTTATTAATTACGTATATAAGTACGTATATTTACAACATACTACATGTCTTAGCTTAAAATACGTGGCTTTGTCAGAATACAAAAATGTAGCACGACGTGTAAGAACTACGTACGTACCAGCATAAATCAAGGATTAAAACATTGTCGATGCGAAATTTCTTGCAGAACCGCTTGTAAGTAAATGTTAAATCCACTTAATCTTCCGCTCGTGCTACGAGATGCGAGATGCATCTTAAATTATTTTGTCACGAAGAATAGAGAAGAGAAAGAATCGTTTAATAAGGTGGTAAATATGTACTTGACATCACAGCTGCGAAATCTATGGTGGGAGACGTCCTTGAAATTCAAGGTAGCCTCTGTCGTAGTATAACGCAGAAATACAGGATCTTGATCTTCGTTGCTCTTCATAGCTTCTTCCTGTTAGTCTACTAACTTATATCCATTAAGAATCTCGCAAAAAACGCTGACAAACATGTTAAGCATGCATCTTAATCATACAACAATGTTTTCAATTATAAGTACTATGAAGTACTGTTTAAAATCAACAAGATCGATAAACATCAATCTGTGTAATGTTATATTCGCGTAGACTGTACAGATATTTTATTAGAGAAATCTCTATCGAAGAATAACGACGAGTTATTCGCTTTAATTGAGGACAAATGAATTATCGTGTCAAGAAGTAGTTAAAGGGCAAATAAAAGGAATACAAACTGAGACTGTTCTTGTAGCACCGATTCACTTGCATCAAACCAGTTTATAGAATATTTTGCATGAACGAAAGATTGATTACCTCGAAAGCAAGAACAGATAATACTTATTTTTATACGATTATTCTTTAAATACTAATATGGTGGTCTCGCAAATATATTCGAACATTTGTTGACAAATGACATGTCTCTCGAGTTATGTCTTAATTTGACAACTTCGGTTCCATCTTAGACAAATAAATATGTCGGTCTAACATTCCAAATTTCTGACCAGTTTTTAATATTGGGACCATTATAAAAGTTTCTAATTTATAAATAAGTAGAAATAACATTAGCTCAGAGGAAATAGTATTAGTAGCATAGCAATGCTTTTGTGTCTTAATAAAGCATGAAATATATTTGCAATACATTCATATAACTACATACACTGTTTTATTTATGAAATATTTCTGAAACTTCATCATAACTTCAATTTAGCAATCGTGCATGTATGTAATGTGATAACAAAAAGAATCAGTATGTAAAGTATTTTAAATGTTAAAAACACTTTTCTAAATTTAACATGGAAGAACAAGCTATTGAATTTAGGAAAATAATAAATAGTTGCAACTTGAGAAAAATTTATTAGATTAAAAAGTGAATTCTATATATTTTTATCTATATTTTTTATTATATTCTAATATCTTTCCGAATCTACTCTATTCTTCTACTTCTAAATCTATTCTACTTCGAATCTACACTATTCTCAATTTGTTGTATACCTGTATATAGTTTTACAAGTGGCATATCTTTGATGCGTGTAATATCATAATAATAAAGAAAAGCGAGGTGAGAACGAAATTGCTAAGCCAGTATCCTACAGCACAGATAATTATGGCAAAGGAATCCAAAAGCGATAATTATGTGAAGCGGATCGTGTCATAAACTCTCATTAATTCAATTAGCCAAAGCCCTAACCCATCCTTAGTGTCCAAATTGGATGGTGTCTGGGCCCGGCAGGACATCACGGAATCCTGTGACCACCATTCGCAATTCCTTGTTTCATCGCAAATGTAAAAACAAAATCGTAGCTGTAAAGGAAAGAGTTTATTTGTCGGCCACATGAAAGCTGACTTTTACAGTGACCTATGGCAGTTACTAAAAAGAAGTAATTTTTTACGACATTCCAATGATATTAACTTCGAGGTTGTAAAATGTAGATCTTAATGCCTTTACTTGACGTTTCAACAAATGTCTGGAGGATTTTCATGATACAGGTACTAATCAATTTTAGTACTAATCAAATTTTTCGTGTTAACGATAAATCGTGATAGCAATTACATTAAAAAGGTAAATTATTTTTGCACATGTCAAGATACCTACATAATAAATATAAATATGAGTTTGCAACAAATATCTTATTCTGAATATTTTATACAATTGTATTCAAGAACTAAAATTATACCTATATATCATTTTCTTAACATTGTATATAATGTTAATGATATTAAAATTGAGTACCTACATGAAGTTACTTGTACATACCTAAGTATTGTAAGACTCATAACTACGTTATGTATCTATATTATAGATATATAATTATTGTCCGACATAAGACAAATTTAAACAATTTTTAATTCAATTTATTTAAAACTGTATATGTATATAATATATAAACATTCTTTCATTTCTTTTTTACTATAACAAACTTTACTAACTAAAAACTGTATATATATATATATATATATACATACAGTTCAAAAGCTTAATCACACAGGTAAATACCTATTTCATCATTTTCATTACAACTTGTTATCTCTTTTCTTAAATTTCTATACTTCATATTTTCATCATTTTTATTATATCAAACTGAACGCAGCAATTTTATCGTACCTGACGGAAAATCCCTTGTGTTAACAAAATGGCCATCGAAAAGTACGCAAGCGGAGGTTTCAAAGTGGAATAACAAAACATTGAAAGCATCACCTGGAGTGTATCGTTATTACCAAATTTTGCAGGATATTACAAAACACATCAGACGTCAGATGGCTCGTGTTAATTAAGCCACCGTTATGAAAAACGGTTGCAGAGAATGGCGGTCCGTCGCTCCCGGCAAAACACCGCCTTGAAACGTGGGGTAGAACGATAGAATACCATGATTTATTTCACCGCCACATGTAAGCTACAACCTTTTGCCGGCATATAACTTTAATCTGCATTAACGAGAACCAGTGCATAATTTTGTGCGATATTCAAAATGATTCATCCCTTTATGACGCAATATTACATGGTACTGGCTGTTGAAAGTTTGTACGTACATCCATCGGAAAATATTGTTCGACTAATGGAGAGAAACTAAGGAAGTAAAATTAAGAAAGACGCGTTGTTAGTTAATTACCAGTAATTACAAAATTTATAACACAAAAACTGTATAACTACAAAAAAGTATAAAGAGACATACTTACACTTATGGAAGCTAATAATACATATACACGATAAAAGTTTTTTGTATAATTTTTCCGTCTCAAAGGCGAAGAAGATCTTTGATATCTCAATATTGTATCTTACATTTTAATACTATACATAAATAAATATTTCAAATTTCTCATGAATGTAAAATGTCATTGATTAAAAGGGCATAATATATTAATATATGATAAATATAGATACTGGAATTTTAAATGTTTCATTTTCTTAATTTATTGAAATAAAATACCAATTCTATTTCTTACTGTTACGTGGGGTATATTAGAGTAATTTAATTAGAAAATACTTCTGCTCAACATATATATATATCATTTGTTATGTTAACATATAGGTACAAATGTTCACAGAATATGGGTATAGAAAATAAATATTCGTGAAAAGGCAACCAAATATTGCAGGAAAATATAGGAACCTTAAAATGTTGATTACAAAGCAAGAATTAATTTAATTTAGTATATTACATTAATCATACAACTAATATATGATATGAAAAATTATAATCTAACCGTATTTTATATATAATAGAACGAAGAATTTACAAAAAATTTTGTATGCTCGAGAATATCATTATGAAATAAAGATAAGAACGCAAATGATTCATTATTAAATTTCATAAAAAATTTTGGGGCACAAAATAATTTTTGAAACATCAGACAAATGGAATGATTCACGAAAAGTCGTTATCGATGACTTGTGTAAACCATTATGTGAGTACAAATTTACGAGGGAAACTGTACAAAATTATATGGTATAAACTCGAAGAATACCAATTTACGGACCTCTGCCTACATAAATTGAATATGAAGTGGCAGTAATGGAAAATCAGAAAGAAAGTATTCCTCAAAGATATACTTACACACGAATGAATCTATTGGAAAACATTATTGTGTCTTTTTAGTATTAGTAGAGTAAACGTTTTTTTATGTAAAATTCAGAAAAATAATGTAATAGGAAGAATAGTATAAAATAGCACAGATTAGAATAAAATAAAGTACATACATTATAAAAAATTCTTACTGCAATAATCTTTTAACTAATTTTGAAAGCATCTACTAACATAAGAAATTACCAATTCTGAAATGATACAAATATATACCATGAAACATCAATATGGAACATAAGAATGAAGAGTATACTACACATATGTATACTACACATCATTGTGAATAACTTGGTTTACAAAGAAAGTTCGCAGAAATTGATAATTTACTTGACAGTATCATATAATAACGTATCATTTCGATAAATATATTGTTACGAAACAATATAACGCATAAATAATATACTATATACGCATAATAATGTACAAGTATTACACAATGAAGAAAACAAGAATCGAGATTACAAAACTGAAAAATGTGCAACGAAAAATTTTAATTTATGGCACATATTGGATACTAAACATACAAATTATGTTGATAGAACATATAAATCTTTAGGAAAAGTGCAAGGCATAGATGAATTATATATAATTTATGAATAATGTATAATTTATAAAATATCGAATACTTTAATTTTATAATACATTTGCTTCAATAGACGATCTTCTAAATATTTCAAAAACCATTTAATAAAATTCTCTTATGCAAGTAATAGCGCAATTCGAACTTTCTGTAGAACAAACGTATCCAACCGAGCTGTTCAATGAAGCTTGAAACGACATTCAGAATTACATCGTTAATCGTTTCCAGACACAGTAATGCCGATAATTTACCCCCTACCCCTCCCGCCCGATAATTTGTCCGACACATTCTTGCTCCCAGTATAACCAGTCGCTAAATGGTTTATTACAAAAAGAAGAAAATGACATTTATTATGGCTAATTTAAAAGTGACTATCGCATTCAACGATAACAGCGGTTCGTTGAGCGATCATTGTCGTCTACGTAGCGAAAAAATGTATCGGCAAGACATCGTCGGAGGTGGCACAATGGTGGCAACGATGGAGACGGAGAAACCGCGCTGAAACAGCCGCGGCGCCTCGAATCGCGGGAAAGTACGATGACGAAGTTTTGCGTTAATGAGTGTTGGCGCGCGCCACAGTATCAGAGGAAGGGTGATGGCGCACCGTAGACAGGCGCACGCGTATCAAAAGAGGACAAGAGACAAGAGAGACGAAGAGGTAGCCTCCTCTACGAGCGAGACGATACGGACGGTGCTGCGGTCCTCTCGTACGCACAAACGCGGAGAACGAAACGGCAGCTGCAGCTGCGCGCTGCCACGCGCCCTCCACTTCTCGACTCTCTTCGGATACGATTTTACAGGTCCGCGACGTCGCGTCCTCTCTTTCTCTCTTTCTCTTTCTCTTTTCTTCACCCCGCTCTTTACCTTTCTGCTCTTCTTCTTTTCACCAATGCCTCTTTTTCCCCTTACTTTGTCCACCCTACGGCTTTCCTCCTCGTCGCACGAGCGCCACCCGTCTTTCCTCGTCCTTGTTCACGGGCGCGGTGACACGTATGCACGCATACTTTCGTGGAGTCGTGCGTCCACGAGGACCACCGGACTCGTCACCTGCACCTCGGCAGACTCCCAACTCCCAACGGTTCTACGGCCACCGTCGACACCTTGCCTAACTTCTTCGGCTGCAAAGTGGGGGTTACCAGCGAAATTCACAGATTGAAATCAATTTGACGATAGCGAGCTTCTGATAAAGTTCTGAAGGAATACGTTTCTTCGTAATCGCACCTCCTCTTTCTCCAATGTTCGACTTGACAGTGAATGAACATTTCTATGCTGGAAACAAATTCAATTCGTTGTGGCAATGAAAACAAGTTCCCAGTGTATGTACATACGTAGATTACTACATGTTCGATAAACAAGTTGAGTACCTTGGGTATCACATTTTTCGAAGTGGTAAACTTGTGAGTTAAAATTATTTTCAATGTATGCTACTATTAATATAACGCCATCATTTTATTGTAGTATTTATAATACTAAGAAATTACGAGTAATTTCTTTATATATTATAATTTTCTTATAATTAATTGAACTAATGGCGCAGGGAAATTAAGAGTTTCATTATAGTTTCATTTAGATCATGAAAACTGGTCGCTTTTATTATAAAAATTGATCTAACATTGAAAAATTACCAACCAGTCTGTAGTATACTATGATAAATACAATACACATACGCGATTATAATTAAAGTCGTATAATAAGGCCAGTATATACAATTATATTTCTATTTCGACAAAAGTCAACATTAACATTGGCAAAAGCAGCTGCATATAACAAGTAATCATAAAAACAAGAAATCTGTAATTCGTCATATTGACGAGTTTAATAGCTTCAATCAGTGTTAAAATTGTAGTACCGTTTCAAGGGATAATTTTCTCAGAATCTCAGTGAAATTGAAATACGTTTTATTCTGAACATAAAACTCTTTTAGATTTATCTACGTGAGCTTATCATAACTTAGAATATTCATACGATTCATCGTCAGATTTATTTTTAGTCTGCCAATGTATTCTTGGTAACAAACGCTTCATTGATAAAACGCGAAGAATCGAAACTAGTTACTACGGAAAACGAAAATTAGATCATATGGAATTATAGGATATACTATTTTCCGTGGCAGATTGCATGTTTTTGGAGTTCATTCGAGGAGGGGCTCTGACGTAACATGCGACAGTAAACGAGCTCTTGAGCCAAAGACAGGTGCAGGTGCATCGGGCAAAGATGAATTCTGATGCACGATATTTCTTTCGCGCGTGCGTGCTCGACCACGATTGAGCACGCGCCTGTGTTACTTCTTCTCGGTGAAAATGCGCGCAGCTAATATGTCAACCTTCCGGAAAGCGTTTACGAACCATAAAATGCAACGAAATACGTGACGCTTCTTCGACAGTAATGATCCAACAAATTAAACTGACAATTATATTTTGACCCACAAAGTATATTAGAATTGAATGAATTAGCGAGAAAATTACATTTCGTTCAGTACTTCTGCGTGGATTTTTCGAGATCTAAGATCATTATAGTTTTAATAACTTTTTAAATTAATGAAGTAGGTATTTATTATTAATATGAAACTTTCGTCAAGATTAAAAATGTTTTATTTTACATAACACCAAGATACTAAAATAGTAAACAAGTGGTTAAACACATAACATAAAAGCTTGTATCTCGAAATTTTCGTCATACGAATACAACATTAATAATTTTAGAATGGGGATTAGATTCATATCTTCTCTTTAGGACGAAATAATTATTACCTTAGTCGATATGATCGAAAGTGTATACTTATACCTAAATTTTTAGTGATCCATAGTCATAAAATCGTAGATAAATATTCATCCGCCTATACTTTTAGTACATTCAAATCAAAGTATATTCGCAAACACAAAGTTTCAACGCGGCAGCTGCCGATCGTAATTGGTACCCTCGGAGGCCCGCATCTTCAAAGTGTCGACATGTATCCTGCATCGAAAATAAGAAGCTAATAAAAATGAAAAAGAAACGTTGGCACGCGTCTCGCTGTATCTCAGCCAATTAAAGTTTATGAAAAATCTGGAGATGCAAGCGATGTGTGGAATGCTTTTGCTTTTGATGCAGTTTTCGATCAGACTTGCATTATATTTGTGCAGAGCTTACATCCGTATCGCGAAATTCTTACGTGCAATTGCGCTTGCTCATTTGGCGAATAATGATCTAGGAAGAAAAAGGATGTGAATATTGAGAAGTGTAATTTTTGCTTGAACAAATTACAGTGATTTATGAAAATATTCGAATAATTGTAAATACATATTATAAATATATATGTGTATTATACGAAACATCTTAAAATATCATTAGCTCTGTCAGGTTGAAATTTTTAACAAGTCTGAAAAAATATATATAGAAATTATATCATAAGATATTTATTAAGCATTTAGTATATATATTATAAGCAGTAGGTATATTTAAGATTAGGAATCTTACAAATATAGAATAAAACAAAATAAAATTCAATAGAAATGAAATATGAAACTATTTGCTATCAGTTTTTAATTCGAATATCTATCGGTCTTACTATACATGGCGTCGCTTTCCCCAACCTTGAAATCCCTTTTTCTCAGTAAATTTCGAACACGATCCATCTGCCGTTTTGTTTCCAACCGGGTTTCTTGCACCGCTATACTTACTGCAACGTCTTTTTCTTATCTTAGTAATAAATTATTGTCTTGTATCTTTTCATGCAAGTTTTGTTCGCAGTTGTAAGTCTTGAAACTTATTCTAGTAAATATATAAAATGTCTAATGACAAATTAAATTTTCAGTTATTTTATAGAAATTGCTGAAAATTAAATATTTAATAAATACATATATCATATATAAAACAAATAATAGAATAAGAGATGTATAATGAGAAAGTGAATAACTGATCGCGTAAAATTAAAAAATAATTTTGTTTCATATGATAAAGAGACAATCACCTTTTTGTATTCAAATTTTTATCTTATATAAATTTATACAAATGAAAATTAATATACGTGACATTAACATTATCTTTCTCTGAGTTTGAGATCGTGAATATTGTCATATCGAAAAAAAATTCACTCGTATAATTGTGCTTTCTAAATATAAATTACTTTTGTCTTTGTAGGTATGATTACTATGAAGACTTGTTGAAAAAGCATAATCTATTTCTAATATTAAATAGAGACAAAAATGATGAAAGGTCTTTATTATTTTCTGCACAAGTTTTCTTAAAAGTTGTAAATGAAAAAGAACTGCCTCAAAAAATATGTTAAACATTGTAATAAACGAGAGATATATAGACATATAATAAATAGTATACGCAGTATTCTACAAAATCTAAATACATACTTTAATTTTAAAAAATCATTTTATATCGCGCATATTTAACAATAAAATTGTACAAAGCATTTAAATATTGATTCTTAGCTGAAGTGTTCAATAAATGTCATATATGTATGTAATATACATAGTACAAATATGAAATTCGATTACCATTTAGTATTATATTTAACAGAAGATAATAGAAAATATTCTAGAGGCTATAAAGAACTAATTCAAAAAATTCACTTTGTAACGGAAAGAAAAGTTTTCAACAAACCTATTATGAAGTTAGTCCATAGGATACAAAAGATTACCGATAAAAGCCATACAAATATTATTCAATAAAATACCAATTCCATAAAAGTACAAACCCAAAGTTCACACAGCTTTCTTAATGAACAATGAAATAATAACTTCGAGACTAAAACGCAGTCGATATACACGGTTATTCGAAACAAACGCGTCATCGTTTTTTTGTATTTCAATAACGTGAGATAAGGAGGCTACGTTGTAAAATATAAGAATAAAAAGAAAGAAAATCCTTGCTGCTCGAAGGTGCTAAAAACATCGATAATCTCGGTGAGTAATAACGAAGAACAAACCCGAAAAGAACCCTGAAGAAAGAGAGCCGCGCCAAAAAGGGACTAGGGGCGAGAAGAAGAGAGGGAAGAATAAGTGCGAATCGAGTTAAGTGAAAGGGAGTAACGAAAGTAGGAAAGGAACGAAAAGAGGAAGAGAACACCAGGAGATTTTTAAGATAACGCCGGTATAGTGCATCTACCTAAGGTTCTTAGCGCCGGTACCTTGTTAATTACACCTCGACCGATCGTAATTATCCCCTGGCAGATAATGAGTCGATTACCAAAGATGGGGTCGAACGAAAAAACGACAACTTTTGCGTCGCCGCTACCACTTCGTCATCCTTGACCAGATTAAAAAGGTGTACTTTTGTTTTAGAACTTCATTTTAATAGCACTCTATTTGCATATTTATAATGATAAATAAATAATAAAACGTGGTTTGCTATCGATATGAAATTAGTTGGAGCTATTCTTGTATTTTGTATTGACTATCATTAACATATATGTTGTTCAAAATCAATAAATCGATCGTTCGCAATTTCTAGATAGTTTAGAATTATAAATATTTCTTTATGTATATTGCTAGAAATGAAAGTATTTATAAAATGTTTTCCGCTTAGTCTACTTTAAGCTACATATGCATATATGGGTGTATGCGTCCATTAAAAAGCTGTGCAGTTTACAATTGTCTAAAAATTACACAAATAAGAGTAATATATTCGACAGATTCGATACTTCCTTTTATAGTTAACTTAGAAATTGCGATACACGTTTCATTGTTGCAATTTACGATTAAAAAAGGCATTTCTATGAAGTTCCATATATAAATAGAAAGACAAATAATATAATTATCAAAGTTGTATTAGTTGTAAATTAAAAACAATACTAATGGAGTAAAGATTTTTAAAGAATATTTTAAATAAACATTGTAAATGTTTACAATATTATATTAAAAACTAATTTCAAATGCAATTTCATAAAATATTAATTTCTATTAATAAATCTATATGATATCCATAAATAATGAATTAAATTTAAAAGTTAATAAATTTCTAATAGGTATAATTTAGACATATTAAACTGTCTGAATCTAATCATAAAAAGTATTTTCTTTTCTGAATGTTTGTTTTAACTAATTTTATTCAACTTCCTATTTTTCATTTTGTAGAATAAGACTGATAAACTGAATAATTTTTTAAAATGAAAAAATAAATTTGATTTTATATAGAACTTACTTTATATCATATTATTAAAAATCTTTATGAAAGAACTTGATATACATAAGAGCAACAAATTTCACGTATCAATTTTTAGTATTAAATTATATGTATCGTTACTACATGGCTCTTCTGGAACAATATAACGAACTTTGAATAAAATTATACCTACTTACACGTAACATTTGCACTTTATTAATCCTAATACATATACCTTTACTCAGTATAATTTAATCATTAGAGTTACATATATTGAATATATTATACCAATCCGCATTTAGGTTAAAGTTTTCAATATTTTTTGTGAACTTGTAACCAACGTTACTCTTCTCTACATAGCATACCTTTTTTACGAAACATTAAACCTTCTACATTTTATCATCGTCAACCACGCATGCTGGTCAAGCTATAAGAAAAGTATTAACGAAGAAAAGAGTTATTTAAACGTTTTATTATCCCTGGTATAAAGATTGGCAAGGAGAGGTCGTAGGTCATCGGCGAAGCAAAGCGTTGTTTGTTGTATGGGCGTCCTTGTTCATGGGACCTTGACATCTCATACCTGTTCAACCTTATAGGGCAGACATCGTCGTTTATCAAAATGAAGATAATTTTATTGTTTGCGACTTTCATTAAACACTTAAGAATATATTTATAAATGTATTTGTAAATGAAAGGTCTTTGTAAATGAATATGTATATCTATTTTTTATGATTGTGATAGTTACCCACACTGTATCTATGAATCACATATGTATTTATACAGATTCCATAGCATTTACGTTTGTATAGAGAGTACCATTTATGGATGGGTAACATATACAAGGTGATCCGCATAACATGGCCAAACCAACTGCGGGGTGATTCACTGTGTAAAAATAAATTGGAATTGTGGAATAAAATTTTTTATCCGAGGTTTCATTTTCGTGAAAATCTTGAAAAATTCTTAAATACTCGATAAATGAACATTCTTTGAACACAAAGAGACGAGAAGATTCATGTGCCACCGGAGTAGGCAATGTCTTTCTTAAATCTCGGTACCTGTAATTAAATGTTATCTGAAAGTTATCTGAAATATCTGAGATTTTTCGGTAAGCCCGTCAAAGACCCCGAAGCTGTTGACAATTTAGATAACGCTGTCAAAAAAGCCGTACAAATTCCTTTGTACGATGGGTATAACCGAAATTTTTCTTGAAGGATCCTTTTGCAGGCTGAGGGCAGTCGAAATCCGGGAAGTCGTAAAGCGACCAAATAGCCTTCACTCGAAGTTCAACAAATCTTTACCGCGGTAAAATTGTGCGAGATCGATCGAGGGGAAAAGGAAAAAGGGAATTCACATAGCGACGTACTTACCTGATTGTGAATTTTTGCATCGATCGTTTATTCGTTTATAAAATCTCAAGATAGATTAAATATTTATTGTTAACAATTATGGTACAATGTAATTGTACTTCCTCCGAGAAGCAATTATGAATGGAAATACCTGTGGGTTAATAATTATCGAGAAGGAATGGAAGGCAATTTTTTACATAGAACTCGATCGTTATCTCTATTCTTAATGTTCATAGGTTAATGCGATACTTCCTTTACTTTCTCGATATCATTTCCTCGATCGATTATTATCTTTTTCGACACATTTCAAATAAATTATTTAATATCTTTATCATCAAGCATATATAAATAACGTTCTTGTAAAACACGATGATATATAGATATTACACATTAGACCCCACTTTAAGATATTTGATTCAAAGTTATGTAAAACCTTTATTAATTCTATATAATGGAAAATGAATTAATAGAATATAACGTTCTCCTTAACAATTATTTCAAGGAAATATTTAAATATTTCATCATTAACAATATCATAAGATTAGGAAATCAATTATCTTCGCCACAAATGTGTATAGGTACAGGTTTAATCAATAAAAATCATCGCCTGAAATAACTCAGTACTTGTTGATTTTATCAAGTAACGTTTGAAATGAAATTTATTTTGTTCAAGAAAACTTATTAGGTGGATACATTTTTATTTTAACATATCTTATAGTTTCTGAGATATCACAATGACCTTGAATCTTTTAAATAGTACCACATATCTTTCTTGACACTGTGTTGTAGCTGCTTAAAATGTGAATTCAACGACTTTTAACAAGATGACATTTGATAACTTTGAACTTGAAGACGAAATGAAAATTTTTGGTATAACTGCATTTACATTCAATGTTTTTCTTCAAAGTAATGGAAACACTACAAGATAACTTCTTTCGGTGGGCATTAATGTGATTTTTTACTGCGGGTAACATTGAAAGATGCTGTACATTAGCATACATCAACTACTTCAGAAGGCATCCGAGGCATATTAAAAAAAGTTTATGGGGAAATTACTGTTGACACACAACGAGCCATTTGTACTTACTTCATTCCGATACCAATCGCAAAAATGTCCAGATGTCAATAGCTACAACTTCAAACACACATTATGGGAGCAGACACTATATATATTATACATAGCGTATATCGTGCATTTACTCTCCAAAAAGTTTCATTTCGTTTTGAGATTCGAGGCCACCTAAAGAGCACTTTATTAGAAGTCGTTAAATTCGTCTTTTTGGCAGCTACAATGCAGTGTTAATGAAAATATATGATGCTATTTAAAAAAACTCAAGGTCGCCTTTGTAGCTCAGAAATTATAGAACGTAAAGAAATCAAAGCACGTATGACAAGTCTCCTAAAATACAATGACTTTAATTTTAAAGATTTTTTAATAAAATCAACAAGAAACGAAATATTGAACATGGTTCACTCTAGATATCATCGACTATAACATAACTTCAAATTTGGAATTTTTGAGTTAGTAATATAAAAAAAAGACTCAGTTGTTGTTGGTACTTTTTACGAATTAAGTCTTGTAAGTGAGCTTCCAGAACTTAACACACGAAGAGATTTGTGTCGTTATTGCATTTTTACATTTGCTCTTCTACATTGCATTTCTACATTGCTCGAGTACATTATTTTTTTACATCGAATATGTTCAATAACTAACAGTATCATTAAAACCACACAAAGCAGTATTATCTTGTATCAGGTTTAAACAGATTTTATTTAAAATAAAATGAAAATATAAAAACTTATACAAAGGACATTTATTCAAATAAAAAGTAAAACAAAATAGCCAAATAATTTTCTTATTCGGAGAAACTAATATATAACCTAAAAAATAACTTCTGTCCAAATAAAACCTTATTTAAATAATATCTATCCAATCCTACAATGTATTAGTAGCAACAACAATCGTTAATGTCATAAATTTATTGTTGTTGCGTACAATACGTATTTTTCTAACCATCCTTTTTTACAATCATATCGATCCTGAAGTGACCGGTCAATGATTATCGCTTATACCTTCCTAAAATCATAAAATGGTTGGGTAACTGCGAACAAACAATTTAGTGAGAAGTTCGAGGATCAGAATTGAAAGTTTTGTTCGGCACGAAGCATTCCTAACGAATACCAAGCTCTTTGGACAGATCCTGCCAGATAGTCCTGGAAGCATGTGCTGTCCTTCGTGGCATTGCCTTTGTTCGTTCACGTGAAAAATGACTCGGCGAATGATCCGCTACGGGAAAAAGAGTCTCGGAATTACGCGAAGGACAGAGAGAGAATACCAGCAGTTGTACTATAAATCTTGGTCTGCGTAAGCGTGTGTACAAGTCAGCGGTCGATCGATTCTTGTCTCGTGACAAGAAGCTACGGATGTTTTTACACAACGGACCAAAAGATAGGAATTCATTTTTTTCACCTTCCACGGAACGACGCAACGCGACGACCTAACACGAAAGTAAAATAAGATAATTTTGCACAGCTTCTTATAGCGCTGCTTATACCGCAGCTATACGACACAATATTGATTATCATTTGTAATGATCACAGATAATACTCTTAATCGTAAATTTTAGTCTTTGAATGCTATAAAAATTCATAATGATAAAAAACATGTTGAATCACTATTTCGAAAGGAAATTATTTCAAATTACATATTTACGAAATATTTCATATAATAAGTAGTTTCTCTCAAATGTTGTCCTTAAATTTTATTAAAATTTTTATTGTTTCAATCTTTATCTTTCTACATATAATACATAAAATCAACATCTTAAGAAGCTAGCATGATCTTAATATTATCAAAGAAAAATATATTCAAGTTACAGACAATATTTGATAAAAATTATATTTTATCATAAAATATAATTGAAAATCTTTGGATCTTAAAAGTTTGAGTTTTACGAAACGTTATTTCATAGTTTAAAAAGGATGCTATTTCAATCTCTCTTTAATTCACGCATTAAAAATTTCTAAACTTTTATAAGCTTTCACAAATTAATTTAGAAAATTATTTTACCTGAAATGTTGCATTTTTGCAATCTCATTCTTAAGCTATCTAACATGTTTAGTTAATGATACTTCAGTGATATTTAATTTCAAGTATTCGTAAATTTCTCTTATTATTCAGGAGACGCATATTATTGACCAAATGAAGCCTTGTTTGCCAACAAGGAAAATCCAAGCGAGTCATCCGATAAATCTTTCAGCAAAAGATCTCGTATAGCCCTGCCTCTAATCGAACCTTGCTTGACGGCGTAACGCGCCATTACAAACGATACTACGCGGATATCTTCAAAGAGCCTCAAACATTGAAAATGAATCATTGCTGTTCACCAGCGTAAATACAAGTATTTATCAAATGATGACAACAGGAAAAGTATGTGAAATAATATTATGCATAATATTATGTATATAAAATAACTAATAATAAATATTTATTATTACAGTTGAAATTTCAGCTTACAAGCGAAGGAAATTAAGCACAATGTCACTCCACCCATTTACACATAAAATAACGCTATTCAATTCTAATTCAAGATGATATGTGTAATAATATATTTGAATCGATTATTCTATATATGTTATTATTAGATGTATTATAAGATGTTTGCTCAGATAATTATGTAAACAATATAACCCATTACGTAAGACATGGCTCCGCTTAATAACAGTACCCTGATTAATAAGAGTCATTACGATTACGCAAAACATATTTAAATGAGACATTAATTAACGAAATAAAGTAATCATGGAAGCGTAGACAGAATTTAATGAAGTATCTCTTATTGAACGACATAGGTTGGCTGATTTATTGCATGTTCATGGATATAACGTCGGAATATGGTGCGCTTATATAGCAAGGTATGTGTTGCAATTATGATGTTATGTAACGAAATTATATATGTACCGTGCCTAAAAATGTAATATTCCATATAAAAGAAGTATTTTATACTTCGTAGTTTCTTTCTCTACTTGTAATAAGCAAATTATTGTACTGCAGCACCAATACAAATTCAACTATAGAATGTTCAAACTTGAATTACATAACCAAGAAGTATTTATGAATATAATAAAACTAAGAATTCTGTTACAAATTTGTATCATTGATATCTGTTAAACAAATTAATTATTTATAAATTCTAATTTGGCGAAATGGTAGCTCAGTTAATGCAATTAGAGTATACGTATCTATTAATTAAGTATGAATAGTGACTGCAAAATGTATTTGCACATATTATTTTCTAATAGAAACGTTTTTTTATCAAATTCTATATAATTTCATTCGCATAGCATCGAAGTTTTGTAGTTATATGATAATATTACTAAGTGATACGAAACTTAATATACTTGAATGTACTTAATGATAATAATATATAAAAGATATAATAAATATAATAATCTACAAATACTTTTTGTAACCACTGTTCGATATAATAGAACCACAATTTTTTATACACTTTCGATGATCTGTTCAAAAATTGTTTGAACAAAAGTTGACTCGCACCGAATCGACAACAGATTGAAACGTAAAAGAAATTCTATCCAAGAAATTGCATCTATGTGTGTGTCACGTATATCATATATGTTACATTGTATGTGTCATTGAAACAGATTCTGTTATGTTATATAGGTACAAGGTGTTTTCAACTTCCTAATCAAATTGCAGGAGAATAGTCTACAAGTGAAAATGAGAGGCAGCTAATTAATTATGTGAGTTTTATTATGAAATTATAAGGAAATATTGAATGCACGTTTTTAATCTGTATAATTGTTCTAGCTATGTGTACATGGTAAAATATTATCGCATGATTAATTTGATTTTGGAAATCAATATGTAATAATAAAATCGGTAATCGTAATTGTTAAACACGTTGTATATAAAACTATCTTCTTTATTTAACAGGTTCTTTAATGTTGAAATTATGTGTAAGTCAGATTAAGAAGGTTACTCTAGACTAGTAAGAAGACTTTTAGTGTTAATCCAAGCAGCGTGATAGTTAAATATTTATCGTAAAATATATTATTGCCATATAATTTATTAGATAATATAAATTATAGTCTACTGAGTCTATAAAAATGTAATAAATGCTGCTTGTAAATAATTATTAATTTATCAGTGATTCGTATACTTTGCTCAAATTCAAATAGATATCGTTACTATAAATCGATCCAGATAAGTATGTACATATTAATGAATTTGACACTGCATATATATAATCAATATAAACAAGATTGTACCTATTGCAATCAGTGCGATATACATATGTTAACTTCAAGCTTTGACATTTCCCATGCTTTAACCTAATAGCATTCTTTAGTCAAGTTCACTATCAACGGAGAAAGTGCAATCTAGTGTCGACGCAATTCCAGTCTCGCATAATTCTTGGAAGACAGGGTGCCAGTGATAAACTCGACAAGGTCGTACATGAGGCATGGAAAGCGACAGCCCCGTTGTCGGAACGACGTGTCCAGGATCATTAATCAGCGTAACTCTCCGCTAGCAGCCGATGCGATGGAGCCGTAAAGTCGTGGTCGTTTTGCATTTAAACAGACATTGTGCCGTTGTCGGGAGAAGGGTGTTAGTTCGCGTGGTGCGACGAGCAGTCGTGGATACATTTACTCACTGACGAGCCGAGTAATTGCAACTTTGCACGCGTGGCAAGGCGAGGCGAGGCGAGGCGAGGCAAGACGAAGCGAGGTAAAGCGAGTCGCACGAGGACACGTTCCTTTTTTCAACGTCGAAAGCGCTTTTTTCCGACAACGAACCACAACATAATAGGTTGTTTGATTATAAATGAATTTTCTTGACACGCGTGACAATAAATTACCAAACTATAGTTGTAGCAATAGCGTGAACCATTACACGCACCGACAAATTATATTCTGAAACGAGATACGTACGCAAGTCAGAATCATGCTTCGTTCATTACTTACCAGGAGAAAATCTATGGAATCTATTAGTCGGTATGATATCTGACTACTTTATGGGATAATTAAAACCTTTTCGATAGTTCCGATATCTGTACATAACATCTGCAAAGTATGCTTTCAACAGAAAACCGATGGAAAAATTCCTGTTAGGGGCACGTGGCTATCGCGAATTTATCTTCGCGGTTTATATCTTTCGAAGGTAAACCTGTTGGAACAATGCACAGTGCCCATGGTTGCTAAATATGAGATGGATACATTCTGAGTTATTTACCTCGTGTCGCGTTCCAAGAAATGATAAATTCATTCAGAGAATAAGCAATTTTTATCATGATATCGATCCATGAGTCGCGAGAAACCCTTTGTAGCACTCTTTCGATTAAGATAGATTAAAATAGGTAATCAAAAGTTTGTAAGTATATACTATACATATGACGTCTCTTACAATTTATTATAGAAAAATATAAAATTGTGTATGATTACATATATTCTTATAACCACGGCTGGTACTGATAAGAAATTAAAACGAGTTATAAAGTACATAAGGAAATTAGTATCTAATCATACTTTCGTATAATAATGTAGTGCATAGCTAATGGTCAAAAGTAATTTTTCGTCGTAAATTATCTCAAAATAACGCGTTTCTTTGACATCATTGACGTCCATGAATTATGCAATTGTAATAATTATATATACCATGTTTCCCTATAATATTTGCCATTCATTGATAACAAATGCTTCATATAAAATAACCAAATATACTCGTAATATATCAGGGATAAACTATGACATAATGTGTAAAAATTTCATGTATAAGATATTATTGAGAAAAGTAATAAAATAACTTACATATTATTTCTTCGACGCATAAAAAGCGTACAAATACATATGTAGATACTTCACAAATCAGAGACGTAATACTAATTTTCATGATAGAGAAAGTAGTAGATCATAGTAAGTACTAGTATATACTAGTAGTAGATTGACATTTCTTTAACGAAAATCATAAATAAAAATATTACTGTATATTTTCGTGCATATAGGTAGATGTTAATTACGATTTAATAAATAGCCTTGGGTTCCTTACTTATATTACAATTTTCAAAAATATAGGAAATATGAGAAAAGAATACGGTTCTCCATTATCATATTACCAATTTATCACATGTGTCCGTAGAACAATTTGTAATGCAAACAAATTTCTAGAAATCAGTTAGGTATTCATATGCACCATACTAGGTATGCATGCAGCATGTCGAGGAAAAATGGTGTTAGAAATCCGCTGGTATCGCCAAGAATTCAGTGAACCTGCAAATGGCATATGTTTTAGTACGTTGGAACCTTACCGATATCCGTACCTGTTAACGTTCTGAGAGCGCATTCATGAGAGTACCATATGTGTAGTCGATTAGGTTATGGGTAGCAACCCCACATGGTTCTTTACGAAGGTGTATACATGCATAAATTTCCTCCCTCGATCCCTCTAGGTCGAGTGCTACCTGTACATTATTGTAGCACACATGTCAGCTGGTAGTAAAATGCCAACACGTATAAGTCGATATTTCCAAGGCAGACCTGTATATACGACATATATTTTACATTTGCATATTTCTATTTTGCATATTATAATAGAACTATAATTTGTTTGTCTTTTCCGTACGCTTTAAGGGTTGAACAATATTTACTCTACTCTTATTCTTCATTTTTTTATTTTTTTTTACTTTATTTACTCTTATTATTGCAGTTATTTACAACGACGAATAATTACAAGTAAATTATTACCATCAATAAATAATTACAAATCTATGCTATACTCTTTTCTTTTAAATTTAGAACAGTAATCTCTTTTATAACTGTACAGAAATATATTCGTGTTTTTGTACGAACAATTTTATAAAGTTATATACTTCCTTTATATTGCAACCCTCATTAATAAATGACAATTCATCCCGAAGGTTCATAAGAAGAAAGAAAAAATTAAGTATTTAAGTATAATGTGATATGATAATATGATATGATGTTATTACAGTAGATATTATACTAAAATGTGTAAGAACCACTCTATTACTTACATATACTTAAGGTAATAAGCTTTACATTATAAAACTATACATTATTGAAAGAAAGTCGAGTATTCAAATCTAAGCTAAACTAAAACTATACATAATATTTAGATAATAAAATGTATTGACATTAATGAAATGTTATGAAAATTAACTTTTATGATACAAAAATATTATAAGAAATATCGTAATGTTGTTAATAATTTTACAATTTATAAAACAAAGATAATTTCCAATGTAAAGTATAACATGTTAATCACGTATGAATAAAAAATAAATGATGTAATTAAATAGTTATACGATGTATAAAACAATCTAAAATATACGATGTGTCCTTAACATGGTAGAACTTCTCGTAGTTTCCATATCAAGCAGCTGAAAACAAGACGGTCTATTTTTGTGAAATATATAATTCAGTTTCAAAATAAGTATCTTGTTTAATAAGCTTTTCCAGTCCGTCAATTAGCCAGCAATATTCTCGTTAACAGGGACACAGAAAAGTTGATTCTCATCGACCTCGAGAAGTCTCGTTTGACCACAAAAAAAAGGTGAAGTTATAATAACGCCCTCTGATAATAGCAACGATACTAGTACCAATTTTCTGTAACACGAGACACGATAATTTATATCCATACGTATTATTATTACTGATCGTATATAAAAATGTATAAATATTATTTAGTATAGCTTTTAGTGTAGCTTTACAATAATTGTTCGGTTTTACATGATATTCTAAGCTAATACTGCTAATAATGTATAAAACTTATACAATGCCATTAAAAAATATAGTTTTGTAGTAATTTGTATAGAATAATATATTAACACCATATCATTTTAAAAATATTCTTCCTACGACTACAGTCTTATAGAATATTTTTAAATAAACTTTATGTAGTGTATCATATAACGTATTATGTAGTGTATTATGTAATATTATGAACTACAAATCATTATACCTAATACATAAATATTACGTCTTAGTATAGCTTTAAAATCACAATCAATTAAAGCAATTAAATCAATTAAATTACAATTTCAACTATGTAGATACAATAATATTTCGATACTATATTGTCTTTTATATTTTATGAATGGAAACAGAATAATACTCTTGTAAGATGCGCATGACAATATAACACTCTCGCCCAGAATGATAATAACTATTAAAAAAGGAAAAAAATAAAAATAAAACATGTTACATAGCTTATACTTCATCCTGCAAACTACAAAGATTCTAATCTCTATGATCAGTCATAACGATTATACTAGGTTCTAGGATAGTGCTGGAGGCAAAAAATCAAAATCATATCTAATATGAAGACAGAGAAGTAACGTAATGCAAGGGTTAAAATAGAAAATTCAAGTTGGCCAGCCCGTGGCATCACTCATCCCGCCACTCGGAGTGGTAATTAATTTCACGATAATTAGTGGCGATGTGGCCAGCTAGCCCGGCTGCTGTGGTCCAAGAATATAATTACAGAATAAATTCTCCAACAAAAGGTTCAAGGTAATAAGGCCATTATCAACGTTCTGGAAAATATCCCTTTTCTCTCCCGTCTTTTCATTCACCATCATTGCCACTTCTCATGTTTCTTCATTGTACTTTGGACTTTTACCTCATCTCATGTATGCGAATAAAAACAATGCTTTTTTCTTTATTTATTAATCACTTATAATGGCGCTATACCGTAGTTGCTCACTAATATCGCTTACACGATAGGTGTATGTAATATGCTTTTATTGTACTATGGAAAATTCATTGCATTTAAAAATTTTATTTTATACAGAAATCGGATATTAAAACAAAAAAATGCAGGTACATAGGGAAATATAATCAGTGTTTACATCATTAAATACAATTAAAAATAGGAGAAAATGTAAAAATGATTACATCTTTCTTTCTACCTACCTATTTCATGTTTTCTAAACATCAATTAACTGATAACGTCAGCCAAATTAAAAAGCCCAAATATTTAAAAATAAAATATTTCAACATATTTTAGATATTTAAATATATCAACAAAATTATTTCTGTAATTATACGATCACTTCAAAAAGGGTCCACTGATTAATCGAAAATTCCACATAACAAAATTGAAAATGCATGTTAATGCCTCAGCACTATAATCAGCGAAAATTAATATTTTGATTTCCACTTAAAGGAGCGTCGTGTTTCTTGAAATAGGTTGCCATATCAAGAGAAGCTCTACAAGCAATGTTAATGATAGGACCTTCAACTTTGCGGTTGCAAATTTGTCGTACAGTGAGTACTCCTATGAACGAAAAGTACACGACAGCCTCGTAAGTCTTCGTTGGGATCCCTGCATCTTGCCTTGGGGTTCCTTGAAGAAGAAATTGAACTCTGTATGAAGACAAACTCTTCCCACGTGTACAGAATAAACTACCTGACGATAATTAATTCCTATCAGGATTGTTGTTTTAAAACAACTCTCTATTTCAGTCTAAGGATTTATCCCTTAATTCTGTAATTCCTTTTACACAATAACTAAGTCAACAAAAACAACTAGAACAAATAATAAACAAAAATAATAAACTACTTTTCTTTGAAACTATTTCTGATTTCTTCTATCTTCATTATAATACTTGTATGCTTTATATAATATGATGTTGTACATATATAATTATTCTTAATTTTCTTTCTATATACATGTATTTCCTTTTTGTCCAACTGTAAGTATTTTATCAGTTACGCTAAAGTTTATTTAATGTAAACACTTTTTAAAAATTCCTTCTTATTATGTGACAAATCGAATAAAATAATTTCTACATTTTCTCACTCTACGCAAAATTGCAAGTTAGTCACTAAATCTTTTACAGTAGAGGATCAATAAATTATTTAAATAATGCGTGTAGATAAAATTTCTTTTCTTTTTATAAACGTAGGATTAACATTTTCAATTGGAATGATGAACCTTTCTCGTGTGTAATACCCCAAAAACAGGTTATAAATCCTGTAATTCATTTTATTTAAAATATCTTGGACATATCTCTATAAAATCAAATAATGAGAAAACCAAATAACATATCAGATTCGATATTTCCTGAAATTTGTGCAACCAGTTAGTCTTATCGAATATTATCAATGGTACACGAGTACCTCAGTACAACTTAGTTTAAAGCGTCAAAGCATCCTTTATCTGTCGAAATCCAACGTCAGACGACATTTGGGCGTCGGATATTTATCACAGACTCCACACACGCTCCGCGCACAGGGAGAACGTCCAGTGGCCCTCAAGTGCCCCTTACGCGTCGCTTTTTCAACACAGAAAAAGATAGACACGCATAGACGGAAAGAGAACGATAAGGGGAAAGAGATAGAAAAAAAGAGAGAGACAGAGCGGCGGTAAAAGAAAAAAAAAGAAAGGAACAGGGCATATACCTGTTCCACGCGTGAGCGCACACACGCAACTCACACAATCGTAGGTCCACGCGCGCTGTGCGCGCGCACATCCTCCCCGTACATGCTCCCCTTAAGCACGAGGCCCGGCAAGCACGCGTGCGCCCTAGTACACGCACGCACGAACGCACGCACGCATGCACGCACGCACGTACGCGCGTACGCGCACGCTTCGTACGTAGCGGATAAAACCGAATGTCTGGTGGGGAGAGTGTAGTCGATGGATGGGGGTCGGCGCGCGCCACGACACGAGGGTGGGGAGAACGGCTCACGTCTTCCACCCCCTGCCCTCTTCACCGCTGCCAGTATGCCCAGAACGCTGCTGCCCCCAACTTCCCTACCTCCATTCGGGCCCACATATCCTGCGTACCCCCTTACTCCACTCGCGCGGCTAGTACCTTCTTTCCAATGTAGCATCTCTTCAGCCGCCACCCCCTCCTCCACCCGTTCCTCTTCTTACTTTGTCTTCTTCGCCATGCATCTCTCTTTTCTTTCTCCATGATTCTTCTCTTTTTGACTTGGCTGTAGTACGTGCACGTATCTCTCTCGGCCAGCTCGTTCGGTCTCTGGACCAGCTTTTCTTTCTCCCGGTATATAACTGTTCAAATTTCGATCCCTGAGACACCGGCCAGTCGGTGGGGATGTGGACCCTTCTTGCGTGTGTGCCAGTGTTTCTCACGCGTACACAAATTTTCGGGGATCGTTGCAATGTAACTTCAAACTCGAAAACATACATATCGACGGAAGAGATAAACACGCTGAATTTTGAAGACTAGGACCTAAAATATTGCCTAAATATATTCGCTAATTGGTTAAAAGATTGAGCTTGAAATTTGAATTTATAATCAATGTTTCTAATTTTATAATAAACGATCGAATAATTTCTTACTAGAAGGATTTCTAATATTAGAAGAATGCGCGAAACAAAATAATTCTAAATTCTATTTGTTAAATACTTTACTTGTCACACAAAAATATAGATTATAACCAAGAATGGTGTAATGTCGTGTATTTTTCATTTAATTAGTAAAAATTCTATTTACGCGCTTAATATTATAATTATTACTGTTACTATTACGTATTATCGATGTTATTCGTATATACATATATCATGGAAATAGACTTTCGAGCTTATATAAATGCGCAACTAAAATAAAATCCGGTGTACGTTACACCTTCCGAGAAACGAGAACCACAAGTTAAGTTATCTTGCCGATAACGGCGAGGGGTATCATCTTTAAATATCCAAATCAGCAAATAGAATCGACCGGACACGCAAAAGCACGAGGGCGATTCACAAAGATGAGAATCTCGGGCGTTGTAGGGCCTTTGGATCGGTAGTGGTGGGGATGTACAGGGGTATGGGGCGCTGCAAGCCAGTAGGGTGGGAAAGAGGGGGAGAAGATGGGGGTTTAGGGCCCGAGATCGAGTATGAGTCCCAATGGAGGGGATAGGCGCGTGCCCGCCCTGGCTATATAAGGCCTCGAACCCTTCTTAGTAAGGCATTTCGGGAGCCAGGTCCGTACCGTTAGCATCAAGGGTGCGGTTTTATTTTCAACTTTCCTAATTCACGTAACTATCCGTCTCGTTTTGAACGTGTTTTATTGTTCGTATTCTACTACATTCGTTAGACGCGTCGCGCGTACTCAACCAAGGTGTTGTAAAAGAAGGGGGCTCGTTAGAGAGGGAAGCATCATAGTACTCGGTTTGCAAACTAGTACTTTGAGCAGATCGGGGAATCTATTTCTCAAGGTCATTTGGCACGCGCTGCCGCGCACTCCTGCTCTTGTAGTGGGGGGGATCGAATCAGTGATATGACCTTAGTGGAATCGAAGGAGGGGAACGTATTACCGATCATGTTGAGCGTACAGCAACAGCATCATCACCACAATCTTCACGGTTCTTCAACAACCAGTGCTCAAACTCATCGCAGCAATGTGATTGTTTCCACTAGTAGTATGCCGGCTAATGACATTAAGATTCAACAACACGGTTGCAAGCGATCCAAGATCTACGGTCAGACGACCGGTCCTTATGGCACGGTTCCTCATCAACCGGCTTCGGTTGCGAGGCGGAACGCTCGAGAAAGAAATCGTGTTAAGCAGGTGAATAATGGATTCGCCACTTTGAGGCAGCATATACCTCAAAGCGTGGCACAAGCTCTTGGAGGAAGTACAGCTGGCACGCACGGTGGATCTAGAGCCGGTAGTAAAAAGCTATCGAAGGTCGAAACACTTAGGATGGCAGTCGAGTATATCAGGAGTCTACAGCGTCTTCTGGAAGAACACGACAGTGGTTCGGATGTCACGAGTGTATCTTCGCCGACGTCGTCATCGCCTTCGTCGACCTCTTCCGCCTCATCCACGTGTAGTTCCAACAACGGAATTAGCGTCGAATCCAGTCACCATTCTCCCGAGTTGAGACTTCGTAGCAATGTCAACAATGAACTTCGGCATCATAGTAGCTCGGACTTGCATCGACATCAACATTTACGGCAAAATCCTAGCCCAACATTCGTACCAGCACCTTGTTCCGAAGCTTCGAGTTCGCCAACTCCGAGTTTTGTTTCCGAAGCGTCATCAGCTGGCAGTCAAGGGTACGGAACATCGGGTACTCTTTATGCGACACATTCCGATGGTTATGATAATTACGAACCGATGAGTCCCGAAGACGAAGAGCTATTGGATGTCATCTCCTGGTGGCAACAAAGTCAATGAGAAAACCAGTGTCTACGTCGGTTCCAATTTTAATCCATTCTTCACCTCAAAGGTTAGTGTCGTAATTTGTTTGTTCAGTTTCTTTCTATTGTTCAATACTCTTTTTAGTTGTACCAATATTTGAAATTTTGAAATTGATTCAGTGAAACATATTGTAATAATTAACGTTAGTAAATACACTTAATTTATATAGTTTAGTTTAGTATTAATTATATTTACGTGCTGATCTAGCGATATTTTTCGATTGAGAAATTTAAACAAAAGATAAAATGCTTCCTTTCAACGAAATAAAATTATCCACTACGTCTTACTATCTATTAAGTGGTTGTTTACTGTGAAGAATCAATGAAAAAAGAGGTTATCGTCATTTCTAATTACTTTTCTTTAATATAGGACTGTTGTATAATATTTCTTACAAAAACTGCTATTAAAACAATCTCAAACGCTTAGTTGAGAAGAAACATTGCGTCATATCCAGAACTTTTTTCTTAAAAAGTTTCTCACCTCCCTCGCTCCTTAACGACCGTAAATTTTGCCCGTGAGGTAACATCCGCGTTACCAAGGAAGTTCAAAGAAATTTCCGACCAGATTTGTGACCTTGCCCCGTCACAATGGCGCGCGCGACCCCTCGCTGAAACTCCAGCCATTCAAATCGCAGACTCCATTCAGAGGGCCACCGAGTATACATTCTAGAAGCGACGCTTTTGTGCTCGATTTCTTTCACTGTGTACTAACACGCATGTCAGCACCCGTATATGTGTGCCGGTCCTTCTACCGTTTTTTCATCCCTCCACACTCTTCAACTTTTAGAGTCGTCCAATTCGTCGCTTCTCAAAATTTTGCCACCTTCTGCGAGAGCTTAACATCTCGTTGTAAGAAAGAGCATCCATTTCCCGCGGTTTCACTTTCTTCAAATATCTTATGCTCGTTTTCAGATATTATTGTTATTCATATAATTTCTGTCACATTCATCTAGAATACACATCATCAGCGGTACATTCCATACCAGAAAGAAAATTTCAACGTAACAACTACTGTAATTTTCTTCCCATAATTTAATTAACAAAATTTACATTTTTGCATTTGCATGATAATATAAAGTAAATGTGTATTCGTTTTATTCAAGACATTGAGTTACCTATGTACCCTCGAAGAGTAAACAGAAATGTTGATCGTCTATCTAAATTCAATTTTAATCTTGATAGACGTAACTTTTTCCGAAGTTCCACCGAAGCTTCTAACGTTTCTTCCCGCGGATTTTTTCCTTGCTTTCTATCTTCTTCTGTTTTCCGGCTCGTTCTTTTTTACTCTCTATTTTCTCGGACTAGTCTCTCTCTTTCTCTCTTTGACAAGAGACGATTTCGTCTACTGCGTTTAACCTGAATGCATCTTTCAGGATATTTCAGTCCCCCTTTTGTAGGTTTTTGAACCGGTACGCTATTCTTCCGTCTTTTTCTCTACCCGACCGTCTCTACAGATTTGTTCCTTTCGTTCTACCCATGAAAAGCAAGTCCCTTCCAGTAAAACTGCCCTTACCTGAAATCATCCCCTGGTTCTCTCATTTGTATACCTGTAGTGTCTCTTTACCAATCTTCGACAGTCTCAATTTCTTCTAGAATAAATTTATAATCTAGCATTACGTGATTTTCGTCAATATCGATATTTTATGAAATAAACGTGAAATCTAGGACCTAAGTAAAAATAATTCCCAATTGAAAATTTTACCGTAGTTTACAGTGATATTAACACTTAAATAATAACACAAAGAAATAAATGTTAGACAACCAACTAAACAATCGTTTTGTAAATTAACTTTTGCCATACATGTATTGTTCTCAAGAAATTAAAGCATTTTATCTTCTGATAGAGAATCTGTTTTAATCTGATACATGATAATCATATAAATGGTACGTTAACATAAAGAATTTATTTATTTTTATGTTACAGAAGTGAAAGAGATGACAAGTAGGAGAAAGGGCCAAAAGGAGGCGATAAATAGCGGCTGTTTCTATCCACTGTGATCTAGTCATATCAATACTGTACAGATGTAATTATATGAATCGAGAAAATAATATCGTTTTTATCATTAGATTAATGATAATTCTTTGTACTGGAGGCAAGATTACTTAACCTAGTACGTACGAAACGGGTTTTCAAAAATGTTTATTAGAATAGAGAGTACGAGTATAGAAATGTTATACTTCGACGTTAAGAAAAATCGAACGTTTAGACATTCTCGAAGGATGGAGCGTTCCTGAGTGCCTTACAAGAATGGTTAATATTTAATAGGAATCATAACTTGGCAAATGTTCCATTCAGATAAATCATTTTATTCTTATATTTCTATTCTTAAAAGAATGTTATGCTGCGGTATTGAAAAAGATTCGATAAGAAGCGTTTTAAGATATTTCGTGTTAGTATTACAAGAAGTGATTTGTTGCAAAGTTTATAAATGTTATAGAAGTTGCAAATGTTAACGATCCAATTGATACTAAACGAAAGTATCAGAGAAATAAGATATTTAAATCGATTCACGCAATTATTTAAAGGAGATTTCCTTAAAAGACACATTGTGAAATATTTGACTGTATTATAGTGATTTGTAATAATATTGTACATAATGCCCATAACAAGCAAAGTTAAAACTGATAAATTTCATTCATTAGTGTGAAAATTGTTAAGATTGGAATAAAGTTTCATTATAAAATTTTCGTCAAGCTGATACCTTTTTGTAAATAGATAATAAAAAATAATTCGTTAAATATATTGAACAACGTTACGAATAATACCGAATACGAATCTCATTATTTTCCTGTGTCTCTCTCTTCCTTCAATGTTTAGATAATATTTATTTCCGCTAGTTACTAACAAGCAATTCGAAAGAGGATCCAAAATTATGCTTGTACTTAGTACTATTTTTACCAGTATTAAGAAGGAGCTTTTCCATAAGTTCCATAAAACATAACGTAACATGTTAGAAGGCAACATCATAATAAAGTAAGTATAAGAAATAGGATGAAGCAAAAGCTAATATTCGTAGAAAATTATGAAATTGTACAGTTATTTATTTGAGCTGTAGTCGGTAGAAATTTTCACAAAACCTAAGTTAGACCTGACTTTGTCCCAGAGAAAAGTACAAATACGATTACTTATCGAAACGAAGGATCAATATTTTACATATTCAAGGAAAGAATTTTAGAAACTGGCATTTTATGTTCAGGTATATTCCTGTTACTAATTGTTCGTACCAACAGATCCGATAGTTTTAGGTATAATTTTCTTGGACAGGTATCAATCGTTCACTTCGGTTGTACAGTTTTACTACATAGAAATAGCAACAGTAACTCATAGAATGTTCAGAATCTTTATTCTAGGTTATTTTAATTAATTGGATAGATAAAGCATTAAGTTTTATAAATTACGTAATCTTATTATGCAATTTCACATCATTCCGAGATATGTTAAATCAAGTAGGTATATCGCTGTTTTATAATAATTATTTATGATAGAAAAATATGTTATCTCTAAATTGTAAAAAAAGCTCTAAAAAAGAATACTTTTTCTTGTATTATATATTGTATATACAAAATTATATAAAATATAATGTACAATGAATATTATTTACAAATTCGTTTATACATGTCGATAACATGCTTATTTAATATAAAATTTAAACATAGAGAGATTTCTAGTTATTTAAAATTCAGAATAAATGCGACCGCAGTCATCGTAAAGTATTGAAAAATGTAATCGAAAGCATAAAGAATGTTATCATTCACCGTGTTGTTATCGCTACGTTTGATCACTGATACCTTGTTATATTGATACGAAGAGTAAATTCACGGCACAAGTCGAGCATTGTCGTTCGATATAAAGGTGCCTCTTTATTCTCACCATTAGAGTCACCGAGTTAAGAAAAATAATTGATAAATTACTCGTTGAAATACGCAACTTGGAATCATAGCTCTACGAATTATTAATAAATAAAAGTTAAACAGTTTTTAAAAATTGAAATTGCTAAAACATATTTACGATTTTGATATATGTGTATGAATTTTTTACGTCGTAATGTTTATATAATTAGTGGCATTATCTTTAATAGGAAACTGCAAATTTAAAATATTCTGCACGAAAATATTTTAAATACAAAAGTATAAGTGAAAAATCAATATATATTTTTAATATTTATTTCTTGGAACTGAAAACTTTCTTATATTAATTACATAGATAAATAACATTAGTACTCAATTTTTGAAAAAACTATTGAAAGCTAGGTATATTATATTTTATTGCAATTTTAACTGTGCGAAGTGTCATTATAATGTGAAAAATAATATTTGTGTTTTGTATATACATGCTAATCTAATATTTTTACTCCTTTGAGTAAAGAATATTTATTAAGTAAAAATTATATTTTTTAACGAATTACAGGAAAGGATTTCATTAAAACGATATTTTTTGTGAAGAATCGCAACATATTGTGTTATCTGTACGTATTTTTTCCTCAAAATGAACGACCTACGATTTTTAAAATTATAGATCCATAATTTTAATTAAATAAGATATTAGTATCGGCATGACTAAATATTAACTGAATATATTTTTATGTTATACGATAATTCTAAACATTAATTCATACCCATTTATTCTTCTGATGTTTTCAAAATATGTACTTGATTTTCTTGAAAAACAAAGCTTTTATAACTTATAATTTTATAATTAAAAATTGGGTTCAAAAGCCTTAGAGCTATTACAATATTTAAATAGAAGATCTGAGTTACTTAATTAATAAATAGCTATATCAATGAATTATTTCTTTTTTTTTCAATATTTATATTACATTTACTACTGACTCTGTCGAGCCAATCAGTAAAGTCAATGAATTATATGTACAAAAATATAATAAATATTCAGAAAATATAGAGTATCGTAATGTTTAATGCTTTCTTTTTATTTGCAGTAATATATACTTATTAAATTAATATTACAATATAATCAAATATATCTATTCTTATGTAAGTATTATGTGTAAGATTATAATTTTTAAAAATATTTATAATTATGAGACGTAGATATTATGAAAACCAATGTAGATATTTTATGTACATACAAAAAGTAACATAGTATATCTATATAGTATATTTATATAATTAATTCATTTATTGCTACAATTTTCCTATAAAAATGTAGATTAAAGATACTGGTTAACTTATGCATATGTACGTATATTAGTGTGTTATATTTAACCGCAGATCCTGGTGTACTTGCGTATTCAGCGATGCACCGATTTCCGTTGATTTACGTCTTTTGCGGTTCTGAAACCGAGGAATAACCAAAGGAGACTCTCGACAGAAAAATTACTGTGATTCCGGCTGGTTATTTACTCAAAAACCGCAAGGACATTGACAGGGATAATGGGAGAAGACTCCGCCCTGCTGTACCACACTTTTAAAGTATACTGTCGCGAAAGAAAACATTTCAGGGGCGCGTATATTATTATGGGTCTAAGTTTGTAGGTCACATTAAGGTAAATCGCCCGAAGAAACATTTCCGCGTCACCATTCGTTCGTTAACCATTATTATGAGTCATTAGTGCGGCGGGAACATTTCTCTTAGAAGATGAAGTTTGCTGAAAGCATTGTGTTTAATAGAAACGTTAAGAAACGCTGATGTAGTAATTTGACAGATTTTGGAAAATATTTCACGGAAAGAATTGTGAACAAGGCTTAATAAATACACAATATTAGTACGAACTTTATGTCTCACAATGAACTGCAACCCTTCCACGCTCGATCATAGTACTCGCAGTGTTGTATACTTATATAAATTATTAATAAACCGAAGATGAATGTATCTGCTTTCAGTAAAACTGGTCCCAAATTTGAATATATTATGTCTTCTTCATAAAAGTAGTTTGAAAAAATATTTGTATCGAAGTTAATTACAACAAGTTGGGAAAGTTAAGTAATAAAAGTTAATGTGAACTGTTATATAACTGGTACATGCTCGTATTTATTTATTATACTTTACATAGCTATTTCTGATATTCTATGATATAAATTATTCCTATTAAATGTTATGATTGTAACATAAAGAATTAAACACATCTGAAAGTTGCATAAGGTTATTTATGTTAGAATTTATTATAAAGTATTTATACAATTTATTAACGTATTAAAATAAAAATTATTTTATTTTAATATAAATAATTTTTAATTTGTGTATGTATTAAATGGAGGAAGAAATGTGGAAGATAATATAATATTACAGACAAAATGCAAATCTGGTAAATAAAAATAGATTGGTAGAATAATAAATGGAAGGGTAATTACATATACTTAAGTATTGATTTCAAATAAAAAAGTTTCTACGACCATTAGTGTTTAAAAATGTTAATTCATCCACTTTTTGTAATTTTGGAAATGGAATTCCATGAAATTATGAGGAAACAAACGAAAAAAACGAAAAAATTGAGAACCTTGTCCGGACAAGTAATATAAGATGACAAAATTCATCAAGTTTAAGATGAGAATTATCGCTTTACCGTATTAGTCGACAGCGTAATGTAGGCACGCGTTACTTGGAAATATCATGGTGAGACGTTCGGTCAAGTAAATCCTCTTATCCGTATCGATGATGCCTGACCAGACGAGGAACACGAAGATGAACGCGAGTTCTCTCCGCGAAGACGTACGCAGGACGATCGAATCGCAGACTGGCCTTACCGGTGCAACAAGTTAAAAGGACGAGGTTCTTCCTTAAGGGTACATTAAACATACGAACGTCTAGCCAGTAAGGATCCTCGGAAAGAACAACCGACGACACTCGTTGTGCCTTGTTACTATCTCGTCGACGTCCCCCTCTTAAGGCCACGTTAAATTGGATTTAAATTTTGAGATTTATAACGCGACCATGATTCCTTTTCGGAGAACTGTTACGACGATTCTTTTAATCCTTTCGTCGTACAAAAAGAAACTTTTGCGGCTATCCTGACCATTTCAATCTCTTTCAGAATTTATTACGGGAAGGGTTTCGAAATTCTCGATGATTCTGATTATGCAATCTAACAATTAAATTTTCTGTTCGTGCAGAGTACGCGCATGTAAACACAATTTATACATATATATGCAAACGCACACATTGGGATGTTTAATCCATGTATGCGTATATATTCTTTGTAGAAGTACCGAAAGTACTCATGACATTGTTACTACATAGAGGACAAGCAAGGTAAGGCTGTACTTTGATCTTTAAAAGTTGTTGTCTAATTAATTGCTACATAATTGTTACATAGTTGTTTGTAATTGTTATATCATATACGAGCTAAAGTGCACTTATCTCATCTGTTTCTTAATAAGTTATATGTTTTGTTATTTAGATGTGTCACAGGAAATTAGTGCAATTGTTTTGTACATTTGGTATGCTAATAGATATACGTGTATATGTATGTAGGCATGTATATGTTAATCTAGTTGCTCCTACAATATAAATTACGGTGGTAACTATTTTTGATATACCTCACTCGTATCTCACAATGAATTATTGCAAAATATATTATGTACACAGAAAATAGTTCTTGTTACAACTGTTATCTATTTTTTCGTTTAATATCTTTCGTAAATTTTAAAAATATTTTATAACAACATGTGACTTATTAATATTGAAGAAATAAGATTCAGATTATGTTGTATTATTGATATTATTTGAACAATATTATTTATATATATAATTACAGGCATAACTTACTGCTTCAAGATTTAATACAATTACTTAATTATATAAAACATCATTTATTAATAGCAAGTATACTTAATGTTAATGCATTTTTTAATTCGTACATTTCATGCAGTGAACATTACAAATATTGCTATCTTGAACGCTTCAATCTTGAAAATCTTCAAGTTACCGACCTCTAATAGTACCTGTTTTCCTTTATCTAATTTATTCTTTGGTATCGGCTACAAAACAAGTTATGCCGGTGGTAATATTTTCACAGTAGGCATTATTTGGATCCGATAATGTGACACGGTTAATGGAATTCCACCGTTCTGTGTTTCATCAAACGAGTTGTTTGCTCCTTAGCTTATTAGGTACACTTGAGATTAGTTAAGCTAGTAGTAATTTTCCTCTTACCATGATGTTGGTTCAAACGAACCAGTATTCCAGTAAAATGAATCGCATAAAGATACCAATATGTGAATGCAACAGAAGATCCAAAGAACCTGAACGCTTTTGGCGAATATAGTGATAAGAAAATTGATGACCATCATTTTCATTAGTTTTATAGTAAAATATGCAAATATGCATGTTTATAAAAATTCATATTGTATAAGTTTTTGCTCTTGTAATAGAAATATATATTATTGAAAGAATAAAAGCATTCTTTATGTAAATGAGGAATACAAAATATGCAAAATAATCTACCTACTGGTGTAATAAAAATAACTATATATATATATATATATATATATATATATATATATGTATGTATAATGTAAAGTACCTCATAAAAAGAATAGTAATACGAAATCATAAAGTGAAGAGAGATATAAAGTTTGTGAAAATAAAGAATATAAAGATTGTGAATGCAGTAGAACCTCATGTATCCAAAACCTCCATTATCTTATTGCTTTAATATGTATTCTATTATTCGAACAGAATGTCTGCCAATAACGGATAGTTTCATCTATTATTAATATCAATATCATCATATGCATTGGAGAATAAACAGCGAATAAAAATAATAAAAATGTGTCTTACGCCAAAAATTTATGTAGTTTAGCGGCCGACAGAATGTGGAGTCACTCGTTATGAAAACAAACACGTTCCTTGATCTCTATTTGAACAAATAAAATTTAATATCAAAGAGGTATAATATCAGAGTGCTTCTATTATCTGAAAATTCGATTGCCCCAATAATTTTATCTCTGTAATTGTCCCTCTATGAGCAGATATGGAAAACTTTATTGTATTACTATTTAGTGATAATTTATATGCTAATAGTGTTTTTTTTTATCATTAGGCACATACTTGATATTATCACTGATAACGTTATAAAATTATTACTAAAATTATACTTATAGATATAGATAATCTGTAATACTTATAAATATGTGTAATATTATCACTTATGTAAAAGGATACAAAAATTTAATTTTCATAATGCTTTTCTGATTTACTTTATTTCCATTGTTTTTCGAGTATAAACTACACTTCAATTTAATTCTGCTGCAGCGCAATTGTGTTTATTTATTGTTAAAAAATTGTTTAACTTTGAAAAATATATGTAATACTAAAGTACTAAAAATATTGTTTATTGAAACCAGAACCATATTGAGATATAGAAATACAGGATTAAATATTACGTTTTTTGTAATATACAACTTGAACATCATCATTTCATACTTCATAAAACACGTTAAGAAAGAATGAAAGTGAACAATAGACTTATCATTTAAATAAAAGCACGGTGGAATTATTAAGTATTTAATATAATTACTTGTAAAAAAATAATAAATATTTGTTTTTAGATAATCAATGTTTGTAGTAGATTTCAAAGCGTTAGTTTCAACGAATTGAGTAAACTAGAAACTTTCTTCTAAAAAGATACGTTTAACATCGTCTTCATCATACTTCTCAACGGTTTTAATCGTTCACTTCATTTTAGTTCAACTTTGTTGCGGGAGTGCTTATTAGTGTAAAGTGTAGCCTGAAGCAAAATTGTCATGTTAAACGGAGCTGAAACAAGAAATGAGAATACATGTAATTTCTCCCCAGATGCACGCCTTTCGGTTTTTTCAATTTCACAGTACCTCCAGCTTGTTTCGCAAAATTGCTATCATACGTATGTATATGTAATGAATGCGTGTTATTTTTGTATTTCGTTCATCCGGTGAGCAGCGAAATCGGGTCGATAAAAAGATGTATAATCTTGTCGGATATCGTGACGTGTAATTTTTTTAATTCCGTTTTACACGATTCCTGCAAATTCTTGGACGCGCTTCTGCGCGTGATAAGTCGCTCCGTGTAGTCCACGATAGAAAGTACGCGATACCTGTTTGCTGAAGTTTCAACCCAATATGAGATACCTACTCCGAGTGTTCGAAAATAAGTAGGTAGACTACTTTAATATTTTATGCAATCTTTACTGATACAAAATGTTGGCTTTCTTCAAATATATTTCATTGTGTTTAATCTGACTATTACAAATATTCTATTATATGTTTCTAAGTATCTCCAACTTAATTTGATAATACTTTGAATAAAAAACTAAATTTTTTGACGAAACATTCCGGAATAATCCTAGACGACCAAAAAATATTTCGATTAGTAAAAAAGATTTGATAGAACTTAATAATTGTAAAAAAGGGTAAATGTAACTGCTCGTCTGAAATAGATCTCATGTAAGAATTCCAAAAGAGAGAATTGCTTGGATGTTTTTGCAATTTTATGTTTTTATGAATATAATTAGGTATAGATAATGATTAGTTAAATAATAATTAGGGAAAAATTTACACCTTTAAATTTTCCAAAAATGCATAAACATTCGCGGTTCGATAACAGGAATTTGTAGGTGGTACTATTCGAAAACAAACAATTTTTATGTTTTATTGTCAAATTTTATGTATATTTGCATAATGCTAGGAATACTTTTTCGTGGAAAGCTGCAATCGAAAGTGTTTACAAGGAATGATCGATATGTTAATTGGAACGATAGTGTAATTTATTTCAGTTCGTTTCAGCATCATTTTACTCATCATTTATCTCGAAAGTGAGATTTTAGCCAAGTGCCAGGTCAAAAGGAACGAGTCTATAATATATTCCACATCGTCCGCTCTTCCCTCCTGCGGTTCAGTCTTCTTTCCTTCACCCTTTCGCAATCACGTTTCGTTGCGCCGCCAACATGTACGCGATGCACGCCTGCATGCCCGCTAACTACACCCAGTCGAATAATTAAAAGCAAGTTCTGCATTTCAAAACCTTTGAAGTTCTATCTGTACCTCGTGCAATTTCTACCGTTAGATCAGAAATTACGATCAATAAGAATACAAAAATAAGATACATATTAAGCTGTGATATCGACTACAAGTTCCAAAGTATTAATATTAACGTGAGATTAAAAGTATTGGATGTTTGCAGTTGAAACTTCGTTTTGAGTTTTGCTCGCTTCCTCAATTCCGCTAACACTAAAGTAAAGACTGAGATAAATTATTATGCATGACTCGAAGTACTCTTATCATGTGTGATTTTTAATAAAGTGTCATAACTTGTTACATAGCATAGGAGAACTTCATCTTAAATAAGCTTAAAATAAACAGAACAAGTTATTCAAGGATGAACGTCTTCGTTATAGGATAAATGTCTTTATATGCATTATATATTATAACGATGTCGGAAAATTACTTTGTTCATATTTTATTAATTACACACACATTAACTTTTAAATTAACATGTCGATTGAAAGTGATTATTACAATGTAGGAAGTTAAGGATCTGTTGTAATGTATATTGTTATTATATTTGTGAAAATTAAGTTTATATATAACTAAGTTATGAGTTTATAAAATACATTACAAATTGTAAAAGTTAATGAGTATAAATGAATTATAGTAAGTATGAGTATCAACGTAAATAATCTGTTTTAATTTTTTTCTGACACTACAATGAATCATTATTTTCAAAAAGTGTTTAAATTATTGAATTCCGACAATCAATCGAATTATTTCTGTTAACACTTCCTTGTCTAATAAATTATCTTTCATTTAGGATAATGTTTTCTTCAAAACAGTTAATAAGTTTATAAAATTTGAGTTTATAAGAAAGTTAAGTTAAATTTATTAAAACATTATCAGAGCTGACCTTGTCATGTTTTTCCTGTAATCTTCAATTCTGTACTAAAGTTCCATTTTCTTAATTATATTCTTAAAAATATGAATTTCATAAATATCCGCAACTTATTGATAACAGTTCAATTTCATTGAAACAAAACATTTCTTTTTATTATCATTTTGCCTACATAAACAAATAATAAGTTTTACATTTATTGCACTATAAAATTTCTGTATTGCACCCACAATTCCCAAAAATAGAACAATTAAAGTAATATAAAAACTCAAAACAGAGTTTATAGAACTATTCGAGTAATATTTTATCACCGAAGAAAACTATTTATATATGGTATTAATTATGATATAATAATCATTTATATATCATAATAACAATTATTCGTTGTTCACGAATATTTCTGGAAAATTCACTTTTTATTTTTCCCTCGTTATTCCAAATAAAATTTAGCCAACTCTACCTATTCAGTGCAGATATTGCACCGTATTACAATGCAATAAAGCCATCGTCGCACACCTGATGCACCGCGCGGTTTGGGTTAATAAAATCGTCATTTCGACGGCCGGAAGCGATTGTGAAAAGCTTCCCTTAGAAATGTATAAAGAAAATCGTGACACACAACGTTTTATAAGCGCTCCTCGCGGGCGGTCGTTATTCCTTTCCACTACGATACCATTTAGTGAACTCGCTGCAGCGACGAGTTTTCCGAGAGTTGAATGGGAAGCGGGAGGTAAAAAGAAGATAGAGCGACTCGAGAAAAGAAGGGCTATAGCCCATGCTTGTACGTTTTACAAATTCGCTACGAATATCGTGGGTGGTCGCGATGGTACGGCTTCCTCAGGGAACACGCCGGAATCCCTCTGGTTTCGGAAGGAATTTGACGCGCGACTGTGAGAGATGCGGATCGAAGATACAATCGAGATGCTGACGATCACCGAGAATACCGGGATCGCCGTTGGCGAACTTGACTAGTTGTTTCACTGGCAGGAAGACATTTACGAGTTTAAGACAATGTACTACGGATTCCCTTACTACAATTATTAAGTATTATAACAGCCGCCGGTGATTTTTTGACCGATTTAACTATTACTCGTTGTTCGAATCAACAAAGAACGTATCTAGTCATGCACTTAACAATTATTTCATCTAACGTCTTAATTATAAACTTCGGAAAATATTGCAACACTATTTCTTATATCTTGTTATGAAACATAGTGCCTACAGAGTACTCTACTCGTAGTACTTTACCTCACAGAAAAAATATTTTAATATAAGTCAAAGCAACAACCTTGATTCGACTATAATTTAAAAACAATGACTTTTTATTAAAAATTAGACAAGTACTTTCGTGTTTGAAAACTACATTTTAATATGGTAAACTCCATCGATTCTTGTTTATTTAAACTGTATTTTTTTCTTTGTACTCAACTATACATGTTTCCTTATCTTTTTCATTACAAAACAATGTATCAATATATACGTGTATGAAATCCTGCATCTGGTATAAGAAATTTAAGTAAGACATCACACAGAAACGTCTGACCACGACATCGCTACATTAAAGATTAGAGATAGGCTCCATAATACAAAGTGAAAGATAACAAGATCGATACTCTAGTTTCTGCTGTACAACTAGATAAAGAATCTCCCGCGGTGACTACCTCTCGCGTAAGACTCACACGCGCCTCCGTCAGTAGATGAGATCGAATAGCCTCGACCATTTTCTCTCAAACAGGAGACAAAGGTAAAGCTTTGTAAATAACGTCCTACTGCGGTCGATCGAATTTCAGGAGATGACCGATGATTCATTCGCTCGACATCAGCCATGAAGGGTTTCCAAGACTTGAGGCAGCGCCCGGATAAAATCTTTGAAACAACATCTTTCTAACCCTGCCGGGTTCCGAGCAGAACTGGCGTTGCTGGTTGGATTATGGTGATAGTGATTTAAGTGACGAAGATGGAGATTATCGCCAGTATATCTGTCCTGGTTAACGAAAAATGTCGTGTTCGCAATGTTATGGTCTGTTACTAAACTTAGGGACACATCTGATAAATATGATCCAACGTTCTCGTATTGAAGTTACTGTTGTACACAGTTCTGTATGTAATATATGTCTATATGTAGTTCCAATATATTATTTCTTGCGAAATTATTTGTAACTGCTCCTTAATTGTTCATTTTCGAATACTTTGCGTATTGTGTATAATATGATGAAATGATACAACGACGATGATGAAATTTTTGTAAAGGGACATGTTACGACGAAAATCTACAAAAATATTAATTATGATTTTTGCACTTAATCTTATCAGCATAAAGTATATATTACTTGTAGGTAATATCTTGAATGATTCGCTTAATTTTAATCAGTGCGTTAGTAGACGCTTAGAAAATATCGCAAAACGCAGGATCATCTTTTTATCGTAAATTATATCTTTACATTTAATTTTTCCAACGCACGTCATATACACATATAGGATGCTTACAACATGAGATTATACTATCATCCATAAGTATTTCAATGTATGAAATATTTAAATATAGAAAATATACCTAACTAAATAAAGCTCTTCTATTTAATACATATACAGTCGATCGTTGATTGTATTTTGTTTGGGAAATACGAGTGTTTGTTGGTTTAAGTTACACGGAAAGAAATAGGAAGATTCCCTTAAAATGGACAAGAGAGTTAAGCAAAGTTGTGGTTGCAGCGACGTGAATGAATCGAGGAACGACAAGCGATTTTGTAAACGAAACAGGGAAACTATGGTACAGAGTCTGCGCATTTCTCGTAGAAAAATACCAGGATGACTACGGTATGACGGCATAACTCTTCGACACGGTATAAACTCCAGCAGAGCCATTGTCTGTCGCCTGAGGCAACCGTTCAACGAAGAGCGAGCTTCATTGTCATGATCTCGTAACCCATGAATGGCTGGCTATCTCGTTTAACTTCAATTACCATGCCTTCCCTTTCATTTCATTGCTAGTACCGTCAGTAGAGTGGGGACACGGCATGAATGTTCTGTCTTCCTTCTCTTTTTCCTCTTTCTTTTTTTCTCTGTAACCTAGACTTTTGTTGCGGAAAAACCATCTTATGCGTTGGATTACCTGGCCTCGTTAAATTCTCCTTTAGACAGATCTCGTTCTAGTCTAGTTCAATGCACAGCAACGGGAACAAGGCTCTATTATGATAGAGTTTTTCTAAGGAATCATGTGTAGGTATCGGTTCTTGTACGCTATCCATGCAATAACAAATGAACATCGTTTGTTGTGTTGTGAAATGAATCATTGGAAATTTGTAATTATTCCACGAGAACATTTTGTCGAATGTTTATCGTAAACTAGTAGTACGATCGCACAGAAATGAATATTATTATTTTGAAGACAAACATTCAATTGAAATTCGAACTTTGAGAGTTTGGCGTTTGAGCTTAATATTTTTTATATCGATTTTAGAAAAGAACAAAGGTATCTGAATTCGACATGTACATCTTTCTCTTGTTTCTTGACCAATCGGTATGATTCTTTTTGCGTCTTGTAGAGCATGCCCTCTCATTAGTCCCGTTAGAAAAATTTTTTAATCATTGTAATCTATTTTTTTTTTCAGGAAGCTAATAGTTTTGCACCGATTTGGTGTGTGTTCATTGATTGCTCCAGAACGACTTGACCAATCAAGATAATTCCTTTTCGCGTCTCGTAGAGCATGTTCCCCCGCTGACCCAGTTACAGATTCTTTGCATTTGTTTTTTGTAAACTATCTTTTTGCAAAAATCCAAGTTTTATGTACGGTATGAATGAATGCAGTGTCATAAATTTTACGCAGAATATTACCAATATATATTAATTATTCTAATAATTTTATTACTTTATTCATATGACTCTACTTGCTTAGATATAACCAACCGTATCTCAAAAAGTTTGAACAAAACCATTGATATAGACATTTGTTGTAGTAAAGGAATAAATTCAAAGTAGACTTCCAATGGGTTCTTTATGAGGTTCAGTGTATGCATAGATACGTTTTGCCATAAATATATATACATATTACGTATACATATTGCATATTTTGACAAATTTTCATAATTTCAAAAAATATGAAATTCTCAGCATTGAAGATAGCATGATCGAAACTTACTAATGCTAATACCGATTGAGATTCTAAAGAGAGATGTTTACTTTGCAGGCAATTTCCAGGATCAAGAATGGTATGTGAAATTATTACCAAAATTAAATGCATAAAAGTCAATAAATAATAAAAGACAATAAATATGATAAAAATTCGTAATTAACGGGATGTTTTTCTCCGTACGATTCGAATACTAAATCGTTATTATGGTGTAATATAAATTTTAATGAAAAATTTGATGAGGATTAATGTCGGGCAATTCCAACGCTTATACATATGCAGAATTTTACTAAAAGAGACGTTTATAAGAAATGTTAAATTTAGTTGCCTTACACGCTTGGTTTATTTTCGATATAATGATAGGAAAGATAGAATAATCTCGCTCAAAACGTTCATTCCTGTCATTCTTTTTGAATCTTTCATTTACTATTAGTTGGCAAACTCGGGTGTAACATAAACTGGTTTCAAATAAGTCTATCATCGTGCAACAGCTTAATTTCGATAATAAACATTATGCTGAATATAATTTTACTTTATAGTTGCTCATGTACACGTACGTATAATAACACCATAATCTAATGCAAAGCAGTAATTCAATAGGCATTATTCTAATTATATAAATCTAGTCTTAAAGGATTCGCGAAGCTACAACATAACTTATTTATAACCAATCTATACATAGTATTCCTAAACGTTATTAATCTCTTATTTTCACTACATAGATATTTCAATCCAAAAAGAAAAAAAAAAGCTACAATAAAAGTTATAAGAACGATGAAGAAAGTAAGCTAACGTCGTTTAGAAAACAAACGATGTATATCATGTTAAATCCTGGGAATTATTTTTTAAATGGTTCCCCTAATCGTAGGCAATTCATATTTCTTCCATCCAAATATGTCAGAATTATTAACGAGATTCGTTTACCTTCGATCATGAGAAAGCAATTCAAGGAAAACAATAGGATCTCCGTTGAAATATCGAGTATCCGGTGGAATATAAGTAGTGACCGTAGGGGGTCCAATTTAACGATCTACAATCGATCGAGGCGTTAATTGCTTCCTAATCGTTATGTTCGAGGTCCGTATAAAAAACAAAGAACAAAAAAGAATAAAAGGAGGAAAGTCTAACTCCGTCGAAAATTACGTTTTTCATCTTACCTTTTCTCGTTCTATCGGCCGCTCGATCTCGATTATCATTTTTGCCGATATGAAACCGGCATATCACTGTACCGGATGGAAGAAAGTCAACCTCGAGACATACGGACCACCTGGGTATCTTCCTGGGAGGTCGCAAAAACTGGATATATTAAACAACCAGAAAAAAATAAAAAAGACTTCGAGTGAAAAGAATCGCAACTTTCGGAACCAGGAAATAAACAATTAAAATAAGCAATCTTATCTTTTTAACGATTTGTAATGTTGTAACGATAAAATTCTTAAGTGGTGTTTTATATACCATTATATTATGTTACATTATATTTGATTGTCTGAATGTGGATACTCGGTAAATTCTTTTAATCAGAGGTAAATAACTACTTTATACTTTGAGCAATGTACAGGGTGTTCGAAAATGACTTGTGACAATCACTATATCGTTACTCTACACCTTTGAGTCGGTGAAGATTTGCAAAAAACCGTAGCCGCAAAATTGATCTTGACGTTAAAATTAAAGGTCAAATTTTTTTATTGCGTCGTATGAGACTTATCATGAGGTTAGAAAGCCTCACAGTGTCACTACTCAATCGTCTTCTTGGGAAAAAATATTAAGGTTTCGCTGTTATTTTTGACTCGTGTTTTACTACTTAAATACAATTTATTGAGTTCGAAAAATACACAAAAGAATCGTTGTTAATATGCAAGATTTCTCTCTTCAATCCTATACTGAAGATTTTTTTTTAATATTTAGGTCTTTTTACTTATTGAAACAAGAATGAAATCGGGACATAAAGATTCAAGAATAAAATCAGATATAAATCTTTTTAATAAATATTTCTTTGTTTTAGAATTACATAGGATATGAGTTACAGGATGAAGCTTATGATACTGATCAAATTTCGCTTTTTTCATAGGTCTTCCACGGTAAAAACGATTTACCGTACGTTGATCTTTCAAGATCATTTTCCTACGTCTATATGCCGGAATCCCACGCCTGTGAGAAAGTCCCAAGGCAGGAAGTGACTATAAATATTTGCCTAGCTAGCCGTCTTTTACGATTACAACGCGATTCAGCTTGACTGGAGCTCGATTGTACTCATATGACGCAATGGTCCGTTTTTCCCTGTGGTCGGCATTTACAAGTTAAAGAAGAACGATTTGAAGTCGCAAAATGATAACAAAGAAAGCTTTATCAGTGTCACTTTTATATTTGAAATTATTATTAGGGATAAATGTAATTTTGCATTTATAAACTATAGTTACTGTCTTTATTTCACTAACTCGTTTTTAAACTATGTAAGACCTTAAGTATTTCGTGAAAGTTATTGACAGCTCGTTATTAATATTTTAATTAAACTTTTCAGTAATTAAATATATATATATATATATGAACGAATAAAATAAAGAGTAAGATAAATTAATGCATTGTGTATATGGAATTATAGCATTTTTAATTCCTGTTCAAGTACATTTCAAAAATAAAATACTCATCGTATATGACACCTGTAGTTACACAACAGAAGAACTATATTTGATTGATTCATGAAATTGTGAATGTTTCATTTCATAAGTCAACGCGCAGATCATTACAATAATAAATTATTTTTTAGTATCTATAGAGAACTTTTAGTAATAAATTATTTTTCAATATAATGTTCTGTATTTTTAGAATAATCGCTACAGCTACTTTTCATAGGAATTATTTTTATATCCTTCTTATATCAAGAATCATTTATTATATCTTTCCACAGATGAATAATTTCCATAATGTATTAATAAAATTTGTACTGGAACCTCCTTATTTTATAAAAAGTGTGTTATTTTATTTTAAATTTTAACAACGATATCTGTTTTGCAATGTTAAAGATCATAAATATGGAAAATATAGGAAACCTATAAAGTTAAGATAATATAGGATCTGATAAAATTGCAACACCGATTCCACAACTACAAGTATATATTACAAGTATATAAGAAATGCTTGCGAAAAAAAGCAACTTTACCAACCGGAACCATAATAATTATCCTATCAATCCTGTATGGCATGAAGAAATTAGTCATGCTTCTGAAACCATTAAATGTATCAGGGGAAAAAGATAGCCCATGGTAAACGCAGAGGCTCTAGTTGTTAGTTGCATTACGAAAGCAATATACCCAAGTGGAGCTAATAAGCAACCGTATAGAAGTTGGTAAGGCCTAATATAAGCCTAATATATACCAGCCTAAATATACACGTCGACATGGAAGTTTAGGAGGGGTCTTGGAAACGCTGTGCGAATTAAAAAAAAAGCAACAAAGCTTACTAATCTGCCTGCAAGAATTAAAAAGATATACTTCATACTGCAGCAAAGTCAAACCTATCCATCTTTTATCGTTTTCTTATATATCCTACATCCTCATCTTTTCTTGTTTTTTCTGACCTTTATCGTCTGCTTAATGTGTTGCAACATTAGCAGAACTTTCGTGATCAATAACGATACCAAAAACATCACGTTACGCATTCATTCTTAGAGAATATATGCGTGAAATTTAATTCTTTAGCGGTTCTCTTAATTGAAAAACTTTCCAATTATTAAGTATACATGTACACCTGTGTCTATGAAAATGTGTCATTAGTAGACTACACATTTTTATACAATTTCATACATTTATTAACGTAACTAAAGAAATGGAACCTATATAAAGGTTTATTTTACTCATTAAATCTTACGACAAATACCATACTTTGAATATTTTTTATATTTCTGCATATAATGTGGATTTTTCAGGTACATTTTTGCAGCTTTAATTTAATATTACACACAAATATATAAATATCCGTTGGCTGATCATCAACGACCATTTTCATGACCTAAAATCTAATCTATTCTTTCTTTACTCCGCCACAAAGATCAAAAGACTTTCTCGTTCTACACATTCTACAATGCCAATCTCTTATTCGGTTATCAAAGAAAGTTCAAGTGATTTTTTGTTCAAATATAGGCAAAACCCGACCGACTCGTCTGAATAGAGCTAATAGAATTAGCTCGTGAAAATATTTATTTTTACGGAATTATCTTAAGAGAGGGGCTGCATACTTCGATACATGATCGACGCACAAGAGGAAAGTACGATCGAGGCTCACGAGGGTCGGGTCATCGTAACAGTTAATCCGCCGATGAAAGAATCTAAAAATGCTCGGGATACGCGGCATGGAAAACGAGATCACAGGACGAATCTCCAGAATCCAAACGAACGTATCGAGTTTTCGTAGGCTCCTAGAAAAATATTATCACAGTAGTGGTTGGAGAAGGGGAGGCGGCGCGATTTCCAAGCGAGGAACATTTTTACGGCGACGCGACGTCTCGGCCTCATCCCCATCCATTTTTCCTCGGGAATCTTCCCCGTTCCCTTCTACAGGTACCCTTAGGTCGACTAACTTTGCCTCGTTTGGAGCCCATTCTTTCCCATTCACCTCTCTGTCGTTTTCTCTCGAGGACAATCTACGGTGTCCCGGGGTCTCACGCCTCGGCATTGACCGCTACCATTCACTGCTTCATTCTCTTCCTTCGACAGCGACTCTTTGTCACCCCCCTCAGAGATACGGAGCGCATCGGAGGGGGAGAGAGTGTCGAAGAAACCGTGAAAAATAAAGGAAGCCGAGTTTGCGGTGGAAAAATGAGGGAGATGGCTCGAGCCGCGGAATTATGGACCGTGGAGACGGGCTCCTCTGCGGTATTCTATTGAATTCACGCAGAATACTGCTGCGATTCGAGCCATTCTTGCTGTCGATGTTACAGCCACTTTGCCGAAATCACGCCCTCCTTTTCACAATGACAACAAGATTTATCGGAAACCTGGTGGTTCCGTATCGTGATTTTTGCGCTCGTGTTTCCATTCTTCCCTTCCTACGATTCTTCCGAACACAATACTTAGATCTGATTGTGTTTTATTAAATCGACTTACCATCGTTATTATCAGTGAATGCTGAAAATCAAGCTGCTATAGCGTTGTATATCGAAGTATCTTTTAACCAGAAGGACCAAACAATAAGAAATTATAGATAACAAGCAATAGTTCTTCATCGATAGTATCGCATCTGATGTAAAATATATCATGAAACACGTGTAGAAATAAAAAATATGCGTAGAAGTTCTTCTCAATGTTAATGTCTAATTGTTAAATGTCAAGCAGATCAGTTTGAATAAATTCAAGCAAATGTGTTTTGCTAAGCATTGAAAAGAAATTGATTTGTTAATGTTTAGTGCAAATTGAATGCATATCACTGTTGTTGTTTTCTACTTGTTCTATTATAAATTTATTACGATCGTGCCATATATGTCTTACAATGCAAAAAAAAAAAAAAATAAAGTAAAAGTTGAAATTTTGCGATAAAAGCTACGAATAGATCTCAATACTTATGACCGACAGTGTAGATACAATTTTCAAACAATTCTTTAATGGTAAAAGAATTTCGTTATTCTATTTATTTTATATGTTATATTACCTTCGAATAAAATGTAAGACTTATTTTAGATATACCGTAGTCTATAGTTATAATTTACATAGCCCTAATCATCGATCTTGGCTACTATATCGGACTCTACTAATAGCAATATTGAACGAAAAAAATCTTATGCAAACAGGTTAATGTAGTGTGAAAGACAAGAATAGAACAGCGGGTTAATATTTATGAGTAGTCAGATATTCTTAATCGAAGAAGGATATCTGTATTATTCAGAATACTCCAGTCATCCTATCAGTGATATAAAACTCATCATCCCAGCAATTAAATTCGAATGCATCAGCACTTGGCCACTCTACTTCGGACTATCGATTTACAATTCTTACCAATTGTGAAAGTATAAATGATAAATTAGCATCTATTAAAATATTGTGATCTGAATTCTGAATCAAAGGTGGCAGTTTTCGATGTCATTCTTTAAATTGATAAAAATGTATCATTACCTATATTTATTGTAGTAAATATCATTCTTAGAGTTCACAATGCTTTGTAAAAAGTTAAAACTGTAATTATAATTTTTTGTAACTTCAGAAATGAAATCACCATATTAAGTAACATGTATATTTCTTTTATTTCCAATTACATTGTAAATACATTCACGTGTATTGAATGTAAAACGCTTCGATGTCCGTCATAAATCATGATCATGATATTTCGTCTTTAAAAAACTTTCAATATATCTTTAGTATGTATTTCATCATTTACCTTGCAGATTTGTGTCAACGTCATAATATCAGAATATGAGAAAATTTATATTTCAACAGACACAGTTTCATTTAAATTTCATCATTCATCAGCGAATATCATAGGATAACATTCAGTACAAAATCCAAATGTTTAAACAGAAAATAAAAGATTAAACAGACAAATAAAATTCGTGTACTCTATGGCTGTATCTCTGAAACTGTAAAACATAAATGTAGCTTTTTAATTCATAAAATTAGAGAAACTCAAATAATTTAGCAGCCAGAAAAACCAGTTTTATAAATATCACTCACGTTTTGCCTAAATATAAAGGCTCTTTGTAAAAGTTTATTCGTAAACACAATACCAAAAAAAAGAAACAAATGCAATTATTTTTTTTATATCGTATCAACTGTACATATGTACGTGTTAACGATAATAGCGAGAATTGAAAATATTATGAGGATCAGATTTTGTTATATAACGTCATATCTTTCAAAAACGAGAAAAATTTTGGAGTTCGTTTCCATTTAGAATGTAGAGGTTCTTTAGTCTGAAATTTAGAACGAGACTCTCTATATTTAAGCCAATTCAAAAAAATATATTTAACGGTAATTTGGCAATTACAAATATGATAAGTTGTTGAGTTAGATTTAGAAATTAGATGAGCACGTGTAAATCTAGCGTAGACAATTCTAAATCGCCGTTTTAAATTAACCAACCACCTAATCGTTCTAAATTATTTCTTGATTATAGACGAGATTTACAAAGGTCGGGTCATTATTGAGAAATTACGATTATTTTATTTTAATCAATCGAGAATATTCATTCTACGCCACTGGTGCCACGTTCGTTGTCATAAAAAGCACGTGCTCGATTTTCAGTTGGAACGAGGGAGAGAAGCGAATTCCATGGGTAAAGCCGTAGTATATTTGTGTGGTATTCAGCGAGTGGATCCAAAGAGAGGCTCCGACAATTACGAGTACCTGGACGAGCAGCCTGTTGCTCCTCCCGGCGTACTCTGCGCGAGTATATACCGGACAGGTTTCGGCGGCGTAATTATTAATATAAGAGAGAGAGGATGCTCAAGGTGGTCCCGCTGCTAGAAGGGCACGGGGCAGCTTTTTTTAATCGAGCCCTCGCGTGTAGGATCGTCCGCGCCTGTATACACGCGTGCACGCATACGCGCGTGCGACGCGCCGCGCCAAGCCGGGTGCGATACGCGACGTATCATAATTACTGGAGGACCAATTAATGGGTGACTGGACATCCTCGGTAATTTCAACAGGAAACGATTTGTCAATTACTTATCTAATCCCGTTCATTTCTGCCTGTTTAGCCGTCTACTTTTTTACCTTGGCGATACATGATTATTCTTTCTGTGTCGTTTAGTTTCTGGAATCCAAAGAATCGTATAAATATCTCAGTTCGGTGGAAAATTCGATGTAATGAAAAGAAAGGAAACTATAATTTGCGAAGGATTAATTGAAATATAAATACCTCCAATTCAAAATAATTATACAGTCTTTGCTTCATAAGGTATTTCACACTAAACAAGAGATCGTAATAATAGAGTGAACAAGTACTTTAATATACCTTTTGTGGGAAATTCGAACATTTGCGTTATTCTCGTTATAAAATAATTAAATAATAATATTTATAATTGGCGATAATAATATTTTTATTTGAAAATTAGTTAATGATCGACGAATATGAATACAGGGGTGGTTAGACTTTTTAACAATTCTAGATAAGTAGATTTATCAAATAAAAATTGAATATATATAATGTTGTCAGAATCGTGATTTGCAATGAAATTTACATAAATGTCGTATTTAATGTAAATCTATACAGCTGACAAGTTATTACAGGTACGATTTTTAATAATTTATCAATCATTATATTTTGAAATGTGAGAAGGAAATGATCCACATCTACATACATTAAGCTGACACTAAATTAATTAAAAGTTCTGAATTTTATCTTTATTTAAATATATTAACTACTATAATATAATATTTGCATATAATTTATAGTCAGATATAAGATACAAACATATTATACAGTAGCAATGTATTTTGTATTTCTTATATTAGTGTTTTCAAGCACATAATTTGTTTAAGCAGTCAAATGCTACATTATTAACACTTACAGCACCGTGCATATAATGGTATATATGTACGTGCATGTAAAATAGATGAATAGAATATAAAATTGACCTCCCCAAATCAACGATTAAGATTAAGAGAATTAATTACTACGTTCGCGCCAAGTTGTATAAAAGTTCCATATAACTGGCAATTAAGGACTACATGTTTAAACAAAAAACAAACTCCAAAAAAATATTCAGTTATCTGCTGGCAATTAGAAATTCAAATTAACGTCCAGTGAGCGTTCTCGGTGGTCGATATATATAAAAGACGAAGAATAGAGAGGTGAGATAATATCGTTCGAAACGTTCCTCAAACGAACACAGTGAATTTGCCGAATACGAGTCAGATAACATTGCAAGATCTAACCGACGGTTTGTGCATGCAATTTGTGCGAGTGGATTAACGTGTAAACTCACACGAGGGCCTGTGGGTATGGTCGGAACGTGCGCGTGTTCATGAGTGCACGCATACTTTCCACGTAAAGGAGCCTACTGGCCCCGTGGCACACGAACCTACAAACCGAAGCCAGCGCTCCCGATCATTTTCGATCTGACCAGAACAAACCGTCAAAAACCTGTAGCTTCCTTTTTCGTGGTTATACGTGTGCACGAGCGTATGCATTGCGAGAATAAACAATACCTCCGCTCTACTACCCAACGATTCCGTAACGAGCCTTCCAAAATGTTCAGTGCATCGTAAGCCTCAGTCGAAAATTAAAAGTCGGTTCTGTACCAATCGTGCCGCCACGACGAATCGAAAGCAACGCTCTTCGTGCTTCGAACGATTCTCCCCTTTCATTTATTTTTTTTTTTTTTTTTTTTACTAACTGTTAAGAAGTGGATACCATTATACGCAGTTCGATGTAATTTCCGTATTTCAGCAGGTTCTCGTGAAAGTCAGTAATCTTAGCTGGTAAGAACATATCTTGAAATTTTCTTCATTCTTCGGACACCTTACACAATTAATTCTTCATCGTGCGCACGATGGATGCACGCTCGTAATGCACGGAACGACTATAACGTTCTTCACGATCGAGCGAAGTCAAACTCGATGACACCGAGCAACACCTGTTCAATGATAAGTGTATGTGTGTACGCGTGTGCATATACTTAATTCGGGCAGACTTTTTGCGCGACTTTTTCGAGTTTCAAGGAGTGCACGAGCGTGCGCGCACTCTCAAGGCCCATAGGCGCGCGCGCGGCTGACGAGTTGTCGATGCAGCGTGGTAACAGTTACCGAACATGGTATATACCGGTTCTTCATCGTTTTCACCGCGTTCCAGTGGCTTCAATGTAGCCACAAGGCGATATACAGGAGTCGTAGTACTCTCGGTACCGTTGTAATCGTTGCAAGTAGGAGCAAGCGACTCGTTTCGAACCTGCCGCCAAGTACGGTAGCGTTTCCTCGATACTTTTTTGCAATCCCTCAGAGAATGCTGTAACGCGCGTGCCACTGTCCCTCTTCAGCGGCTACGCTTCTGGGTCGTCCAGGCCCTTTCGTTTCACTCGTCTTTCTTGCGAGCATCGTCCCGCCGAAACGTTTCTCCAATAGACCTTATTATTCGGGGACGTTTACCCTTCACGCGGCACTTTCTTCCAAGTAAAAAAGACGTGTAAAGATGGACAAGTATTTTCTTACCACGCAATCAAGGTCCTTTTAAAAGATTACTTTGTGCTTAGAGTCTTTGTCAATTCTGTGATGCAAATAATATGAAATAAAAAGTAAGGAACGATCGCAAAGTATGTCATCTTATATAGAGTAATGTAGTAAAATAAACTGATGTCATAATTGAACATGTATGTTCTAATTTCTGCATTATATGAGGAACGTGTAGCGTAAGAGAGATACTTTTATAAGTTTTGTTGATGTAAAATAATGTCAGAACTAATATGAAGTTGAAATATTTTATAGATACATGCTATTACCTAGAAATATTAATTAGAAGTATCAATTGGGTGCTAAAATAAATTTATCAATTCTTACATCGTTTTGTGTTCCGATCGATGCGAGTTCTATGTTGCCTACAGGAAGAATACTTTCAAATAATTATTCTATATCATTATGTACGTTTCCAAAAGTACATAAATGATACTCCAGGAATAATGTACTTTGACGACTTTGAATAATGAACTTTCACGTACATATTAATTTTCTTTAAATTTGATCCTTATATTACACCTTACATTCTTTAATAAATTTCTGAAACCTAAGACGTTTTTGAATTTCATTCACTAGATCAGATTTCGTTTATTACATTTAAAAGAAGCTTTTGTTACTTTGCGCGAGGAATATCTTAGTTCCTAGTCAAATTAAACGTTTCATTTGGAAAAAATGAGCGCTCGGTAAACGAATGTATTCCAAAAAATTAATTGTTCGATTATACGACGTACGAAATTAGCATGCGATTAGTCCGTTGATAAGCGCGATAAACTGCGACTGACCAAGACGATAGTATACGCGCATGCGCAGTTGCTTACTCGCCACGCGACCGCCACGCTCGCTATCTTAAAATTTTATCTCACTTCCTCCTACTTTCGTTCTCACCAATTTTCTCTGTCCCCCTTCCGCTTGCTATCAAGAAATACCGATTAGTATCTCGGTTCATCTCCACCCTCTCGTAGAAAGAACATCTCTTCTTTCCTTCCTTTATTTTCTTTTATATTTTCTTAGCTCTCCTTCTCCTTCCCTGTCTTCTTCTTCTTGTTCTTCTTGATCTTCTTCCTCTTCCTCTTCTCCTTCTCTTCTCTCGGGCGCCGTCAGATTTACTCGCCTTCTCGAGTTGCTTCTTTCAGTCTCAAGCGCTTGTAGTAGGTACTTACTCGAGGCAACGTGCACTCTCACTGCGTGGCTGCATTCTATTCATGTTGTCTTCTCTGTTGTTCTCTGCCAGTGATGGACTACGTGTGTACTAGAACGATTTACATAGTTTGAATTGTATTTATTGGCGGACGTTAAAAGATTTACATGCGTGCAGTAGAGGGTAAATCGATGCTGTTGAGTAACGTTAAAGTTTTGAAGTTTCGCAGATATAACGTATTTTTATGAATCGTGCAGACGCAGTGAGTAAAGTAGGAAATGTTACATGGAAAAAAAAGAAAAAAAGAATCATTATCTCCTTTTTCATTTTAAGTTCTCCCTCGATTTAATAGATATTTAAGTATTTAAAAAGTAGTAGAGAAAGAGAGAGATGTATAAAGATATATAGTATCGAATAATCTTCAGAACAATTTAATAATAACAAATGCTACCAAATGGTACAGACATAAAGTTGTAACAGAAACAATGAGAGAATTATACAATTCCATTGAAAGGGAAACAACTCTAAAGCATGTTTTGTAACATTACAAATATGATTTTTTAAAAATTATATTAGATAAGATAAAAAACAAGATAAAAACAAGAAAAATATGAAAGGATCATCGGGAGAAACGTACTTACATTATTTGTCATTTAGCTCTTAATAGCAGCTAATTATTGCCGACATAAACGCTTTTCAAATTGCTATTGCTCAAGTAACATTAGAAAATTTCTTATAAAATCTTTTCTTATTCGAGACTTCGCCTAAAATGCGAAATAAAACGAGAACCAAGGCAACGCAAACAAGTAGTATCATGGAATCCATTGGAACGTCAGACAATGAACGAACGCGGTGAGTTTGAAACGTTTCGAGGGCGATCGGTGGCCATCGCTAGAGCGACGACGGGAGCGGGAGCGGCAGCAACTTCTCGGGTTCCCACCGAACCCGGGTTCTTCGTCTCTGTCTGACCCGCCGCGTGGCCGATCCTTTTCTCCAACGATGAGCCGGTGTATCGTGAAACGCGCTCCCGAGGCGGCTGCCTTTTATTTTCTCGGCGTGCGTGCACCCTCCGTTCAGCGACTGAAACACTGTTGCCTCGTGAAAATAAACGAGCTGGAGGTGGAATCGGCACTAAGAGAAGCTACAGAAAAACAAAATAGACGAAGACATACACGTAACTCATTTCGTGCAACGCCCCCTTTCGCGTACCTTCCACAAACTGACCGCAAACAAAAACGATTTAATAATAATTTAATCAGCTTCGCGACAACCGATTACTATTGCTGTTCGCGTATCGAACTTCCATTTCATTTATTCCATTTATTTATCTGTTTCGCTTAAGTCACTTTTGTTTAACTCGATCATATCATTAATAAAAGCAGTTCGTATTCGCATAATCTAGTTTCAAGAGCATATCCAATGGAAGCTAATAAGGAAGTACTTACTTAGTTACGTATATATATGCTCGTATGTATGTATGTACATAAAATGTTAACTATAATAATAAACGCAATAGAAATATTCTGTACACGATCGAAATATAACTGAATATATGGTTTAAGAAAAGTTCAATTGGTTTAGAGCTTCGATGTTACTAAGTACGAAACTGGAAATAACATTTGAGGACAACGTTACCTAGCAACCGTTAGTTCCTTTCAAATCAACGAATAATTAAAAGAACGACTTCATTTGAAACTCGAAAACATATTTCAACTAAAATAAATGACAATTTTTCTTTCGATCTATTTTTTTATGAAAAATCTTACCCTGCTTGATCGCATTATATTTCACGGAACACTCTAATTATTCTTGCAGTATGATATTTCACTCTGTTGCATTTTGTTATTTGATATATAATATTTTTGCGAACGTCATACAATTTTTCCAAAACTTTTGTGCACCGAACGAAACTAGTTAAATTATTGATATTCCTTATGAAATTAATGAAAATAATAAAACGTGTGCAAAGATGCGTAATATAAGGTTCTGATATATGTATGAGTGTATTTCTTACGTATTTAATTTAGTAAAAATTCTAATTAAAATAATTAGTTTAAATTCATTAAAGATGTTGTAGTAATATTTAGATCGTAACCAAAAAAGAGAACTCTGAACCATGAAAGAACAGGCATTTTTGAAATGATTTGTTATAATAACCTACATATGTGTATTATGCATTCATTATTTATGCAAGCAAGATAAAATAGTCCCAATGAAATAACAGTGGTATTCTCGAAATAAGATGCCTTTATGAAGGCTGTTCTGCACAACAATCAACCTGTCTCCGAAGAAAACCGCTGCATTCAGCCCCTATTTTCAGGAAGTTCATATATCTTTCAATCGCCAATTGAATTATTGTCGCGTGATGAAAATAAGTTGGCGTTGAAATAAGCGGGAAAGTAGTTATGCATAAGGAAAGTAAAGTTACTTCGTCTTTTTTGACGTTCAACCTCGAAAGTTAAGGGGAAATACATACATACATACCATTACACACGTTATATGTGTAAATTGGTATAATTTAGAAATATAAGAAAATATTGAAATTGACGTATTGTGAATAACATAAAATACATAAATATTACGTTGAATGTAACTGTGGAAAGTATGTACTTTATATTCACATGATTTCTCAAGCTTTCCAATAATTTTGCTTTTCAGCGTAATATCGACTTTCACTATGGTATTTATATTTTATGTTTTATTCTGAATATAATTTATATATTTATTGAATTGATAATGCAATTATTAATACACTATAAATATAAGTAATCCTTTAATTAAGTTTTAGTAAATAATTTATGTTCCAAGTAATCCTTTTCTTATAACACGTTCTCCATCGTGCGGGAATTAAGATTCTACTAAATTATCAATAGCCATTAATGAAATGTCAGAAAACAAACAGTAAGAATCTTATTCGTCTGTAGATTTAACATTTATGAATGGGAATTCCGTATTCAAATTACAAAAATTGCAGAAAATATTTAATCAGTTTTTTATTAATTATTTTATGAAAGAAACAAAAATGAACGTACTGTTTTTACGTTAAAAATTTGCTATAAAATTTCACAAGATTATTTGACATCGTTGACTAAATAGTACATGCTTGTAAATTGTTAAATTACAAAATTAAATAACAATCTTTATTCATTCTTAAAACTATATTTAATTTGAAACGCTTGCGTGAATGAAATTAATTTTAAATAAAAAATACGAGACCATGCTATTAGTATAATTAGTAGTTATTCATCTACATCAATCAATAATTGATATCATATCAGTCAATCACGTGTAATACATTAAATACATATGTAACCGGTAAAAAATTGAGTTCATTAAAACTTTGAAAATTTCTTGTCATTGTAAAAGATTACGCAATGGCAGTTCGTATTTTTTTTAGTACAATTCTCTTATTGCTCCAGGAATGAGAAAGGAAAAGATAAAAAACTGGGTCCTGCCTGCAGGCGATTTCGCCAATACTTTTCGAAAGAGCTTTCGCGAACAGCGGATGGATATTTATCAATCGATCAGTAATTTGGATCAATGATCACGGAACTTTGTGTTCTGTACGGGTGGAATATGTAAGCAAACTTATGACATATATTAAAAGGCACTTTCCAAATTGTTTATGGCGATGTATGCAGGAACTCATTAATCGTTTCCAGGAAATTCTTGCTTTCAGAATATATTCTTTTATTTATATTTTCATTGATTAATGGTACAATACAAATATCTTTGCATCGACAAAATGTTACCATTATGTCTTGTCTCATTATAAGTTATCAAATAATTTAATAAATGTAAAGTATACAGTTCCGTTGGTATATTTGGATATATTTAATAAGATAGAAAACATTCTTGTTTTTATTTCTATATTTCAACTAATGAATACTTTTGTCATTTGCTGTGACTATAAATCTGTTTATTTATAGGTTTATATTCAGTTGTTTTGCGGATATTATCAAACAAGTATTATAACTTACATGGAAAATGCGCTGAATTTTATTTAAAGATTACACATTAAAATAACTAAAACCTGTATAAAATGTACCAAAAAATTGTGATATAGAAAATATTTTAAAATTTGAACAGAATAGTACCCAAAACTAACTTGTTCAGAAATATTTACATGTACAAATATTCTCTGCCGCATTGAAGTATCTTAGGCGTGAAAAATATATTTTCTATTCTACCTTCGGTTGAAATTTTGCTAAAGTATCTCTATAGGAAACCTCGAAATTGTGAGAATGTTGGAATTTGAAAATTTATATGTGATTGGAGTGTATTAATTTTAAGATATAAATTTAAATATGTTTGATTAATTATTCATATAATTCTTTCAATCTTATACATTGAATCTTATTTGTATAAAAAATACCAGCCAACGTCATTCAGAACATTAAATTATTTTTGGGAAATAAGCTTTCGTTACTGTATTTCATTAATAAATGTCTAAAACGAACTAAATATGTCTAATTTATTGTATTATAAAAAATGTAAATTGCATTATATAAATATACATAGTGTCGCATGCGTCTTCACGTGTCCTTAATTTAGTTTCTTAGATGAAGACGTATATTAATTATTTTGGCACTATCATAAACATTAACTGGCGAATTTTGGAAAATCGTGAGCGTCGTTTTCAAGCTGAAACACGCAGCCATACATTTACATATTGGAATTGGCGAGCGATGTTCGTAAGAAACGAAATGGAAAGTGAACTTCTGCTGAGACAACCGGTCAAATAATAATATTCTACTTATACCAATAAGTGGTTTGAAGGAGAATACACAACGAGACAAGGTTGTCGCTCTGGTTGATTGAATTTTCGGCAGCAGCCGAAGGATCGATTTTGCGGCATAATTTGTAATGAGCCGTAGTCACGTTTTCGGGAGAGACGAGCGAGTTGGCGTCGTCGATGCAATTCCGCGCGAGAGTGTCCACTTGTTTTTACCAGCAGGACCAGGCAGGCCTGTTCGCTGGATGGTGTATCATTATGGATTCGCGTGCGCTGCCCCCCGGTCATTCTCGTCTCATCTTGAGCAGGTTTTCCTCTTCTTCTATCCGCCAGAACCGCCACCCTACCTCGTCACTTCCTGTGCGAGCGTGTGCGTGCGCGCACGCGTACACGGACCAACGAATCTCCTCTTTTTTCACCGCTCACGGAGAATTGACCTAACGTCCACCGAGAATCCAGTCAGGTATCAAACACCATCTGATCATACGAGAACTTCGCAAACCCATTCAAGAACGGGCCACCATGTCACACTTACGTTTGGAATAACGTAAAATGAGGTGAATAGAAATAGTTGATACATTTTTATACATTACGTATGAAAGTAAATAATGTATTGAAAGTTATTCGACAGATACCATCATTAGAAAATCTTCATAGAAAATTTGTAATAAAGTTGAATGTGGATACTTTATTTGATCTTTAGGCATATAGGTGCTATTTATTTCATACATCTTGTAGATTTAACAAGCTTTGTATGCTTTATTAAGAATGTGCAAAAATGTCTTGTATAAAGCGTGATATAATAAAAAATATATTAATATAGGTTTACGACACTTATAAAATTCAATATTATTTACTATAAACTACAGGTATACGCATACTGTGTGTACACATATCGCGTATGTTACTAAATAATTGTTATTAACCAATTCGCCATAATTATTAAGTAATATAAAAAAACGGGTGAGTTAATAATACGTATTATAATAAATAGTGAGTATATATGATTTTGAAGAGAAAATTCTGTTATAAGCTGGACAAAATTATAGAGAATTTGACAGAAATCATTGGGGTAAATTAAATATTAGATTTTAGATATCAAAATATACATTAATTTTATCAGATAACATTCTTCATATTTTTCAGAATATACATATTCTCAAATATACATATTTATTACAATAAAGAAAATATTTCATATTTTTTTCACATTTTAGTATATTTATATATTTCTGCATATGTTCATTCATTATATTTTCACGTTGTATTTTACATTTTAATATATTTTAAATGTGTAAATATTCACAGTTCAATTATCTATTCACATATCTTTTACAGATAAAATAAAATTGCACTTTTCTATATTAAAACAAAAGGAACAAACTAACGCTGAACGTGAATTTTGTTTATATCAGCAGTTGGAGGTTTTACTGTAAACCGAAAAACCGTAGCAGCAAGTGCAGTTCTTGAGAACCAGAATTACGAATACCGGTTTTATCGTCAATAAGAGCGATGAGAGTTTCTACAATTGATTTGTAAGAATCAGTACATTTTCGATATTATTGAATGTGTACAATCATTGCTAAGCTTTTGCAAGACTAAATTCACCTAAAAACTTCAGATGAAGATTAAAACATTGAACACTGATATATTCTTTGACCGAAATTAGCTTCTGCAATGATTTCATGATCTTCTGTTCTCTGTTGGATAAAGTTCCATTTCTGAATATAATGAAAATATTCTTTTCCAAAACATTCTACCACTCAAAATATAACAATATGATACACCATCAACTGCTTCTATTCACTCTCTAAGATATTTTAATATATAAACCTAATGACTATTTTTATTTATCCTAATGCATTGCAATGACAGACATATAGATAGAAACATACGATATTTGTTTCATTTTTAAATGCAAAGATAAATTAGAAAATGGATGGTATTAAAACCTAATAAAATTAAAATTAAAACAAATAAATAAAATCAACAGAATCAAATAAAAATTGAAAAAAAAAACTAAGGAATCAAATTTCTTTACAGAATATATGAATTTGCAATGAACGAGTAACACGAGAGGCAATTATCGAAATTAGATCCATCGATGTATTTTCTTTTGAACAATTTCTTCATTTTCCACGCATTCAATTCGTTACATTTTAATGGCAAATGCTGTACGCGAGATGTAACCTATAACGAAGCTTTTAACACTAAATAGAAACCGATATATTTATTGTGATGGGTGTAATTTCCTTTCCATTTACTGCTGGCAAATTTCAGATGAACTGTGCGATAATAATCGGGAATGTGTAACGCGAGAAGCAATTACTGAAAGTAGATCGACGAAACGGCCTGTTTCAAATAATTACACCATCTCTGGTAGAATGTTATTTCTTGGTTCGTGTATTCGACCTCGACCATTCAAGGTGTTATGTGAACTTCGATGTAACTTTTAATCAACTTTCCGTAATTTGACTCCTAATGAGATTTTGTTGTGAATTTTTTAAGTATACATAGTTTGAGTATACATAAAGTATTAAAAATAATACACGTATTAAATTTTCGTTCTTTCATTCTTTCGTTTTTTGAAATAAGATGTAACTCTATACATGTGTGAATAACATGATATAACTACCTATAAGTATCGGAGGGAAATGAAGAATCAAATCGTTTGTTTTATGTAACTACTTTTCCCCTCTTTCTTCTTTTATTAAACCTAAAAGGAAACAAATTCCTCAAGAAGAATTATTTTAGCTTTATATTAGTTTTTGCATATATCCTTACATTATAATTTACTATTTCTCAAAGTACACGAGGTTTTAAACGTCAATTGTAGAAAATTTCGAGGAAATTACATCACTTAAGAAACCAGTAAGTATACACGAGAACACGATTCAATATCTGGTTCATAAAGTAAAAAGCTCGTGTTCACTGGCGCGTACAGTTTACGTATTCTTAAATTTTTTAATAGATTAATTCTATGGGTATTAAACAAAAAACGTTACATTTTGGATCACTTATAATTTCAATACATAAAGGAGATGCAGGAAAAGATTGAAGAATATTCATTTCTGTGCTTTAATTCCTTGTACTATTATTATTGCTTTAAATAAAGTTTAAATCTGAACATATTTTTAACAATTGAAATCTATTAAATTTTGACTGAAAGATTGTAACTCGAAGAAAAAGAATCCGCAACGCGACTTATTGTAAAAAGAAAAAAGTGATTTTATCTGAATCCGCGAATAATAGGTTCCTTCTGACAAGAGTGGATCGGCGGAGAAACGGCGGACGTAAGGTACCAAATTCAAAAGGCTCGTTTGGATAGAAAATAATGGGGGACTGTTCCATTCTTTTATGTAGCTTTATTTGTTAAATTCACCGTCGTGTTCTCCTCTGGCTAGACGAAAATCACGACGATTGGTTGATCCTTTTTTAACCGGAGATTTTCAACCTCGATAAATCCTGTATGATCTACGGAGTCGTCGATCTTCCTTTACAGTTTACAGACTAGTTTCTGTTTCTGTCGTTAATTCTAAACTTAATCTCTCCGAAAGTTTGTGAATCAATCTTAGAAATTATCGATCATTTAATCGTAGCTGTTATCAAAGTATGGTATTGTTGCTTCTGATATATCTGTAACCATTTATTCAAATATTCGACTACGTATATGTGTTAGCTCGTATCAGTGCTAGCAAGTTATACATGTTTAAATATTTATAACGTAACTTTGCCCGCTTAGTTTCTCCTTTGATTTATTACTTACAATTCAGCAAAAAATGTATCTCTTAACTGTGGATCTTTATGCATTTATGCACAATTTCAAAATATAATAATACACAGGACGTATATATTATTTAAAAGCGCATGAAATATCCAAAATATAGTAGATATTTAATATAGTTTTCAATAAATAAAACGAATGTATTTAAGTTCGATTTCTTTAATTGTCGTCTGTAATTTATCTTATTTTGAAGTTTAACCGATTCAACTATATCGTAACGGAACAGTTTGAATGAATGTAGGAGTCTGGTTTTGCTAATATAAAATTAATATATCATTATGTAAATAATATAAATTGTTAATATAAAGTCTGTTATTTTTGCACGAAAGCGGGAAAGAATCTGACAGAGTGTCTGCCGTTAATTAATTGATACGTCAACCAAAACTGATACAAGTAACTTGCACGAGTATACACTTAGTAACAGTCTGAGTAGCAGAATTAATCTTGAGAAACAATAGAGAAACAATGTGGAAGACAAATTTTCCTTTCCATTCGCAGGCAACCCTCAAATAGCGTTATACTCGGGTAGGAAGCACATGAACATAGCGAAGATCCTTTTCAGTGATAAATCGAACACACTTTCAGTATGTACGCTGAGGAAAGATGAGTGTAGGCCCAACCAATAGGGTTCCAACAACACCATCTTGATAATAATACCCTGCTGTTAAACAATTTAACAACGAGTTTGTCTTCAGGGAACATACTGGTCAGTTAGCCACTATTTTTAACCAGCCACTACTACTTGTTAGCTAGTGCCTAGTTTTTCTAACGAAAATAATGTTATAAGAAAGAACTTCCTTTTAAAAAATGTAAAGTAGTTAATTTGTGTCTTATTAGTAATAGTTGTGTTATTTTCATTTATTTTTGTCTTTGCATTCGTGTCTTTGGGTTACTTTGGGCTCAGATAAGGCCTTTTAGGTCACTAGCGGCCATCGTCACTGTTCTTAATGGAATTGATTCGTATGTATAACCAAACAACTATATACTCGTGCCATTAAACCACATAAACTGGAAAAAAACAATGTTTAGTTTACAAAAACATCAGAGTCGCTCGATAGTTTGATTTACTTATAAGGTGTATAATTGTATTAATCTTTCAATATTTTATAAGAACAATATAAAGAGTATTAAATAATATATAATATATATATATATATATATATAATATATATATATAATAAATAATAAATGTTATATATTATATATAATATATAATATATATATATAATAAATAATAAATGTTATATATTATATATAATATATAATATATATATATAATATATAACAACTTAACTAAGAAATTAAATAACAAAATAAGTTGGAAATATTTCATTGATTTTGCATTTTGGATTGCTCACTAAGTAAATTGAAATGAATAATTAATATTGTTATTTACTATTATTTCACGGGATTACTTAAACGGGATAAAAGATAAATAGATAATAAAATATAGAATAGAAAACTTTTTGCTAAAAGCGTAATATATGTTATTAGTTAATATAAGTATGTCAACAGATAAACAAATACATCGATTCTGATCTAAAATATTATGTAAAAATATTTACAATGAAAAATTCTAACATAAAAAATAGATGTACAAAAGTGTATGCGACAACAACGCCTGCGACATAGGAGCGTCCATTCCTCTGGTGTATAGCGGTGCAATCATTATTCCGGCGCCGATAACTTTCTACAAGTTTGAAGCAAATGTTGCCCAAACCAGTTTTTACACGAAATAAAATTTATTATGATCAAGTGATATTATCGCTCTGTCTATATATTATCCTTTCTTTTCTTAACTCCCTACAATATCGTGATCTGTGACTGCATGTATTACAATCAACATACGAGTACCGAGATAGTTGTGTTATAAAACCACATAAACGTTAGATAAAATAGAGCTGTCTCGTTTTTAGCAGTGTGATATTATTAATTTAATAATCAGCTTGTTTATGTTATTAGTATTGCTAGATAAATTGTTTCAAAAAATGACCTAAAATTATTTTCAAAATTTAACGGGACATTGTCTCATAGAAGACTAATGGATGGTATGGAACAATAATTTTGACGAAGCTGACATTTGAGGAATAGAGTATAAGATATAAAAATATTAAAAATTTATTGTAAATACAACAAACAGCTATTAATTTGGTAATTTAGTGAAGTAAAATATTAGAAATATATTGCGAACGCAATAAATAGCTATTAATTACGAAATATATAACAATACTATTACAAATTTGTTCACTACGGTAGAAATAATCAAGAACTAATGGCATGAACACGATTTAGAAGATGCATATGGCAGAAACCATGGAGACCGCAAACAGGACGCCGTATTGACAACAAAAAGACAATGATAATAATGGCAGCTTATTAAGCGTAGAATATAGTAAAAGAAAAATTGTGTAAGTAAAGTAATTTCAACGATTTCTCGGGAAGGCCACAATTCCCTGAGGCATCTGCATATCGTGCAGGTCGCAAGAGCAATTCAAACGATTATTTCGGTGCCACGTGCCTCGAACCTCTTTGTCGTATGGTTGTTGCTCTTCGTCGGCCGTTCGTTCTCGTTATCGGACCGGTGGACAAGGATGGTTGGACTTCACACGTAATACGTGAAACAAGGACAAAAATACGAGATGCACCTGTCTGTCGCGAAGGCAAGGTGCCAGGCCGAAGGCAACACTCGCTCGCGCCAACCGCGATAGCGAGCTAATGAGCCACAGCGAAACCGCTATACGTTTTCTGCCAGCACCGACTTATGTATGCGGCGTACTTTAGGCACCACGATGGATTGGCACACCATCGAGATAAAGACGGAAACCGCGAAAGTGATCCTCCAGTTTTATCTTTTTTAATTACGAGTGGCCAATGGGTAGGAGCGAACAAGAGTATCCAGAGATCGGGTAGTTCGTTTTCTCGGTTTTTATCCATAATGGCTTAACAGCCAAACCTGTTATTAACTGAGGTAACTTCTCACAATATTGGTCTTTAATTGTCCCGTGGACTGCTGCAATTATCGGGCAAACGTGCTGATTTAGGTAAATGTCGCGGGCTAAAGAACGAATTAAAGTTATTGGATTTTCGTTAATACGGCCGATTTTTAATTTCGCGGAATTTCATACCTCGACGCTTTAATACGATGAAGATATAAATTGCGAATTCCTACGTATGCTCTTTTTAAATGTTTCCAATTGATTTTCATCTGTTTTTTTTACATATTTCGAAATGAATATGAATTAGTAAGATCCATTGTGACCATGTATATACTGAATCTCTTGACTATTTAAGTAACATAAACCGGGTCTCGAAGTAACAACGGAGTTATATTATCTATAATTTATTTTAATTTGCGACTTTGAAATTTTATGCTTTATAGCATCAAAAAGTTACTTTATTCATTACAGGTATCTATCAGATATGTAGCTTGCTGGCATACTGCTGTGTATTTCAAATTTAATTCTTCACGATCACAACCAATGCTTGCATCAATCATCATGATGCGTTTGAATTATGTAACCTGTTTATTCTTATTCTCTCGTTATCTTCAATCGTTGTTTATCTTATTATTAACGTTGACTAATTGAGAAATATGTCATGCTTACATTTGTTATTAATGATCTAACGTAATAGGAAGGATTTAATTATAATGGAATGTTATGGCTCCAACATAAAATAACAAGCAGCTCGTGTCACGAATCACCCCTCTATATAATGAAATTGCATAGCATTATATCTGAAGAAATGATTACTTGTATCTTCAGAATAAACACTGTTGTTGTTTCCCTGAATCCTAATTTCTTTATGCCTTTATGAGCTTATCATTGTCTGTTATTTGACATGCTATGTTACTATGATAACTTTTTGAATTAATAAAGGATAGTAATAATGTTTTACCAAATCTTTCATTTCGATCTTGTTTTATTAAATGTTTTGAATCATTAATGTATATTAGCGATTTTAGTATGAAGATAGAATCGTATTCGTTGCAATTACATAATGTAAGAATCCTTAAAAAGGAACCATATGAAAACCAAATTACAATTACGAAGGGATTATTTGACAGGGCTGCAGATAATGTTAATAATATTAAGTGCGTTCAATCTGGTTATGAAAGTCAAGCAGCAAGATCATTTAATTTTTTTAGAGAATCATTTTAAGGCAGTATAAACAATTAAAAGCATCAGAACTACCTACAGTTCTGTACCTTCATATCATCATTCTATTAATTATCATTGCCGCTGCTCATTATGCTGCTAGAGAAAAGTTCTTCTAGTTATATAAATAAAATATAATATAAAGTAATATAAAGTAATATAAAAATATAATATATAATATAAAATAAAAAATAATATAAAGTTATATAAATAAAAAGTTTGTGTAAATGTTTAAATAGTTCCCTGTGACACTATATACAATTACATTATATTAATTATAATATTGCAATATAATATGTAATAAATATTATAATATAATTGTAATATTAATTATAAACGATTATGCACAATTTCATGTAGTAATAATGAAATAGTTCCCTCATTAAACTAACAGCTTCATTTAGTTAAACATTTCTAAAAAATCTACTGCTTCTGGCTACAACTGACCAAATTCCGATCAGTTTTTATTACCGGAAGTAACTGCATTATTATATTATATGGTGCGAAACGATGGAATTAAGTCATCGGTATTAAATTCCTGCTGAAATCCCAGGCAATCACGCAAGGCACGAGAGTACGAATTTACCTGTGCCGTAATAACAATCATCGACCTTAAGAAGCCGGTAAGTATGAACGCAGCCTGATATTGGGGTAATTCACAAGCGGATTGCTGCATCGAACAACGATTCCGTCTAAATCGAGCGCCTTTTCATACTTAGTGATTCAACTATTACAAATTAGTAAATTCTTTTGCAAAACAATACCGAATGTGGAAAATGGGCGAAATTCAGCAAGTAAACTTTACAAATTACAAGTTATCCGATTTCCTTATTTGACACGAAATCGGAAAAACTGTCCGTACAATGAAAGTCTGTATTTGCTGTCTGTTAACCGTTAACTAGGGATTCGACACTAATTAATCCAACTATTGAAGATTAAATCTTTCTTGAAAATATCACTATGGCTTCTTTAACTTTTGGCAAGCAGAGATTTGCCGTTAATTACGACGGAACTCGGATGGGGTTGACACGAGAATCATGGACGATCATCCATGAAAAAAGGAACCAATAGTGGAACGAGGAGGGAAGAGGAGGAAGAAAGAAGTTGGAGAAGCGACGGTTTTCATGAAGAGGTCGTGCACCTGCTGTTCGCACGCCACCGACTTCGTTCTTCTTCCTTCTTTCTGCCTTATCCCACCCTTCATCTTCCTCTGTACGTTCGCCCCGTGCACGTGCTACCACAGTCACTTTCGTCCATCCTTTCCTCCTTCCCTTAAGAGAAAAACCAAACAAGTGGTAAGAGATCCGGATTAATCTACGATGTCGCATCGTTTAGGGCAATAAACGAGTGGAACGAGTCACCGTATAGAACTGTTACTATGTTGACTCTGATTAAACTTAGAGTTCTTTCGGTGATGTTTCATTCACCTTAATTGACTCTTCGAAGATTAGCAGTGTCTCGGTCATCGGTTCAACTTCCCTTTTTACTTCGTTGCTTGTTTTTCTCACAGTTAAACGGATCGTTCAATTCGTTTTTACCTTAAAACACGAGAACATTTTTATGAACGAAATATTTCGTTATTTTTGTACTGTACAAAATTTATGTAATAAAAATTTGATACGAACAAAATATTCTCAACATTGCTAAATATTTTTCAAGATATTGTACGGTTTTACAATTATGTCAAAATGCAAGTAATGTCTGGTTAAGCAATTTTGAGTGAATCTTTCTCCTTTATATAATACAAGAAGGTACATATAAATTGTTCATCTATTTAATATTCTTTCAGTTGATAAATTTGTAAAAGGATGTATGTTAAAACAATTAAACTATTAATAACACGACAATAAAGTAATATAATAATTAATTAATTGATTAAATATTTCACCATCGAACTTTCATACACGCGTCAAAAGGAAGAGCATACCAATATGTGATATAGTTATTGAATCTTTCGGGTATCCTGTAATCAGTAACCGTCCAAGCAAAACCTATTATTAATAGATACTATAAACATAATTTTTTATAATAACGAAATATCAATTTCGATCACGTTTGTAGAGACTGGTGTCAGTGAAGGATGCGAGCGAGGAAGAAAGTAGAATGTTGCAAAGTAGGGAGCCGAACGATTAAAGAAAGGGAAGGAGAGGCAGGGCGCGTGCCGTGCTTATTAACTTTTTTCCTTTCTGACGTATATATTGGGTCTTTTTATTCGTTTGTCTCCTTTTATCAACGCTTTCGCAACGCTTTTTCGAAAGGAGAGAAGACAAGTTGGGTAAATTCGTTTTCTTGCAGGTCGACGCATCCGACCGTTGGAATTCTCGTTACAAGGACGTTTAATGAAAATTTATATTATCTTATAGAACGTATGTGTAGCAGTTGAAACGACTAAATGGTTTTATTCGTTCAACCACGAACGTTCAGCAAACTTAATAAGGTACGTTAATAATTCAGTTTGTTTATTTTTGCTCCGTTTTTTTTTTCCTTATGAGATGTACGGTTCATTGTATACAAGTGTTTTCTGCTCTTACGTAAACTTTCTACCTTGTTCTGCTTCACCAGAGAAATTCACGTCTATCTGAAGCAAAAATTTCACCTCCTCCTGTTTTATGACTGTTACGTTATACATTAAAGTTTATGTTTCGCGTCTCACCTTGTAATAGGTATTCTACGTTCTATATTTTACATTACGTGTTTCATACAGCGTTAAATAATTGCAGAGTTTCGGCCGGTATTCCATGCACTCAATACTTTTTTTTATGAATCCATACTCATATATTTCGATATAGCGCATGTTTAAATTGCACGCATTTATGTCCGTATAACTTAACAGTTATGCCCCTCTATTGAAATATCTTTAAACGGAAAAAACAGAAATTCGTACTAAATAGTTATCGCCTTGGAAACTCAATGTTTTATTTTTTTTTCTAATGGCTTCGCTGGATTCCACAATTTTTACAGTTTTCATGTAGTCACGCGTTAAATAGCACGCGTGAAAGAGATATCAAACCTTGTACTCTACTGTGCAGTGAAATTTTTAGACTGAAACATTTTGAAATTACGATTCGTGTTTCGAAAAGGAAAACGTTACAAATGTTTATAAATTCATCTATACAGTTTCCTTCTTCGCTCTTCCAATTTCGTGTCAATCGCTGCATCCTCGGTTTATATTATATCGTAAAATGATGGTATTTTTCCATACCGCGTATCTTTTACGTTTTCTTTGCTCATAACTGTACGAAAATTGAGCGGAGAAATTAATGTTTTTAAATTAATTCGCGAACGGAATAGAATTTATATTGAAAATTCTTGGAAATGTCCAAACTATGAAAACATGTGCGACAGCGTAGATAGTAAAATACTCTGCCAGTACTGCTCGCTTTGGTATATTGTATTTACTTTCCCGCGTTGTTACCCACCATGTTTATCATTATTCGCGGTGCACACGCTTATTTTTCTTCATTTAGTTCGGTTCTTTCAGCGGGTAGTTGTCTCCCTCTGCGTTCCTCTGGTTTTCCTACTCTGTGTACGTACGTGCGCGCGCGCCTGCGGACTTTTTTCATGTTTTTATGCACTGCTCGTTTTTCCCTTCCGAAATATAATTGGCGGTGCGATGCACCTGTCTTCCCCTCTCTCTCAACCCCCCGCCCTCCGTCCCCCGCCCCCCTTCCGACCGTCTTCTGACCACTTCTTGTACTGCAACTTCTCTCCAGCTTATCCCATGATACCGACTTCCACGTATTCCGGCGCGTGCCACACTTACTCGAAATGCGCTTCACAAGGTTGTACGGTGCGTGGAGGCACGCTAACAGAAAATTAACATGATAGAAAAACCTCGAAAGAGTCATTACCGCGGTCTCGATCAATACCGATGCTCCCACTAATTATGTTAATCTTTTATCACATTAAAATCACACGATTGCACAAATTTAAGGAAGGCTTTATCGAACGAGATTAAACTGAATCATATATTCCTCTTCGCATGATCTTGTTTATACATTTTATTATAAGATATACAGAGTGAAACGATCTTTTATTGGTTTTATCGCGTTCACATTGCCGAGCGAATCACTTTTTATTTTTATAATGATTAATTTATTACTTTAACTTGGGTATATTCGGTTTTGAAGAATCTCGCATAATTTCTTTCCGATTAAATCGAACTTAATTCGTTATGCGATTATAACGTTGGATGCTACTGAAGTAATAATATTAATCTTCAAATTAAAATTGCTAAGAATAATTGTATTAAAATAAAGACACCAGATATCAAATTGGAAAGGAAATACGAAGCGTTTTGGTAGAAACGTTCTAACGCGTTATAGTACCTATAAAAATTTGATAAAGTAGGGAATTGCATGAACCATATAGTTCACATGTACAGTTATAAACTAATTCTCCTGATAATTTTCTAATATTTAAATATCAAACAATTTTTTGGACAATTATCTGGACTCTGCTGCATAATTACATTAGTTCCTAACTAATGTTGGTCAAATTTGACGAATCACGAATTAAAAGTTGCCTATAAAAGTAAAGTCTCTAACATAATAACAAATAAACTGTACAAATTAGCTGAGTGTCCTATTTGACATGAAATTGAAAGAATTCTTTACGCATTAGAATCAACATTGAAGTCTCTAACTTGCAACTTGTTACTTGTCGATTCACTAAAATTATTAGTTGATAACATATTGCATTAAAAGGAGACATAATACATTGATGACATAATACATTAGAAGTAACAGAGGTGTTAATATTACACAAAAATAAAGCTCAAAAATTTCTAACTTGTTAACTTATAAATCTGTTAAATAGAATCTCATTACTTTTTAAATTGTGGGTATTTCGAGTTTCGGAGCAAAGAACAAACACTACATTCGCATGAAATTTATGTACCTTCTTTCGAATTAACTTGTATCTGATTTGGCAACATAGTTAAAGTTTTATTACTTAACAGATTTTGTGCGCGATAGCTTTCAAGAAACGAAATCAGTGGCAAAGAAAAGAGAAGCGTACGAATATAAATTGTTATTTTATGTTACAATAAAATCCGCACAGCAACGGTACTGTAGTTATCGACTTTTGGACGATTGAAAATTTTTATGCCAACGGACAGCTGGACGTTTAAAATTGCAACCAGTTCAAATAAGGAAAGTAAAATTGATACCTGTAATCTTGTTTCTCAACACTCGATTCTCTCGTAAGCTTGGTGGCTAAACTTGACAAATCGCGGCCGAAGAATATCTCGACGGTAACGGAAGTTGATTCAGCTAAGCAAGCATCGTCCTTGCGGATTAGATCGAATGAAAGGAACGAATCGACCTGCGCGAACTTCTTCGATCCTCTCCTCCCGCCCCAGTAAATCTCAAGTTCAAACATATGCTTCAGAGCTCGTTTGGTAAATAATGAGATCGATATATTATTTTGTAGCAATGATTAATTATTTGAATACTCATTATAAAAATCTTGTATGATATATTGTATTATATGTATTGTAACAATGATTAATTATTTGAATACTTATTATAAAAATCTTGTATGATATACAAAATATTCTGAAGTTTTATTAGCACTATAATGAAATGTGACGCCAATGACTAAATTTTTTAGTAAAAATTGAAACAAAGATAATTATTGCACATGTGCATGGACTTTTCAGAGGTCACAGAAGCATTTGAACGGTTAACTATTCATTATAAGATTGCAATAAACTTCGATATCATTTGTAAGACAACCTGTATATCTAATTTTAAAATAACTATTTATATTATATTAGATTTTATATTAATAAACATTATTTTATATTATTAATATTCATATCATAAATTATTTTTATGATTTTTACGAAATGTATGCACTTCTACATTTTACAGCACTTTTCAAACTTTACCGATATAATCATAATAGTTCTACCTTATTATAGTGCTGACTAAGTCGAAACTTAAGCATCAACTGCTATCCCTAGTACATGTACACATGTACGATATATCCATAAGATTTTTCTATAATAATGTGTAATGTCTATATATTTAAAAAATGTGTCATGTATAATTACTTAAATATAAATTATGTATTTTTTATGTGTTCTGTTTGAGTCGTATATTCCTTAAAATCAGAAGTTTTAGAATGAATTTTTAGGTTGAATCACTTGATATCCAGTACCATCCAGTATTGTTTCAGTATAAGTATATAAGGTAAAATTTAATTCTGGGTAATAATTTGAAATAAGGGCGACTTCGCTGATTTTAATGATCTTGAAATATGCTGTTAAAGTTAACATCTCCTATATATCAATCGATTCATCAAAAGCTATTTAGCGCTAACGTTGCTAGCCATATAAGCTATTTATTTTTCTCTTCTATTTATGCAATATTAAAAGTAGTATATAGATGACCAATCAAATTCTTTATCTAATTACACAATAAGGAATTTATTTTTTACGTTGAGAAATTTAATTTTAGTAGGGTTACTTAAGAATACTACTGGAGAACTAAATATTATTGACTTACTTAAGAATATTATAACTAAATTCAAAGTACATTCTATATTTTGTTAATACCAACAATCGATTAATAGATAATTAATACCAAACTCATAAGACAATTATGCGTAACACGCAGATTATAGAATTTTCTCTCAATTAATAAAACGTATAAAACATTTAGTTTCTTTTCATAATGAATTTCCAGAATATGTTGAAGAAAGCTTTGCCCCTGTCATAAATTTCCTTATAGCGCTTACGGTATCTATCGAATGGCAGCCGAATTGAACAATATTTTCTTCTTTTTCTTCGAAACAGAGAGAAGAGAAACGCCGAAGGGAGTTCAGAGCGGGCATCGGCCTCGTAGAGGGTTCCTCTTCTTCTCCTTCGAGGGAACTTCTTTGAACAGACGGATTCGAGACGCCCCCCGTGCTACGAAGAACGAACCGCTACTTCCAGTAGTTTTCTCCTCTTTTTCTGCCAGCCTATCTTTTCTTTTTTCTTCGCTCTGTCGTTTCATTTTCTACCCTCAACGGCTCGTGCAGGATTTCTTTCATAGCGAAGTAGAAATCATTGGGTTTCTTTTTCCTTCAACCCGGCCTTATCCCCCCCCTCTCTTTCTCTTTTCGTTTCTATCACCCTTCGTTCCCCTCTCTGGTTCCATAACTTGAAAGAGTATTCTTCCATGGTTTTTCCATAGAAGAACGCCGATCTATTCCGCCTCGTGTCAGATATGGAGATTTATTTTCACGATTGGGACGTCTTTCTCTTTCAGTTTCCCTGGTTCTTGGTCACTCGTCGGATCGTGAGGGACGTGAGCTTTTATTGTTCAGATTCGATCGTGTCATGCCGATACCCATTTCTTACGAGAAATCCCCTACCTTTCGTCGAATTTTGACAGCGAGATTTCGCTTTCTTTCATTCGGGTGCTTAGTATACAATCTTTTTGATGTTTTCTGATATGAAAGTTTCCAGGACTGTTTGCACCCAATATCTGCACTTTACATGTATTTACAGATATATAACGCAAGTGTCGGATGACAGTGAGAAAGCAAATAGAAGGACAAGAGCAATTAATGAAACTTAACAGAGTTTACTAAAGTTCACCATTATGTAATGGTTTCTATTTTACAGCTTTAATTAGCTCTAATTTATGAGCAAATTTTGTATTGCCTATTTTAAATATATACTCGTGTTAAGAATTGTACAAATTAGTATCTTATATCGTATTATTCTATTTCACTTATTTATCTATTATTATTGACCTATTTATTCCTTCATACAAAGTTTAACTTACCATTTTCAAGATAATTGAGGGTTCAATACATTTTGACAGAAATAATATTCGCCACCAATTAATATATCTTTCACTCGAATATAGGTCATCAAAGGGGAATTAAAATTCTGAACTTAAAGATAGATGTAATAAATATGGTGAACGATCATTGCTATTATTTTTGGTGATACGATCAACATAACATTCGGTTGAAGCAGACCGCAGGCCCTTTTCCCATATCCGCCACCAAAACCGTGAATTATGTATGCGTGCGCACGTTCAAACGGCCGCCTGCATATAGTTATTTAATATTTCCATTAATTCAGTCCTGACATAGTCGAGCACATGTATATCCCTTTTCTCATATGTTTACGATTTTACATTTTTGATTTTACATTTTAAAATGCAATTCGTAAATCTTACGAAGTATCTAACTCCTAACGGATATTAATATTTAATGCACACAATATTTTTATTGAATTCAGAACATTATAAATATGCTAAATCTAATTTAGGGATATAGTAAATTTAATTTATTGGATATTTGTTTGATAAGTAAGAAAGAACCAATAATTTAAAGTACAGTTTCGTTTGCCAATTAAAGTGATGAATTATCGATATATCGTAGTTTGGCATTTTTAAAGTAGATATTAGCGGCGCTACACTTTTCTGTCATTTTTATCTCAATTGTATTTTTCTAACGTTAAAGAATAGAACGAGTTTAAATAAAATATGGAAAAATAGTTACAATATTAGCGTGTATGATTCACATTTCAATTTTATACTAGACATAGGTCTCTTTGGGATATTAAAAGCTTTATTTGTTTTGAAAATAAAAATAAAATTGGGACACATAAATTCGAGAAGCACAACAGGACTAAGTAAAAAGCTAGCATAGGTACTGTCTGGCGCTATAATATCAAATTAATAAAATATAATATTTTACATATTATTACATAAATATTTTATATTAAATTTATCGTTACCAGACTTCATAATTTTTGTAAAATAAACCGTTTGACATTTGCTAAATTAGAAAAATTGAAATTTCGTGAATTCTATTTTGCATGAAAATGCATGTTATTCAATGAATAAAACATATCACAATTACAAGTCTCAGTATCAATATTTAATCCTAATGTCAATGTTATGCATGGGCACATATGTATATGTTAGATAAATTGATACAATCTACTATATATTAAATGAAAAATCGAGTAACACAGCGAATTTTTCCTTTGGTATTTCTCTTTTGACAGATTTTTCATTTCCTACTTGTAAACATTTTCTGATTATTAATTTGATAAACGAATAAAATTGATGTTTCTTCAGCTTCATGTTTACATTTGATATAAAATATGAAAATAATACGATGCAAAAAGTAAAGACACGACTCACAACGAAATGTAAGTACGTTACTCTACGAACGGAAAATAACTCATCGCGACAGGATATTTCATACTGGAAAGCAAGAGATACTGGAAATACATCATTTTGTATACACTTCACTTATACTTGTACATACTGTGCTCGTTGCACGTAAATGGCATATGTACCTACATGTACAGACGGTTGTACTATTGAACAAACCATCAAGTCTGGACGAAAATAAAAAAGGAACAAGAAATCCTTTCAGTCGTATCGGCGCATAAAATGATAAATTAGATATGCATACGCGACTAATGCATATGCACGCAATATGCAGGCATATCTGGGCGAACCGGCATGGTATCGGCAAGGGCTAATCCCAATTTGCATCCCCGAACTTCGACTTGATCCAGAAACCTGACTGCTCCCCTGATTTTCGGCATTCAGGTGGCATATGTCGCCCCTACCAGAACTTACGGCCGAAACGTATGCCGATACGAGAACCGTGATCCGGCATAACTGCACTGATCTCATGTGGTGACACAGTGATCCTCAATCGAATTAACTGCGTTTTATCCTATAAAATATATTTTTTATTAAATAACGGTAACGTCAAGATACTTTCACACAAATTTTAAGAACAGGAGCAACAACAAAATGTCTAACTTTGCACTTTATTCCGATTTCAATTATCCCTTTTAATTATTTATCGAAGCACGTTTAAAACGATTCTTCGCGTTTTATCAAGTTTTCATCTTCTACGAATGCAATTTCGTCGCGTGTTTCTGTATAAAGTTGTTAGTTTACGAGCATCTGACATGCACGGTTCCACTGAAAGGAGAATAACGTGTAGTCAATCAAAAAGTTCGATGCGGCATAAAGAAACTGCTATATTCAATTTACATAAAAAGGCGGTTCTCAGCTAAATCTACGGGATTAGGGGTTATAATTCAGCGATGGCGAACAATGCCAAGCACGAACTGCATCGCTAATGACAGAGGAACGTACGCAGGAGCGACGATCAGATTTCGTCGTGCAAGAATCATTCCGCCTTGAATGGAGTATCATTAGGCAATCACGTAATGCCAGGATTTAAAAAATCACAGACATTTCTCTAACCGTTAATTGCTTGAAAACCACTGGCCTCGTGCGAACACGCATGTGCAGGCACTCGTCGAGATAAATGGAGGGTTGCGTGGCACCCCTGACGCACGAGCGTGCTAAACAGAAGAGGACAGACGCGGAGAAAGAAAGAAATATGAAGTGGAACAGAGAGAGAACGAGAGTGAGAAAGAGAGTAAGTCGGTGGAAAAGGGGAGATAGAGCAAAAGAGTAAGGAGAACAGCGCTGGTGCGAACGCACGGGGTCGAAGACACAAAAGAATAACGTCGCATGCCACGGGGCTGAATCCACCCCTAAAATTCACTCTCCTGCGCTTCTCTCACGTGTGCAAGGTTGCCTTAACATTGCAATGCACGATTTTAGTCAGCGACTGCAAGTAGACATGCAGCGGAAAGAGAAGAAAGGAACTCGTTTACACACAACTTATTGATTTTTCATATCGGTAAAATTGTTGGTGTGTTGGAAGTTTAAATTCCATTCGTCGAAGATAAGTTCAGAATGTATTGACTTCGAGGTGTATCGATATCATCTGAAATGGATACAATGTTTGTTATATCAGGAAAATGTTACTGAATGTACGTAACAATAAAATATGTCGTTAATTTTATTATCAACTTGTTAATAGTAAATAACTTGTCTACAAAGCTAGAACTTTTCTGCGAAAGAATCTATTGCGCTATGAATTACTGTATCCTAGAAATAGTACAATTAAAAAAATAGTAGGATCTATGAAGTTATTTATTGTTTACTTTCAATGGCAATATCGCTATGCCTATCAAGTACTGAAACATTTCTTAATATTCTTCGACAAAAACATATAATACAAAAGTAAAAAGAAGAAAGATGAATTTACTATAAGTATACGTTACAAACACATATAAATGATCGCGAGATTATCGCAAGAATATGTATATATATATATATCGCAAGAATCTGCAAACGTTATAAAAGTTTCTGATAAAAGTAAATCATTTTCTAACTGGGTTTCGTCACACTTAACTTCCGTGTTTCTACGGAAGTTAATTAAAATGATTGGAATGGTCAACGATATGATAATGTTGATCACCGATGCATCGCTGGGAATCCACGTAGCATTAGAGATGCGACGGTATCCGAAGATATGTATAAAAAGCGAGACTCTACTACTCTACAAGTGGTTGTCAGCGAAGGAGAGAACCACTGTGCACGTGGCTGATGGGTGCACAGGGTGGTTGGATGAGTCTTGGGATATTTTTGGGGTGGGCAACAGGCAAGAGCACTCTACGTAGAGGGTGCCCCGGGCTTTTTCGGATCGGGTCGCTGCGTGTACGATTGAACGAAGGGAGACAGGAGGAGGAAAGTAGAGAAAGAAAGAGCGCGGCAAAGAGAAATAAGAGAGAAGGAAAGGCCAAAATCGAATGTGGCCAGGTTTGGTGGAAGGGGGGGGGGAAATGGAAGAGGGCAGAAACCATCTGCCCGCATATGTTATGCTCCATGGATATTGGACGCAAACCATAAGAAAGAACCGTTCATTGGAAACCAGGAACCGACTATCTGTCCAGCTAGCAGAGGAAGTCGGAAGCCGTGACCCCCCTCCCCTCCCCCGGATACTAGGAAACGGGTGTTTTCTTAATTAAGGAACATGGTTCGAAGAAAAATTGGGGATTTTACACGCCTCCAGGGAAGGCTGGTTCCGTTCAGGTTTCTGTGATTTTTAGTTCTCGCTCTCTCAGATTTCACATAATACCGGAACAAGAAATTATATCGTTATATTGATCATAATGTGAAACAAAAGGCGTTTAAACATTAAAATAAAAAGGGAAAAGAATAGTAACTTCTAATTCTTTCTGAACTATATGAAGAAACCGCGAACTATGTTAATTATTTTGGATCGATTCGATCGTGCGCTAATAAATGAATTATACGAATCGTGTATCAAGTAACAAAATCTGTTACGACAAGAACCGCGATTATTTAATTATTTAATTCTTTTGGCCAATTGCATTTTCGATAGAACGTTGATTCGATTGTTGCTCGGTATTGGTTAATTTCGGTGTATCCAGGTGCAAGTAGGTCTCACCTGCATCGCGCTGAGGTACCTGCAAGTCACCGGCTATGAAAGTGCACATCGCTATCGACGATGCTGATGAGTAAACCGCCTTCAAATCAGTGCAAAATAAATGGAACGTTAATGAGTATTGCGTAAGGTGGAGCATATTTATAGCTGGTTCTTTTATTGTTTGCGTACGCCGCTTTTAACGCTTGTTTTTTTACGGGATTACATTTTTTAACTCGTACACTAATTTAAAATCTTTGCTTATAAGTAAATTCTTTTTTGTAATTAATACATTGTTATTAGTTGAACACTAATAACATAAAATAGGGATTTTAAATATATATTCTATATACGTACGTAGGTATTAAGGAGTGTAAATTGAAGAAACATAAAAACACATCAAATATAAGCGTGACGTAATAATTTATTTGTTTTTCGTTTATTGTATGTGGGTACTTAACTGTACCCTAAATTTACAAAACATCTACAATGTGCAAACATCGTTTAGAGAAGGAAAGGCATATGTAATAATATTTCTATGTTAGACGTATTTTCTGTCTATGGGATTCGCAGCTATTTTATTCGGTCCAGTTCAATTCCGTTCGTACAGCCAATCCACAGTGAAGTGTTTGAAATTAAGAATGCTTGGAACTGTCATATCATGTTCTTTGGTCATGTTCTTTAATCGTACTGCAACTTACATTTATCTCGATTATCAGTCATATCTCCTTAACGAGGGCGCATGTTTCTTCTGTGAGCTGTAACCGCAAAGTTAATTGAAGTGAACGTAATCTGTCGGTACGGTAGCAATTTCGTGAAGCGAGACGTTACACGCATAGCTTTCTTGCTTAAACAATTCAGAAAACAGCGTATTGTCGATCAGATGTTTTCTGAATGACCAAGACCAGCACCTTGATCTCGGCATCTCGTTCCCTTTAAACTTTCCGAAGAGGAGGACGATCATCGTATTGTCGTGAAGCAAACGAGATTCCGTTTGGTCGAAACAGCACGCCAAAGGGCAGCTGGTCTCACGTCAGACGTTTCAGGCACACGAACGAAGCGTGTCTGAAACGTCTGTCTCTCTTTCTCCCTTTCCTTCCTCCTTTTCCTCCGACGTCTGATCGTGTATCCTACTCGAACATACAACACACGACGGCCGTTCCTTGTTTCACTTTCTTGTTCAAGCGGCACGAAGCATACGCCATTGAAGGAAGAGGGATGATATGCCACGCTTCGGCCACGCGACTCCAATCGATATGGGAGTCTCTCTTTCTTGTACCGTGCGGTTATAAGTCGTCAGTGGACCCTGCGGCACTAGGCGATTCTCGATAACAGTTGACCCAAACCTTCGTGATAATAAACCGGATGAAATACCGTTCCTTTAATATACGTTAAAGTACAGATACGCGTGCGTGTGGTCACAAGTCTACGGACTTTATAGGTGACGTGCATATTTCAGTTATCCAGTAAGGAAACAAATTTTTTCATGTACATATACTTTTCTCTTCGAATTGCCTTGCAATTTATATTCCGTACTATCTATTTATGCACTGTCTATTTTTACGCATATGTAAAAGTATAATACGTATAAAAGAAGAAACACGATCGATATGGTATATAGATATATAAGTATGTGGATATAAGTAGACATAATATAAGCAGACATTTTAAAAGTTTAATTATATTAAATAAACGAGATTTTAACTACGATTTATTTATTACATCACCTACAAAAGTTAAATAAAAAGTTAGTTAGCATGTAGTGACATCTCTAATTTTTATATTATAACAGATGTAAAAGCATTAATAATTAAAAAAGTTTTTACAGAAGTTCTATATCTAAAGGAAAGAGTTAAATAAAATCTTTATGTATAAAATAAATTATCTTTATAATCATTACTGTAATTTTTACGTTTATTTTAAACAAAAATTTTGTCTTTGTAAATATCATTTATACAAAAGAAATTTTGTGCAAAATAAATTATCAATTATATAAAATTGTAACATTCCCGCGTATGAAACTGAAAACGATCTACATTAAAAGTAGCTTGAATGATTTCCAGTGGTGCGACTTTAGACTGGAACTCTTGATTATTATCATTAGTCACGTACCCTTGCAGAATTTTGTCGCACATGCGTCATGGTTCTTCGTAGAACTCCAACTTCTGCTTCGCGGTGGTATTTTCGCTGGAGGTGTAAAAAACTCGCGTTAGATCCGTTGGTGCGGATTAAACCGTATAGCTCCGACTGCATCGAGCAAAAACGAAAATTTCTTCTGCTCCTTTTGCGGTCCAACAAATTCTGAGACGGGAAACGCCTCAGATTTTTAACTTCTGCGTGTTCAAATTGTTCGAACCAATTATTTCGTTGAAAGAAAGTATCACATACTTGTACGTGTTAAAGCTGTACCTACATATTTCACCAGTTTTTGTAATACAATATTACTAACTATGAAGACAAAAAACAAAATCAATAATTCCGTTTTCGTCTTTATAACTTACATGTTCACAAAAATAACTTCTTGCTGATATCAATATTTAAAAATTTAATGCTTATAGAGAGATAATATATGTAATTTAGAAAGTTAATATCATGACGGTATAAGATGAAAGTTGAATTGTTTAATAAAAACATAAAAATTATGAAATATATAAATTTAAATACACATTTATTTCAATAAAGTTTTCCTAAAAGAGTTTTTCAAAGAAATAATATCGTTATACAATATAGCATTTGAAATTATTACATTATTATTTTAATTATATTATAATTATAATCTAAGTTAACGGTGGAAACAATAATTACCTGTTATAATTACCTACAGCTGAGGCGATATGATATAACAAAATTTAATCAAACTGAATTTCATGTAATTACTTATAAATTTATTAGTTATATTATTTACTGCTTCTACAATATATACAATGCTTTGTTTGAAACATAGATGAGAAATATTTGAAACATAGATTCTGGATTCTTTGAAATCCATTCTGGTGTCCATTAATGCGTCCCTGATTCGCAACGTACTTACACACAATTGCCTGCAATTCGTCCTACGTACCTACGTAGGTGGGTTCTATTCAACTAGAAAAATGTAATTCTAGTCTCCCCTTCGCACTGCGAACCCTGAATAGCTTTTACACATTGCACAAAATTATACGATCACCCTGCTCAGCTTACGTTCCTCTATCTGCGAAACTAATCCATTCCCTTTGATTCTCAGCTCAGATTTTCTATTGTAAATGATATCGTTCTATTTTTCCTTTACGAAACAACAAAAAGGATACATACATAGAATTTTCAAAAGGAAATTATTGGGGACTGGATTGAAAAATTTCATAAATAATTTATCATATATTGCTTTCGAACAAAATGTTGTTTCAGATTATGAAAAACATAAGTAATTTATTAAAGTAAAATTGTTTAATGCGGTGGAAAAGACATAACAGAAATTTCAATTATAAGATTATCTTTTAAAACAAACATTCTACATTAGTACAATGAACATTTTACAAGATAAGTGAAATATATTATTAATTAAGTTGTAAAAATTATAATGCTACAATTTCGAAGTATTAGAATATCTAAATATATTAAAATGTTTAATTGTAAATAATAGCTACTATAAATTCGACTAAATGATAAATGTCATCTTCCAATTAAATTAAATTTATGCTATTATAATTAAATGATATGCTATCCGAATCATTTTTGATTCGTTAAGAATTTACTTTCAAAGAAATCTTATACTCGTTTATATTATATTCGTTAATATAAAGTAAGTATATTAATCGTCGGGTGACTAAAAGTTCGGTGATCGGACGAAAGCCAATGCCGGATCACGTTTGATCCAATATAAGATTTCATTTTCTATGCATCAAAGAATCAATTTTCTCATCAACCATCTAGTCACGCGAACAGTACTGATCAAATTAGATCCAGCTTCGTCGGCGAGCCGTTATACATAATCTAAAGGAAATCATTTTGTTTTCTATCTTTGGAAAAGATTAATTTTTACCTGCATGTCCTACTAACATGAGTATTATTTTCTACCTCATTTTCATAGGATAACTTATTATTTGAAGTATATTATTACACCTAACCATTTTCGTGAAAAAGATCTTCAAAGACAACCGATATCCGCTTTTCCATGCTGTGAAATACTTGTTGCTCACGTACAGAAGCGAAGTTTCGCAGCGGTGGCAGAAGCGATTTGGAAAATTTATGGCTTCGAAATCCGCCCCTGCATCGTGGCACAGTGCGTAACAGAAGTGCGTAGGCATTGGCCGTGCACACGTGCAAGGGCACGCGTCCTAACAAAGGGCCCGCACCGGCCCACCCCCTTTCTGCCCCACTTTATCCATCCCTTTTTCCCTCCCATACGTGCCTAGGACCCTGTCGACTACTCGCGTCGGCCGCTTGACACGTTGTTAGTTGGAACTACTCGTTGCGTTATTACGGCTTTTTCATCGTTCAGCCTCCCGCGGCGTTTCCATCGCGACCATTTTCGTAGTAAAGGAGGCGCAAATTACGCTACTGGTAAGTTGTCGTTCAATTCTTGGCAATTACACAAAATGATCTTGTAAATAATTTACCGTCATTTACAGGATTATCGTTTGCATTAAGAGATTGCCGTCTCAATGTTACATCGATAAAATTTGTTTCACGCAGATGGTAGAAATCGGAATTTTATTTCATGGTATACGCAAGTGCTGTTTGAATCCTATGAGTGACTGAAATTAAATTTCATGTAGTAGTGATTTTATTAGTTTTAAGATAATCAGTGATGATTTATTTTAAGCTAATTTTCTTTCCAATATTTCTTAAATTTTCTGTTAATTATTAATCAGTTATGAAACAAACATTTAAATACTTCCATTTATGTATATTCTTGTTACTGGTCTAATGGTTTCAATAAATTATTATTTCGAGAGACATAAATCTCTTTATATCTTTCATCAATACCTAAAAAAGTTATAGAAAGCTTTTGAATGTATCAATGTTTGAAATTATGAAAATTATGAATGTTTGAAAAAATGAAGTTTGTTCATTTATATCTTTATATTGTTGTGTACTTAAATTGAATATAATTAAGCTGTCGTGTAATATATGCCATTAAAAAAATTATTTTTATTATAAATTTCGTATTTATCGATCATGTTTCCATCATCTTTTCTATAATAATATTGTATTACAATAAAGATTATATTTAATGATAACTGAAAATTGTGTTATAGATACACACAATTTGAATGAACGATAAAATATTTCTATTCGAAATAAGTTAGTATGACTGTGTGTGTGACACCTTTATAGAAGACGCTTCAGGACCATATTGGATCCATTCAAGTAAAACGTTTTCCACATGGTATTTGTTAACGGAACACTTTAATGTTCGTAGCGATAGTGATTTATGAATGCACGGTCGCAACAGTGATCTTCCTACTTCCGCTTACTGTTACTTTTCTCAAAACTTTAATTAATTCCTAGATGAAGAATGTTGACTTCATTAACATAACGATGGGGCACACCACTCATCTATATACAACCTCGATTATAGGAAATAATCATGATACACATGAAATAATAATTTCTTGCAGTTCCAACATTGTTGATTTTTAATTTCTGGTATAGGAAATTGTCTTGAAATTTTCAGTTAATCGATATTTGATAATCGATCGTCGACGATATTCTACTATAATTATATTCCAAATATTACAATTTCTAATACCCTTGCCGTTATTGTTCAAATAATTAATGTTTATGTAATCATCTCAAAGTTTTATGCTCGTTCAATCACATCTTTCATTAGTGCATCAAACATTCTGAACTACTCAACGATTGTAGAAATTTCTTACTTAACGAATCAACAAGGAATTTGCGAATTACATGCGCCGAAGGCCGTACTAATAAAGCTACATAATATGTTGATCCGGCGTTGCAGATCCAACAACAAACAAACAAACTGAAAAGTTTCTAAAGGAGAAACCGACTAATTCTTGCCACCGTAGATGTCGGACGTCTGGCAATGGAGAAAAAGATTCTCAGAAGGCAACAAGCAGTCATGTAAAAAAGGGTCTTTCAATAAATTATTATCATCCGGATTTACGTATCCAAACAAACGAAATCGAGAATCCGATCGGCGTTTTATGGCTAAGATCTCGTTCACACCACGTATATATTACGGAATTTCGGTATTATACACGATACGAATATCGATACGATTATTTGACCATTTCGAGTTTGATAACTTTATATGTTTATGCCATTCTTGGTGCAACCAAGCTCCCATGAAAGTGTACGCGGAGTCCCACGAAGCTGTTGTGGTTCAGCTAACAATGCCAACTAAGGATTTTAAAATTTGTCGGTGTGCATAATCCTTGGACGATGCAACGTCGTTCCTCGTACGCTCGTTTCTCTCGAGCGGAGATTAAAGATTTTCTTGTGAGGGTCTATTGGACCCGACTCTATATATTTTGTATTATATATTCGCCGAGCTCCCTATTTTCGTCGTGGAATCTATTTAGTCTCCCTAGTTTAGATTCGCAGGGCATAAGACTAGATACAAAATCTAGATCGAATCTCTACGGAGATCTCTAAGTGCTTTGGGTGCTTTGAAAAAAAACTTGCTGGCTATTTTACAACATTTGCAGGGATGATGTAACATTCTGCAAAATACAAAATTGGCATGGTAATATATCCTAAAAGAATGTATTGCAATGATAGTTATAACAATCATCTGTCATTCTTTCAGATTACTTTACTACGTAAAGTTATATTTTAGAAATTCCTTAATAGAAACATGATTAACAATATGTAATTGTTGTTAATAATAACATGGGATAAATAATCTTTTAATTTTCTAGTTCCGAACACATCTGGTTTAATTTAGGTTGCAGTTAAAAAATAAATTCTATATTTTATTTTAATAAAATTAAATACGAATGGTAATAACTATTATTTTACTTCATTTGTGAATAGAGTGTTATATTTATGTTGTAAGCGGTAGGCTACTTTGAGACTTAAGAATTAGACAGAAAATATAAAGTTTATAATATAAAGTCTACAATTTAAATATATCATTCTAGAAAAATATACAACAGAAAGAGTTTAGCTGGTTGTCATTTTGCAACACATAAATAATAAATGATGATAATAAATTTAATTTTTGTTTCAGTGTTTCAATATTTTTGTTTTACGGTATTTTGTTCATTACTCTTCAATTAGAACACTAATGTGGAATTTTTATAAAAACAAAGCAAGTTTCGTTTCTGTTATATAATTTTTCTTTTACATTACATTATCAGAATTGTTCATTATCAGAATATCCTGTATCGTGGATTATAATTAAAAAGACTCAGTTTGGCATAAGAATAATTATTTTAATTTCATCTATGCGACAAAGAACTTACTTTCAAATACACGAGCTGAATACACATAAATTGTAATGCTAAATCCAGTCGCAAATTATTATTATAATCAGAGATCCGTAAGGGATTGCACGTCGTCCGTATATTTCACACTATAAATTGAATCGTGCCCCCCATTATACGGGGTTAGCCTGCGTTCTCAGGCCTAGGTATACAGAATATAAACTGGATCTAGGCCAAATCCCTCTGGACCTTTCGTTCCTGCGATACAATCACGAACCCATGGATGAATTGTGAGAAAATTTATTTGGAGTTTCGTTTTTTGTTCATATTACAATTTACGAGCAGGAAATGTCGTTACACTGTACTCTTGTGCAAGAGTCACTTGTATATAATTGTTTTAATCGTGATCGTGACCGAAAAGTAATTTACCTTCTAATTTATCTTTCGCGTGCTCCAACTCAAAATTTTATTATTGAAGTTCAAAATCCAATTTTTATGGTACAAAAAGGCATATATTATGGTTATCATTTTATTTGAACAATGTTTAAATATTAATACAGTGTTGTGTAAATATTCTTGACAACATTATAATAATAAATAATTTAAAGTACTTTTGTATATAATTAAGGTATTATCTATTGCGTTCACTATTTTGCTTGTTGTGCACACTATTTATTTTAAGTTTGAAATTTATTAATTATTTGGAGATTTTTTAGATTACATTTAAGAAACTTTAACATTATTGAAATACAATATAGCATTAGAATATTAATAAGCGAGTATGCTATAAAGAATTATAAAATGTGGATTTTAAAGACATATAATATACACATAATATACATATATAATATTATATGTATGTTATTACATATAATAATACCATAAAATTATATAGTATAAAACTATAAATTAAGATATAACTTCTACATACATACGTGTTTCTTGTCTCCACAAAATAGATACGTACGCGTAATTTATTAGCTTTAAATATACCTTACGTATGTGCTTTATTAAATTCGTTTCTTTACTATAACAATATAGTTTATCATTTATCATTTTTCGTTTATTTAGTTATTACTATGTGTTATACTAAGTTACAATCACGATATCACGAAAAATTAAAACTTCCTCGAATATGGTCAAACTTTTAAATATCGTAATGGAAATTCTATTTTAAGCTTGGAACATTACCGGCTTTCGCGAATGCACCGCCCCGAAACACGAAACTTCCGTGGCAAACTGAATGTCGTTCTTCCTGTTTTGCACCGTGCAACACTTAGCGCAGAAAAATTGATTAATTCATTCAGTGGACCTTTAATCGCAAAGCTTTTGCAATCTGACATAAGATTGTTTGAAAATATATCTAAACTCGTTTCAGTGGAAATAAAAGAATTCAATCTGTAAGCGAAGCTACAAAGATATCTTTCGGTTCGTTTTGATTATAAAACTATCGACCATCTGCAGATGCACTGAAAAATTATTTTCATTTCGTTATATAGAACCGACGTTGATACACAAAGGGATGGAGGAAATCGGATCAGCGAAATAATCCTTTCTCTCGTCTGAAATCTTTTTGAGGACGGAAACTTGATATGTAAACTCAGCTAAGTGTAGTCAGCTTCACTACTCGGAAATATAGATCACAAAATCTGTTTCCACAGCTTAAATATCTTTTCGGAAGATTTACATAATCCACGATTAACAGAAAAACCAGATTACGTTGAAACACAGTTTTCAATGTGATTAACCCAAGTGTGTACTTTTGCAGATAATGATTTTTGCCGGATAAATGGAATTAGTAAGACTGCAGTTGCATCGTCTTATAATAATAAATACTATAAGAGAATTTGAAGGTGTTATTTTATACACGGTGATATTATTGCATAGTGTGCAAATAAGGTATTTATTTTATATTTACAGTACATATTTTATATTTTCGTTCTTAACATGTATGTATGCATATTTGAAATGAAACGGCATTAACAGGAATACATCTCTGTGCATGTAATTAAACAAGCTTTTCACGTAATTGTTCGCATTATCTGTTGTAAAGACTGTTTTAAAGTAAGTATATATATATACAAAACATAAGGTCAACCCTATCTTTAAGGACGTAACATAAATATTCATTTGTGATTAAACCTAGATACCTACCTGCTTAAAACCAACAACTGAGAAATAATGTAGTTTTAATGCTAGCACCCGAATGAAACTTACTTAAAAATAGAGTGAGAATAAATAAGAAGATCCCAGGCAAAGTATTTTTTTAATAGACTACTAATTTAATTAAAATACTGATTTCCATAAACCTTAAAAAAATCCATACATGTACACAAACAATAATGTTATTGAAGACGATATAAACAATGACTTTTATTTTTGATTCGTAACTGATCCTATTGAAATATATTTAATTGTACGAAGTTATTGCATCATTTCATTCTTTTTCTAAAGCCCGAATGATTAAAAATTCTAAGATGCGACAATATTCTGTTATTCATAGAACATTTGATATTGTGTAAATAAAGTCCATTTTTAATTAAAGTCACTAAGATCAACGTTTCCTTTGTTAATACCTGTCATTGCCGACTAAATCAAAACTGTACACGCGTTTATTAAAATAATAAAGTGTTAAAATAATATCATTCTAGTGACGAAGCATTTGAAATATTTTATGAAAGATCGTGTAAGCGACATTTTCTTATATATAAATCCTGATCAAAATAAATCCTATATAATCTAAATCCTAATAAATCCTAATAATAAATAAATCTAAATCCTAAATATATCATTCCCAAATGTTAATTACCTATATCATAGCTCATTAAGGCAATTAAAATAGTTTAACATCTGTGACCATTTTTAATAATAACATACTTTCGATATGTCTATAATTTAATGTAATCCAAGGCATAATATCTATGTAAAAAGGCTTTACAAGTACAAGACATACAATTATTTTTATGTATTCATTCTTTTATTATAGAAAATAAATTAAAGCTATAATATATCTCCTGCAATCATATTTGTAACAATTTTCATTTAAATAAATTATATCATACAATAATGTCATCGAGTTAACAATACGTACATATTACCATTGTCATTGGGTAAATTCGTTTACTCGAAATTCTCACAGACGAGCAACATAGACGGTATTAAATTCGCTATACTGATCTGTCGAACCACCCTCGCAAATTTCCGGAACATTTCTTTTACAGTAGGTGCCCTCGGATTCACTTTCGCGTAGCTCTCGAAATAACAGGGTCCATAGTAGCTGTAGTCAAGGATCAACGGGTATGAATGTATGGCGCGCGCGCTTTCGTTCTCATTGCTCGCCAATAGATTTCTCGAGCGCGACGCGCGCGTACGCACAGTCTCATAGACACAGACTCATACGTGCACAAAGTACGCAACTGGCACACGCGCTCCCCCCGGCATATGGCGCGCACGGTCCCCCTTTTCAGTTCCGGGGGAGAAGAAACGAGGGGGCTGCGGCGCGTGCTCAAAATCCCCACTACCTCTTCCTCTTTGCACAACACGCGTTTCCCTCGCGTGCTTCTTGCTCGCTCTTTCGCCTTCTTTCTGTCCCTCGTAAACCCTAATTCCCCTCGCCCCCTGCACGGCGTCTCTCCAGAAACCAGCCCTCGGTCTCACTCTATGGTGCAGCAAAATGCTGAAACCTAACCCATCTATCGGATGTCCGCGTTCATTCTCAACGCAGACGCCATGCGGTGCGTAGCACGGAGGTCTGATCAGAAACGAGAACTGCCATTCGCCGGGAAGAGTTCTGTGAAAAAGTGACCGCTGACGGATGCCGAGAAATCATCGGCTACGGTGTCGATGAAATCCCGATAACCTGAAGGAATTTCGGACTGAGCTCTCGCGTGACTGTTTTTTTCGATCGGTTCGATGGGATCGAATGGTTTTAACGAGGAACCTCATCGTGAGTGAGTTCGAACGTGAGATCGTGTTGGTAGAAATTGGCCATTCAGTGTGAGTTCAATATTTTTACAAGTTTAAGGTTGAATTGATCGACGAATTTTGTAAGTGTGAACAAAACGGAAACGTTTGTAAAATCCTGTCGTAATTGTCGTTCGAGATTGTTAAGTTGGTTTCTTTGATTAGACCAGCATTGGTTACAGCGCGTGCTTACAAAACCCCCCACCACCTAGTCTTTTAGCTACCCCTCTGTCTCCCGTGCGCGCTACCGTACATAAGTACGTCCATGTCATTCCGTGGCGTAGTAAAATATTAAACGGGATCTAACCTCTCGTCGAAGAGGTTTCACGCTCATTTTGTAGTTAAACGCTATGCAGTCCGCGACGCGGTTTTGTTCGAAACGATGCTACTCTGATCGGTAGCAAATGCTCGGTGACACAGTTTTATCGCCTGAATGGAGTTATATTTGTGTAACGTATGTGAATTTCGACCACTTTCAAGGAAGCAGAATCGCGACTGTAACGTTCGTCTTGAAAAATATAACCGACCAAAAAAATTTTTAATGTTGAAATTACGCCAAAGAAGAAAATTTGTATGGTGCTCGAAAAGTATTAACGACCTATATCGAAATATTGATCTCAGGATTCTTGACCATTTGAATTACTTAATGGATTTGTGCCTTACATTTTTAGTAGCAAATGACCTTAGTCCTACAAATAGAGAAACGAAAATTGGTTACAAGTGCCTTAATAGCCGAAATAGATAAATCGATTCGTAATAAGTGTTGAAACACGAACAATGGTTGTTTGTACTGTTATAAATCATTAAGGTCGTTACAATGCTCTATTTTAAGTTATTAAAGTGCTTTCCTTCCAAATAAGAGCATTTAACTGGTGCTATACAATTCCTTCAGTCATATTGTGATAATACGATTCAAAGATCTCGATTCTAATTGAGACGTCACGCGACGTTTGAATGATATTCTACAATTTCAAAAGTTACTGTTTCGTAGCAAGAGATACGCGAATGAAGAGTCGAATGTTGACAATTGTTTTTGATATAATTAATGTGTTTGAAAAGTAACAAATTCAGATTCCGAAGAATAATTTCCGAGGAGTCGACGACCGTCGTGGAGAAGAATAGACGGTGACCTCATGCTTTACTTAAGCCGTTGTGACCGACAACGAGACAATTGGATCTTGGTTCGGGTCATCAGCTTCATCATTTGGTAGAAAAAAAGCCCGTGGCCTATCGAAAACTTCGACAAAATCGCTCGCTTAGCTAAGATCGTAATAATAACAGCGTTTTATTGAATATCTGTTTATGCTTATCAATTTTTTGACAAGAAAGTATACGCTCTCGTACCTGTTAAGTTATAAGAATCACAAATAATTTCAATCATTTTTCTGTATAAAAAGGATATATAATCTGTCGTTACTCATTGATACATAAAGCGAAAGAAATGCCTTAGAAACAAATGGTACTGTTATTCTTGCAAAATAAAAAGTGCAAATTAGAAGCTGTTAAAACATAAAACTGAATGATACATAGGAGTATATATTTATGCTGGAGTGATATTTTTTTAGTATTAAGGAAGATATAATTCCAAAAAGAATCATTGTCAAACAACTTTGATAATCTTCAAGATTTTAGTCGTTAAAAGATATTCTGATCCAAATCTAAATATTAAATCGAATAATTGTCTAACCGTCTGTATCGATAAACATCTTTGTCTTCGAAGGGAGAGCGTGGTTTATTTATAAGTCTATCAATTAGACTCGTCCTCGAAAGGCATTAGAGTCGATAAGCTACTTGTTCACATCGCTATTCTCACGACATAAGCTCGTTCTGCAATCGTCACGATTCGAGATTGTTATTTTTAAGAAAGAGCATTTTGTATTACAATTACATCGAACGATTTTGCGTTTATGCACTTGAAAAAGACTGATGATAATAGACTCTGCCAGCGATTGTTTCGACCACGTTGCAGCGTTGTATGTATTCTCCTAGTGAATGACACTTTTTGGCTTGGCTATTAAAGTAGAAAAGTGATCAAAATGACGACTATGGGAGTTACTGTATTTTGTAATAGGGTACAAATAAATGGAAACGATCAAGAGCAACTAATGTTGCTAAGAACGCTGCAAGACAACGAAAGCAACATAATCGGCAATCAACCTCATCTGATAGTCCCCAAAAATAATACTAATACTAACGCAACCGCTTCTGCAACCGTGTTGCCGCCCTACGATCCCTCTAGATTGAAGAAACACGGAAAAAACGGACAGCCGCCGCCAGTTGCGGTTGCACGAAGAAATGCACGTGAGAGAAATCGGGTTAAACAGGTGAACAATGGATTCGCAACTTTGAGACAACACATTCCGAGTCACATCGCTGCAGGTTATGGTGATAGAGGCAAGAAGTTGTCGAAAGTAGAAACCCTGCGAATGGCCGTGGAGTACATTAGGGGACTTCAAAGGTTGCTCGCCGAAGCTGATGGGGTTGAATACGATTCGAATGTTGGTGCTACGCAGTGTATGCCTTCGCCCACCAGCAGCGTCGTTTCGTCGAGTCACAACGGTTCTGGGGAGAGACTCGTCCTGGAAGACGATGTCCTTGCTGCCGAAGACGATGATGGCGAACAGCTAGATGAAGACGAAGAAATTGGGAAACAGAAAACTACATCCAAGTAATTCTTTTTTTTTACATTTTATATTTTTATCATGACCAATATAGCAATTTATTTTAAATGACCCAACTTAAAATTTGGAGTTTAAATTAATCCTCTCTGAAATTGTAAATTATCTCAATTAATACAACTATACTAACCAAATGTTAAAGCCTCAAATACTCTACCATAATATCCTTCTCAGAATAATCGTTATAAATATGTAATAAAAGTATCGCCAGTAAAACGGATTGAAGTAATGACTATGTTTATATTAATGTTTTTCAGATTATCACCAAATCGAACTGCAGTTTCATCGCCGCACGATTACTATTCATCCTCGATAGGGGATGAAGAGAATCTCGAACCAAGGACTCTATCAAACACGCAGAATTTTTCCCGGCTCTCCCCTAATTCGGTAGCATCTCCACCTTCGGAATATTATGGGCAAAATGAAGAAAACCTCGAGCCTCAAATTTTATCGCCGTATAGTGGCGCCGGGGATAGCGAAGAGGGTGCAGCCACCGTTTATGCGGCAAGTCCGGAAACCTTTTCTGGAGCTCTGTATTATAAGCAGGAGATCACCGAATCCGGTGAATTCATGGACGTCGTAAGCTGGTGGGAACAAGAGCAGGGTAGGCTAGTACATCAGCAACATACCCAACGCCTCACACACGTATAATAGAAAGGTTCGTACTTTACGTTTTTTTATCAAATCTTTCTATACCTTCCATTTCTTATACAGAGTTTATGAATTTCATAACTGATTATAATTATTAGATTGCGGCTACTTATGTAAATTCATATTTTTATGAACGTAATTGAAGAAACGGAATCTCAGCAGAGATTTATTTTACTCATCAAATATTATAAATATTATATTTTGTATACTTTATATGTTTCTTCAGTTTTTGTATTATCATACATAAAAATCCGTAGTCTACTGTTTACACAATTACGTATTTACTAAAGTGAAGAAATCCAAAGTACATATTTTGCATTCCTTATTTACAATGTGGAATGATTACAAACTATTTGTCTTTAAGTGTATATGAATATATGTTCAACAGAACAAATGTACTAATAAGCGTTTGATACTATTTTAAAACAAAAGATATACGAAACAAAGAAGCATAAACTGAAATTTAATTTTGTATAAATCGTTCTATCGGTAAGCAGTAATATTTAAAATTATTCTCAAGTTTAATAGACATCTTATTAGGATATAGATAATTAGATCCTTCAATATCTATATTGAACTATAATGTATGTACTTCAAAAATATCATTTCATCGTAAGAAGCATTGATGAACAACGAACGTGAAATAAAGCTGTATCATTATCAAAATTCAGGAAAGTTACACGTGCGTTATGGTCGTGCATCGACGAACCGGATGAACGACAATAGAGGGTCGCGTAATATTGTTTTACGTTCGTAAAACTCGTATGGTCCGAGTAGAAGAGTGCTCATTGAAGTACTTTAAGTGGCTTGAACCGACAGGGCTGTTGATCGGCGCCGCGCACGTGACAATTACTCCGAGGAAGCGTCGCCGAGTGGAAACTCGTGTACGGCGTTTCCTTTCGAACACGTGCTCGAGCGTCGACGCTCCCAAAAATAAACTTTACACGTTATAACCACTTTGCAAAGTATGTGACGACGTGACATTTGAGCACACCCTATATGCGCTCCGATTTTGAAACAATAAAAAAAAATGTTGAGTAAAAAGTTATTTGCAAAAGACCGAGATGATATTATGTTTTAAAGTTTATTGTATTTATACAGTGTGTTCATTAAATGGCTTATATTGAATATAATCATGCATATCGTGAAAAAATGGAACATAATAGGTAAAGAATCAGCAAAACTATTGATTTATATCAAAGGCATAGCTTGGATTAAGATTAAATGAAACAATATAATTATTTCCTTAAGAAAAAGGTAATAAAAGAACATATATTTAAATGAATCGATCAATCTTACAATACGATTTTATTTTATTCAATTACTTAACAATAAAATAATGAATATTTTATAAAATGTTGATACATTGAGCATTCTTATATGCTTCAGTTAGTGTATAATATTCATGATTAATATTCTATTATACATATATAATTTTTCTTCGTGAAATTACGATTTCCTTTGAAGCAGCGCTTGCAAAAAATTAGTATTTGAAGAGTGAGAGATTTTTAATACATATATATTGCAATACATACACTTTATATAAAATATTAGATTATAACGCTCCAAAAATTACTTTCTTCAGTTGGATTAAATATAAAATAGTCTAAATAAATATCATGAGCTAATTTTTCAGAAATCACTGCAGATATCCACTTATTTCGTTTGAATTATATTTCCAAGGGAATTTTTAAATTTATTTTAAAAAAATTAATTTCTCTTTGTTAATATTATCATAGAATCGGTTAACATTTAGATGAAGCTTTTTCTTTTATTCTGTGTAGTTTAATACTTATGATGTAAAAATATTTGGAATTGGAACAATATTTGTTATAGACTTAATAAGTGGTTAGAAGTTTAAAAACATCATTTAATAGCATGATTTTAGAATACATACATTTTAATGTCTACCATCTCTTCGAAGTTTTTTAAAAAAAAAAATATTCGTCATATCTCTTTATCTATACAAAATAAAAAAATATTTTCCCATTAAAGTGCATGGGAAGTATATGTGTAGCTGATTTGTAAAGTACAATTAAACGCTATGAAATTAGAAATGGATTATAAATAAATATTTCTAATTTCATTCAATGACAGATTTAAGTGATTTACAAAATATTTAGAGTTAAGGTGTTTTAGTTGTTAGGATCTTTGTTTGATTAAACATATACGTATCTCTTATAAGTTATTTATAGATTGGAATTCTTTAATATGTATAGTTATTATATACTGCACTATTTATAGAAGATTATGAATTTCATATATTACAATTCAATATCAATCGGGGATAATTCCACAATAAAAAGGTACATTATCTTGCGTTAAAAACCATCTACTTTGTCATTTAATTTTATTCTATATAGTATATTTATTACTTCGCTCATTTACTTTTCCTTCGGTATGTGTAAAATACATATTTAGGTTATTGCTAGAATAAGATAAATCAAGAAATACTTTTGTGTTTACATTATTCTATTTTTCTTCGTATTTATCAACAATTTAACCTATTTGCGTATAATGTGACGTATAGCATATCTTTAAGAACTTATTAACTTATTAATCGATGAACGCATTTGCTTTCGATAACAGTGATGTTAAATTTTAATGCATTGTGTCTCTTTTATGAAACTATCTGAAAAAATATGTTTCCATTATTAATACTCTATTATTAATGATTGAAAATTAATAAAGAAAATGTTTCTTTATTAATAAAGAAAATATTTTTCCTACAGCACAAAGTAATATAATTCTAAAAGGATTAAAGCAATGCTAAAGTTTTCCTATTCTTTAGTGTACAATATTTTGTAATTTGTTGTTCATGGTAGTTATGCACCTTCCACTTTTCTTATATTTTTCCTGCGTTAACACATATATCGTGTTCTTTGTTATTTTCTGTTTTTACAAGAACGGAAGAAAATTGCATGCTTTAATGATTTTAATTGGTTCAACAAAGAGAAGTAAATAATGTTCACTTGTATTCTATTTTGTTTTTCCGTTTTGTCTATTTCATAAATAAATAATACTACATAGTAATTTATATCTCGTGATAAGATTACGCTAAAGTGTATTTACACCAATACCGGGAAGGCATCTCTTTTGCTGCACAGACGTGTCAGGAATACGAACAAACGCGTGTGTGTCAGGAAAATTTCAAGTTCATATAAGCTTATTCGACTAGTCGGGTCGTACGTTTCGAAACCCTGCTGCCACTGTGGCATGTAACACCAAAAGTGCGCTCCCATAAACGGAAGTAGTTTACCATTTTGCCATATGTTAGCTATCCTCCTCGAAAATATCTCTCGACCAGACCTTTCTCAATCTTCATGGTTTCCAATTGCTCGGCATTGATCCGTTTCTCTTCGCGTCGCTCACACATATGCTCGCCTCCCTTATCTAAATCGTATTTTATGTTTTAAGGTTGTTTAAAAGATGTAAGACTTTTGTCGTGTAGTGAATTTGTTAATAGAAATTCCATGTTATACAATGGAAGAGAATTTTACAATTAATGTATACGTACATTATATAAGAGTAAATATTTAATTAAGAAAAGCATTATTTTTTATCAGGTGTTGCTATTATTTGTAGGTATTGACTAGTTGCATTAAATAAGTTGTTCTTTCGTTATCACTCTATAACACGATTTATTATGAAATTACATTTAATGTTATTACTGTTTATTTTCGTACAATAATTCCGATTTTTCAGATAATTACTAATGATTAACATTAGTTCTAATTCCAAATACATGGAAATTGATTACAAAATTTAAGTTACATTACTTATTTATTTTTCCTTAGCAATTAGATTATTAGCAATTAGCAATTAACGATTTTATTTGTTACACTTTATATTCTATGAATTACATTTAAATAAGATAATTATTATTAACTAAGATAAGATATTAAAACGTTGACTGTTTTATTAAAATGTGTTAATGAAATATTTTCGTATAAACAGATGTTTCCAGGCGATCTAACTTTCTAACATGAGAATTAAATTTTAAAATAGGATAAAAGTTAAGAAGGAATCAATGCAGTTATATAACATTTAATTATTATGAAATTAAATTAAAAACTTTTTTCAATTTTTTCGCTGCAGAAATCGAGTTATAGAAAAAAGAAATGAGCTTGCTGTGCATAGAAACCATGATTTCCTTAAAAACATTCGTAATCCACGTGGCATATACTAACTCTGATATAATGTTTGATATAAGTGCACATATCGATACTCAAGGCGGCCATAAGGCGACAGAAGCTCTTCGAATTTTTAACATATGGGTGGCAAGAAGACAGTCGTTAAGCAAGGAATACCGGAGATAATTTGGAAACTAAAATTCAAGTTTAAAAACCGGAACAAGTATTTATTAGTTTCTTAGATTCTTTTTTTTTGTATAAAAACACTATATTTCTAAATTTGTTTTTTTAATTTTGCATAATTAATATGTATAAAATAATTCTATATATACTATCTCGTTAATATAATATTACCTATACATAGCTAATTGAAACAATCTTAAAATATTATAATAATTTTATTAATTGACTGATGGAAAGTTATATAATAATCCTGATATAAGTAAAATTCTTTTAAATTTCAACTCTTAAGTTTCATAGACAACTATGTTAGTTTTTATGTATTATTATAGTTAGTTTTTACTTTTTCTCAATAAGAACATGCTTTAGTAACTTCAAAAAATATATAAGGCCTTTTATATGTAAAGTATCATTTTAGCACAAAGTAGTATTAGAAACTGATATGATTCTTAGTTCAACAATTGTAAATGAAATATTTAAACATAAGATTTGTAGTGTAGACGGGATTTTATAGTATAAATATTGTAGGCGTTAAATATATTGTGATTGTAAAACAAAGAACTATTATTCTTATAATTAACAATTCCTTAAAACAAGTGAAGTATGCCTTCTGACTGAATAAAAAAATACCGAATTAGGTCAACAGTAACTAGTTACACAAAAATATGCACACACGTGTGTACACATATGTATCTGCAATTTACAGTATCCCTATATAATTATTGCACGTATAAGGATTGTTCTGATAATTAAAATTTGTAATTGTTTCTAATTATACAAATTTGTAATTGTTTCTAATTATACAAATTTGTAATTGAATAGTAGAAATATAATAAGCTTTTGAAACGAAATTTAATATGTGTCTATGTTAGCAGTTACCAAGTATGAATAATGTTGTAAGATATTTATAAAAAAATATAAGATTCATGTTTAATAATGTCATTATTGCTTGTAACGTTGATCTGTTATTTTTAATTTACTCAAAAAGTATCTATTTAATACTGCTCAGATCATATCTAAATACCTTTTTTGAAGATTATTTTTCTTAATAACGTAAAATAATGGAATCTATTTTGGAAATGTAAATGGAGAAATCTCTTATATAACATACTAATTTCATATATTTATTGATCACAGAAGAACATCTAAAAGGTTTCCCTTAATTCTTTGTATTGTGACTTTATTATCTATTATAAAAAAATGTATTAAATGTTTATAAATACGAATTCTCTTAATAATACTTAAATTAAACACTGAAACCCTCGAGTTTCAGTGCCATATGGGTAATAGCACTGCGATTAAGAAGCTTTAGCGAAACGACTACCATATGTCAAGTAATATATTTGTGCATACCCGCCTTCTTCTCAATTTCTCATTTTGATATTGCCAGTATTGAATCAATTTCTAAAACGTATCATTATTGAACGAACATATCGATTCTTTAAGCATTGTAACCATGCTACGTGCAAGGTACAATATCGAAATTTTTTGATAATTATTAGCGACTTTGGCGAAATGACCGATATTAACTTTCACGTTATACGCAATTTAATTTCCACGCGTCCTGCTGGCCGAAGCTTTTTCCACAAGGTTCACCTTTAAAAGAAATCATTAACGTGTTTGCGTTCTTGCGGTCCTTATAAAGTCTCTTTTTCGTTCCTTACGCCGTTCAATTACCTTGGCCTTAAAACGAATTCCCCGCGTCAATCATACAAATTAAAATGATCCGCTTCTGGCAATAAGCAGTCTACCAGTTTCGATTTTTCTTTTTTCTTTCCGGTTTTTACGATGCTCGACGCGGAGGCCTGGTTCACGAGAAATTTCTGAATACCGGAGGCGTAGTTCTCGATGAAAGTAGCAATAAAATGCGTATCCTAGGGAGTAAGAAGTCTCACGCGAGAGTCGGGCCGAACGAACGAGTGGACAACCGAGCAAGTAATTCACGACAATTATAAAGTGAGGTCATCTACGAAATTTACGAGATGCGTCGCCGCGGCAAATTAATTTAATAAATTCTTTCCTTGGCTCCCGGTCACGTTGATATCGTCCCGTTGCGCGCGAGCCCATCGGCCTTCTTTCAGCTTCTCCGCTTTACTCTGCTCCGCACTACTCTCTTTTGACCTCTCCTTTCTTCTCTTTTATTATTCTCTTTTATTTTATTTCGTTCTCCTCTGTCTGCACTGTTGTGCTCGTAACGAGCACGCCGAAACTTTAACCTTGCTATAATCGCAACTATTTTTCTTCAGCGACCGTACGAAAAGCCGGAAGCAGTTCGATGAAATTTCTTCTGTAACTAATGATTATGCATCCTCATACGCCGACCGAAATTTCTTACGGCTGATAAAAGTACGCCGACATCGGTAGCGTTTTAATCCCGCTGTTAATCGAGCGAATTTTTCTTCGGGGCGCGTGACATACAACGTGCGATTACGTTTAGTCGTAAGTGATAGGTACAAATGTTATTTTTGCGAACGTAAAGGATGTTATTGCTGGAAAGTATAGTGGAATAGCAACAGTCTGTTAATCTTTGTCCATCGTGATCACGAGAAAAATATGTTCGATTAAATTTCACAATTGGACAATAATCAAGCTAATTTATATTTCGGAGTTTTATGTTGCTGACTACATCGTCGTTGTAATAATGTATTAATTCGTATTTATAATTGAAAGAATATATTATTTATATGCAGAATTAATGTATCTACGTGATGGGATCTTTTAAAAAATAACTAGTTAGGAAGAATTACCTGTAAAATATTGATTATAGGAGAAGTTACAGGAAGGGCAAGCAGATGATTTCTTCGAATTATTTAGTATTTCCGAAGCCAACTTAGTATACTCATCCAGTATTTCCATTAAGAAAAACAGGCGCAGTAAGACGTGCCACTACGTCATAAAATAAAATAAAACGTTAGCAACATTTATGCAAGCCTGCTGTTGTTCTTCTCCTTCGACTTGGTACGCCAAGAACAAAAGAATTTAAAGGTTTGCCATGCTGGTAACCCGCATGTTGCCTATCTTATCAATAAACATTACCAGCATGACAATGTGACGGCGTTCGTATCGGCGACGGTTTGCAGCCGATTATTCTGTTTAAAAATTAAACCTTTTCCGCGAACGAAATCCGAGTTTTTAAAAACTGGAATTGTTTTATTTATCCTCTGGAAACATTTTAATATATGTGTCTAGTATTATATATATACCATTAATTGCAAGTCACATTGTAACATCAAAATAATTTTTATTATTGATTTTTGCGACCATGATTTTTTCACATATAATAAAACACTGAGATTACTCATTTATCAAGTATATTATATATTTATAATGTATCAAAACCATGGAAAAATAACTTTCAAAATCCTTCTCACCTTTGATTTTACAATGATTTTACATGATGGAAAGTATATTTAATCTGATGTTCAAATTGTTCAACGGATGTAATCCATCCAACCGAACTGAAATCCACTGAATGATCAAATCGTTGAATATCGCAACAATCTGAAATTTCTTCTGGACCGCAGCGGTCTTCCATTGTTGTTTATTGATTGTCGATGTATTTTACGTACCGAAGAATACGTCCTACTAGCTTCATCAATAGCACGCTATATAAATTTTACTTGACTGCGAGATTTAATGTATTATAACTGAACTCAGTTTTATGTGTTTTATGTTGTTCGTGACGAGTCTTACACGATGCAATAAAAAATTTGACTTTGAAATTTAAGATCAAGATCAATTTCATCGTTGCTTCTTTAGCTCTCTACCACGCCTACGTTTTCCACTAATACGATAAAATATGATGTGCGATAAAATGAAAATGTTCCAGACGCTTTTCGGTCAAAGAACCACTTTCTGTGGTTCTTTAACATTTCAAAGTGTTCCTCTTAAAAGCAATTTCAAGTCGCGCCCTGCTACTGATAAGCAAATGTCCTTGCAGTGTCTTTCTCATTTTTTGGTTTTATCTGGGAGCGATACTCTTCAAGGATCGCTACTTTGTATATAATTAATGTAATTGTATTTGTTAGTCCTAATATAGCATGCAAAATTTTCCAGTAAAGGTGTTATTGATACTTTTACTCTAAATTCACTGCATTTATGCCATTTACATGAATAGTACAGCGATATGTTCCCTAAATATTCTTGTTTTACTATGAGTTTTCGTGATATGTAACACGTTAGAAAGTTATTAAGACACATAAAACTATTATAGAAATAATATTTTTTTGAACATATACAATTTTTGATTTCACGTAATTAGCTGAAATTAATAATGCTATTCTTATAATTAAACTGTTTAACCAATAATAATCGAAATTGTCATAAAATAAAGAGAACTTTAATACATATTATATAGTCTTAGATTATTTATGGAGAGACTGTACATCGTGTCCAATATTGTATAGTTTTTGTGAAATATCATATAAAATGATTTATTAAATAAAAGACATGCTTCATTCTCTAAGATGCACTTTCATTAGTTAATCATGTTTTAATTAATATATAACAATTTTTATGGAGAGTCAAGTAGATTATGAATGATTAAACAAGTGAAATATTAAAAATTGTATACTCTGAAAAATAAACTGTTAATTGGTACTGTATAAATATTGATTTGTAAAATTAACTTAATTCTCTCCCAAAATCATACAATACAAATTTGGTGAGGATAAGTATAAGTTCCTTTTAGTAATCTTGTCATCAAGTGATGGGTACTTCCGTGAAGTCTCTCTCAAATGCGTATACTTTTCCCACGATTTCTGGAGTTACAGCAGGGTGTCTCTAAGATTCGTCTGTTCGTTTCCGTACTTAATTCTCGTTGATCCAGGTAAATAAGGATCTCCACGATCGAGGTGAAAGAAATACAATGGCCAGGTGGGATAGTATCCCGAGGTTATATAGGAGTCTTCTTCCTTTTTCCGAAGAAACTTTTAAACCATTTGGGAAAAATATGAAAACTGATTTCTGAAATAAATCACTCAGGAAGAATTTTAGGGGTTCCGTTAAAGTAACGGTTTCCCACGAGAAAAGATCATGTTAATAATATGACTGTAACTAATCGCAGTCGTATTGTTTCTCTCCATGTCCACGATAACAAATAATTATATAGTAAATAATTATGTAGACAACATCTTCATGTAGACCTATGTGCTGGAAGAAAATTAAATTACAAGTCAAACATGTATCATATTAAAAATCACATTGATTTAATGATTATAACTTAGTAAGTAGCATAATAGAATATAGTAAATAATAGAGTTTCAATCTAATTTAATTGTTTGTTTTTTAGAAAATGTCATTTCTTATCCCTTCTATGCTATGTCAAACATTAGAAGTACCAAGAGTACTTAATTAAAATAATTGATTTCGTTGGATTTGAAGCTGGTAAAAATTTGCTATATTCTATTATTGCTGTTTTATCATAGTTTCATCATTGTAATAGTAATTTTTTTATTTCGTGTATGTTACAGGTCTCATATAAAATCTTAGACACACAACTGGTTTAAGCGATCTCACGAAACGAAGAATTGCTTTGGAACCAAATTCCAATCGATTTTAATGTGGCAGTAGAAATAACGACAAAACTGTACTTACCGCACAAAGTACTTCCGCAAAGACACCACTGGCTATGATGTCTTTCCGCCTCGGTTTTATCTTTTTTTATTCGATAATACATATAGAATATGCATGACCCAATTTGGTAGCTACACGTTTCTCTCTCGAGTGCCTTAATACAACTGTTTCAACTATGAGCAAAATGATTTCTTATTAATTAGGGTGATTCCTTAAAATCGTAATATGTGTGTTTGAATTACGAGGAAAGATTGACAAATTTATTACATTCTTATAAATTTAAGTATAAGTAAATAAGTTTTTTAATGACCATAGTGAATATTTAAATTTTTAAAAAAGTTTAATGTATCTAAGTACATACATAATTACTGTGCAGATGTAAGAAATTGACTAGTGGAAGGAATTTTTGTTACTATTGTTCTGAATGTTATATGTACCGATTCTACATACTTCAAATCAAGTAATATATGGCATCGCGTGACGAAGAGGACGAACAGGATTTTTTGAGACCGAATAAGATACAGACTTCAGAGTATTGGCATAGTGTGGATCCAAAATAATAATCGTTAATATAAGGTAAAAAACAAATCAACAAGGTGGAATATAATTATCCCTATCTATCTCTGTCCTGTTGAAAATAAAATAATGAGGTTTTCGAATGTACTTTACTTTGCCTGTGTGCCATTTTACTAACCATCTTCTCACTTCTGCATAGTATTGGCATTTATACATTTTGTTGCCTTTGGACGTGATCCAGATATAAAGATACAGATGACAAAAATTTGTATCTTATTTATAAAACAACTGTATGTATATCAAATTTGAAATTTCTAAAATATTGCATAAGTACGCGTTCTATGGTTTGCATAAGACATAATAGTTACGTACATATGATATTATAACAAATTTTTAATTATGCTTTTCTCGTCACTCAATACGAACAAATATACGATACCTGTTAAGATTTCGCAAGCAAAAATGTTAAGTATCTGTAAACTATAAGCACGAAATAACAAACAAATTTCAGGTTTTTTTGCCGTTTAATAAGATTTTAAGATATCTATGAACAAGAAATTTTATAGATATCGTAAAATATAAATGGCAATGAATTAGTTTTAACAAACACTGTTGTCCATGTTATTTATACAGGCTATTTGTGAAATCGTAATACAATGGAAATGAAGATGACTTTTCACGAAAAGGATATCATAAATATAAAATAAAATTTTTTCATATAAAGTTTCGTTTTTGAGAAAGTCAAATTGGAATTTTGTTAAATACGGTTCCACTTTACCACTAGATACAATCTGCTTCGTTTACTCAATCGGACTAGTCGTTATCAATCATGTTTGCGTTTGTTTTAAAATATTAAATTAAATAAATTATTAATCCTCGCTGTTCATCATTCTCTACAATTCTATTAACTTCTGACTGATTTGATATTATACTATAGATGAACGGAAATAACAATAATAAGCAAAACTGAGCGAACGAAACAAGATGGGGTAGATGTAGGTATTTAGCGAACGTTTGAATTCGAAAAATGAAAAGTATGAAATTTTATTTTGTTTTTAAGTTAATTTTGAGTGGGAAGACAACTTCCGGTTATGGTTATACTACGATTTTACGAACATTCTGTATATGCGAAACATATTCTTGTTAAATGAACATATTTTTAGAGTAGTGCTGAAACTTCAACAACAGTATATTATAGTAAATTCAAAATATGATTCACGAACGAGAGGCGGTACCTTTATTACTCAAAAAAAAAAAAAAATTCTTATTAAAGCTGATTTATTATCACCAAACTTTGACACAGTGTTAGGCAAAGCAATAAATTTTCCGATAAGGTGATGTAGTTTCACGTCCAGGATGTTATGTTTGACCTCGTACTAGTATTATGCGAATTATCATTAGACTAAAGAAGATATAAAAATGAAAAGCGGAACAGTAAAATCGAAGAATGTGTAAATACGGTAGTGCCTTAAATATAGTTGAGGGGAATTGTATTAAACTATTTTTTCTACTTTATACTTTTTAACGAGTATTTAAGAAACGTTTTACTATTTATATTTACAACGTCGTCCACTCATTAGAAATTAATTATAATACATAAGGCAGTACGCTTTGAAAAAGAAAAGAAAAGTAATTTCGCGTGCCAAAAATGGAAAATGTTACTACCACGATATTATTTAATTACTATTAAGTCTCGGTCAGTATCTGTTATGTTAAGAAAAAGAAAAATTTAAACAAATTTAAACGAATTATTATATAAATTATACTGATTCTTGATGGTTTAGTATTAGGAGTACATAGTAGAAAATGCATTCATGAAATCAAAATTGTATCATATTTTTATAAAACCTGACTTCGAGTTTACGATTAGATCCATTGTAATTAGCTTATTCTTATACAAGAATGTCACGTGAGTTACAAAATCATTGGAATAATTACAGTAAAAGTATTGAATATATGAAAAATTAATCTGAAATTTTTATAGTTACATATATTCAGATAATAAATAGTATATTAAATGAAATTTGGAAATATTATATTTACTATATAAATATAAATATCAACATACAATATTTATGTAACATTTACCATAGAAATTTATTCAATTAATAAATTGTTAATATATTATTAATTATTATTAGTTGAATTTTCGTTGATATACAATTCGCATTTGATACCGAATATGTTACTATTTATTTCATGATTATCGTTGCTAGATATATAAAATCATATACCGAAGCTCATGAAAGTACTTTTCTAGAAACTTTTTATACAAAACATTTTGAAATTTCATCAAAATCATACTATTATAATCACGATAGTCGTATTTTCTTAAAATGCTAACTAAATTTAAAAGAGTACGTAATGTATTCATAAAAGAAAACTATGGTAAGTGTTTGAATATTTCCGTGAGCTACTGTAAAGTAGTAAAAAATTTACCAATGAAATTTTAGGATCCTACGAGGTCTATTATCATATTTTATTATAGGCGCAACAATGAGATAATTCAATCTTTTATTAGAGGTTGGAACCGTATTATATTCGAATGTCTTTGTAATTCACTATGTATCATAACTTTTCTCTGTATACTATATGTATGTATTTTATTGACATGTTTTTCACTATTATGGAAAATATCGAGTTGTTGTAAATTCTGCATTAGCTTAAAGTACTTGTTTATTTCTATTAATTTAATTAAATGCGAACTTAAGTTAATAATGATGTAGCGAATTCTTTATAGAAGGGAAGAAGCTTGCGCAGAAGTCTTAAATTATTTTGTGTTCGTGCGATACGATAAAAAAAACTTTGTAAATACAAGTGCCTTAAATATAACTACAGTCGTAGGAATTTTACTTGTAGGCTGTCTTCGATATGATGGAAAGCTCGGATTTTCGGTTGAGTTAGTTCCACGCATAAATTCATATAAAAATGTAAAGATATTAGAATAATTCTTATACAATAAGATTTGACAATACAAAAAGATTTTTGCTCTCAATTCCAATGAACGACTACCCTGCGTGTAATTATTTCTTATCATTATGAGCGGAATATTTTGTACTGAGTGGCGTATTTTCATTTCGTTGCGTGTATTAGAGAAATTATAATGTAAAGTGTAAGTGTTCTTCTGATGTTTGACTTGTAGGGTAGTGAAACAAGGAAAGAATTTTTAAAACAGAAAAATTCCGTATCTTCCACGCAATATACATTGAAACTTGGACTTTCTCTATTTTACTGTCACTGTCACTCAATCCAATCTATGTAAATATTTCCAGAACACATTTGATCACATTCACAATTTTGGGTGATTGATTATCTGACTATACATGTTTTCTTTTCGTAGTCTAATTTCAAGTAATCGGTCTCTTCCTCGCATTTTTATCATTCGAAACTCAGCCACTCGCTATAAACATTTATATTAAATTCCCAGTCCCATACCGTAAGGACTTTTTTTATTTGTATCTCCTGTAACAGTTTTTATGAAATATTTAAAATACATTCTATTATTTATACAATTCGATTGTTATTTATTTATTATGCCTTCATAAATGATTGTGGAGGACTCGTTAAAGTGCGTACGAATATAATAATGTCATTTGTTTAATTAATCTTCAAGGAATATTATTTACTCTTTCTTTTCTTGAATTTATAGATCTGATTTTATAGACATTTATAAAATATTGGTTTTTCATGAGAAAACTAACCAAACTAACCAGACTTTAACCGAAGCATTTTATAACACATACATATGTATGTATGCGGCAAAAGAGGAAAGGAAATTATTTTTCATTATAAATGATATACATATATGATAGAAACATATGACATCTGTTATTCATTACTGTTTCAATACATTTACATTCAAATTGGAATTCAAATACAATATCTGCCGGTCATGTCCGCGTTGAATAATAAATATTATTCACCTGAAATTAAAATAAATGACTCACGTTTATATATTTATACGTTTATATAAAATATATATAAATATATATATATATGTATATATATATATATATATATGTATATATATAAATATATATAATAAATATATATAAAATATTTGAATTTTATGTCACTTTAAACATATCTCTAATCATGAAATATTTTTAGTTTCCATATGTACACATAGAAGTATTTAAAATAATTTCAAAGAATATATCGTGTATTTGATAGGTTTCAAACGTATTTTCATCGAGGCGTGTCAGTCGCCTGTTTGTGAACAATTCGGTTGGTCAGGAAGTAGTGCCGGTAGTAGTAATAAAGGGTGGTTGATTTGGCGTCCATCGATAATTTTGTAATTTCGTGAAATTGGCCCCGCTTAACCGAACTCGAGGGAAAGTTCCTTCTCGCTCCCCTATTTCGTACCTTTCCTATCTATCCAACCCTCCTCGTTGTTTTTTTTTATTATCTTACAGGGTCAATTTCCGGACACGTACCATGTAGGGGGTGATCGGCAAGTTGCTGCGTCATTTCCGGAAATATTTGTTTCCACATCAACGATCTAGCGGTTATTGTTATAATCGTTTTTTCATCTTAAGGTACATTTTCACTGTATTTCTGTGTAATCATGGAATGTATACGCGTATATATAACATATTACTTATTTATACGGTAATGTAATAGTTAAAAATGACTAGCATTTTTTAATTTTTCACGTTTTATGATATAACAAATTATATCTTAATTTTTTGAAATTGATCTTCGTTTCGCACATCTGTACTCACGAACCGATTTGTAAGCTCAGAAGAATGTACCTCTAATTTATTTAAAATCAATCCCTGTGTTACATCTATTACTATTTATTACTGAACATCTTACCTCAAAGTTGATATACATATATTATAATACATTTGAATGAGATATGCAATATGATATTACAGATAATAGTAGTTTACAATATTTACAGCTAAAATTAATAAGTAAATTAAAAAGTTGATTATATGAATATGTATGTAAAATTTTCATTATACGCGAACATGCGCCACACCATCTTCAAAATTATTTTTTAATATAATTTAGTTTGTTAGTTTCATTTTATATATATATTGACCATTTTTAACGGAAGAGGAGTATATATCAAGAAAAATTTTATTGAAATTAATATTACCAGTCAACAACAATTCTATTAGATATGATCCTAAGAAAACTATTTCCTAAAACATAGAATACTCCAAATGAGAGTAACTTAAAAAGTAAGTTGGTTAAACATATCGATGTCTTTTATAATTGTGATTAAAATGTAATTTATAATTGTTTACCGAAAAATAACAAAACAGTAATTTGCAAGGCAGATGCATGGAAAAATGTAAGGTCATCGTTAATTAGTTCAAAAGAGCGGAAAATTTGGCATGCATCGGAAGTATAATGTACGGATATATATATGATGGAGGATATAAAAGGAGTCATTACTTTATCGATTCGCGTTGTGCAGGTAGTATTTATTTGGTGCGTGTAAATTTCTTGAAACGTAGTTGCTATAAAGTATTAATTTTTCCAAACCGTTAATATATATATATATATATATATATATATATATATATATATATCACGTAATATATACATGTTAATATATATAACACTATTTTGTTCTATAATAATATGTGATAATTTAAGGAAGCAATTTTGAGCAAATTAATGTTCATTTCATCTCTTAAAATTCAACGCTGACGCTGACACGTGATACGTGGATATCGATAAATGTAATTTATGTGAATTTCAAGTAGGGAATCAAGTAGGGAAGGAATTCGATTGCCATGAGTATTTAGCAGCTATCACTGTTGATATTTTAATAGACACAGTAATGGGTCTAAAAGAAACTGAGAAACACAAGAATGATTATGAGTATGCTATGGCCATCATGAAGTAAGTGCTCATACTTACATTACATAGTTTTGCTTATCGATTACCTTAAAATATCAGAAGGTATGATGTTGAGAAAATTTTTTTGCTTCTCACGATATTAGCAATAATATATCAAGCAAATAACATTTCCTTTTGGCATCGTTTTTTCTTCACTATGTACGATACTTAAAATGATCGAGTTAGACGGGACGTAGAAATAGCCTTCTGCTCTCTTAGTTTTATACTCTGTTTCATTACTTTAAATTTAGATATTTTACCATCTTTCAACGTGTTTATAAAATCAATATTTTTAAAATAGCGTATCATTTATTCTAATTGTGATATACGTTCAATAGTTTTTGAAAAATTGTTCCATTCTTATCGTTACTTATAATCGCGTAATCCACACCACTTGCTAGAAGTAATATTAACAATCTTTTAAAAGAGATTTTGACTCTAGGCCAAAATGTACATAATCCATGTTTAAAGGATTGCGATACCCAGAAATAACCAAAGTTATTGAATCAAAATTACTTAAAGAAGGAAAAAAAAGACATTGATAATTGCGGAAGATACTTTAGTAATTGGAGATGTGCTTATTTTTAAGAATTAATTTCTATTTATTTATTTTTAAGAATCAATTTTTATTTATAAAAGATTTATAAATTATTATTTATGATATATTATTTATAAATTATATATAAGATATAAAACTAAAATGTTCTATATTTAATAATTTAAATTAGCTCCCAATATAATATTTAGGAACTTTATAAGCTACGATTCAAAATGTTACATACATTTTAGGGTCATGACACCACCGCTGCAGGTTTTGGCTTCTTTTTTTGCGTACTTGGAATTCATTAAGACATCCAGATGGGTACAGTAATAGTGCATTAAAATATGGGCAACAAATCTAACGAGTCATTTTTTTCTAATTTTGTTAATTTATTTTATTTGTTTATTTTCATTGAACTAACGCTAAGAATACCTTATTTTGGTCACTGTACAAAATATTTCACATAAGTAGATGCAATTTTTCGAATTTTCACTTCAATGTTGCTAAGAAAGCGATTATATTTCTACGATCTTCCGCTTTTTTAATACCATTGAACATCATTTTCGTGCCAGGTACAAATTCTTTCGGAAATTGTAAATATTCGTTTAAAGTGTTCTCGTCCCATACAACACCTTTTTTCTTCATCGCGTCGGTAGATTTAAATCCAGGTACAGCTAAATTTATAATTTTTTACAAATGATGTTACATAAACTTTCAACAAAATATACTTTATAATATATATACTTATAACGCGATAAATTAAATAAAACAAGGTTGTTTACTCTCTTAAGTGTTTTCTTACATTTTGTTAAACAATCATTTCTTTATTCATAAAATATGTATTATTAAATGTACCTATTATCTGAATGTGTGTATCGATATAATTTGGGTATACGAAGATAACGAAAAAACAAATATGGGAGAATTTTTTCAGGATGAGAAAGATGGAAGATACTCCTATTTTCGTAATTAATTAAAAATAATTAGAAATTAATTAGAAAGTAAGAGAAACACATATGTGTTGCATAGTAACATTTGTATATTCATGATACAAATATGGTTATGTTAGGTTAAATATATATTTTAGAAATAAAAGTCAACAAAAATGGGATAGTATATGGTGAGAATGGAATTTGGATAAACAATATTTATAAGTAAGATTATCGTATGAAATTAAATATTACATCGGTATCTTTGGAATATAGATTGAAGACAGTTTTTTATATTGTACTTGTACAAAATGTTAAATATGAAACGAAAATAGTATTAAATTACAATTCGTATATAATATATAATTGTTTTATATATGTCCCTACATTATTTACTCATATTCTATACATACGTAATATACATATAACATACACAAGACATATTTCTCCGCATCTAAGTGTAAAAATTAATTAATATACAAAGATACTATATACATACTGCCACATGTTTTGCCAAATATTCCAAAAAGATTAGGACCTATTTTGTGTCGGTCGTTTTTATTATACGTATGACACATGGCGCACATTCTGAGAAATAAAGTTTTTCCATATACTGGATCTCCCATCCTCGCACAAAAATTTCCTCTCGGTGAAAAAGGTTATATCGATTGTTTGTGTAATAATTGAAGGTTAATGTTTTATCATTCCTCTAAGTTCTAATTTGATGTTGATCGATTACGATATAACTTGAAGTTTTCAAATAAGGAATATCTTGATCAATTTAGTTTTTTTATGGACCTGAATCTCTTTGTCTTCCTGAAACCATCTATAGTTTTATTTTAAACTTAGACGATCGTACAGATCGTAAGAAAAATTGTAACTGAGTTAATCAGTCCATGAAATTAATCGATAATTATAGATAGTGGTAATCAACTTGACGTTGATTAAAAACGTTAATCATAAATTACAATTTAATTAAAACTTTATTTGTTGCTAAAGAACTAAATTACTAATTTAATTCTTGATTTAACTGATGATTACTCAATAAACTATTTCTATCGTAATTGATAATTGTTAAACGTATTGAATATTATTTAATCGTGTAAAACATATATAATTAATTGTTAATCTATATCTTCACTTATTTTACAACAAAATTTCTTTTTACAGTCATCGTCGCTAATTTCTAACAATTTCTTTTATATGAAAATTGGTCATAAAAACAAATTATTAATCTCTCATTTATTACATTTCATTTAATTAACTATCTTTTCGTAAAGCTTAATATTTTCTGTATTTATTATATTATCTGTAAAATACAATAATTATTACAGGAATGAGTATTCGAAGAATTAAACGAGATTTTCGGAGAATCAGACAGGCCTTGCATGTTCCAAGATACTCTAGAAATGAAATATCTTGAAAGAGTAATTTACGAAACGTTAAGACTTTTCCCATCAATTTCCTCCATTGCAAGACATCTTAACAACGATGTCAAAATAGGTCAGTTTTGTATTTTATCTAATAAACGAATATTATTTGTTATTTATTTCTCTGATTCTTTTACAGTGACAGGGAATTATTTATTACCAAAAGGTTGTACGATTTTGATTCCGCAATATAGAGTTCAACGATTGGAAGAGTTCTATCCAAACCCTGATGTGTTCGATTCTGATTACTCTTTGCCGGCAAAAATAGACATTATTACTCGTTCATTCTTTTTAGCGCAGGACCAAGGTAATTTTTTTCTTCATTTCCGCATCAGTTCATTAATCTTATCGTTATGTTTATCGCTATTCTTATCCGTATATTTTACATAATTGTATAAGTATAATGTGAATTAAACAGTTAAAGTATATATACAAAGCCGGCTTTGTCCAGACAATGTCAGCATCACTGCCTGGCAGTCCGAAGAAACAGTTGAATAGCGAACATGCGCCGCTGCAACGTGAACAAAATTGACATTGTTCAGTCATTATTATTTCTTTGTAAAGCTTCGCGAGGTTTATAGTGGACATTGTAGATAGTGATAAATTCATGTAGTCAGCGCTAAGTTGTTCCTGTTTTATTCGTTTCAGTTATATCGTTCCTTTTGATTGTGTCTTATGTTATTAAATTGCGTTTTTCTTTTTAGATTATGCGTGGGAAGGAAGTACGCGATATTGAAGTTGAAGGTTTTATTGTCGACGATCCTGCGGAACTACAAGATCCTGTCGGATCTCATGGAAAAGGACTTCCGGCTGAAGGTTGACATTATTCTTAAAAGAGTAGACGGCTTCAGAATAAAAATCGAATCAGGAAACAAAAGCAGTCAGGTGGTTCTCGTTTAAATGAAATTCTCATAGATGATTCGTTCTATATAATTAACGTTAATAGTAATAATATAATAATAAATAGACGTACTGATTCTTCATTAATAATTCATTAACAATTTTTTGCAACATCGCCGTTACTTTGAACTAATATGTAATTAAAAAAAATAAAACAAATCTTTTTTAAAAGTAGTACACAAAAATTATTATACGATGTTCTCTTCATTTATTTCTTATTTTTACATTTAATAATAATTGCCACTATACATACAACAACTTGAATATGAAATTTTCGTTTCAGTATCATTCGCGACAGACTTGGATACAAGATTTGTCTATGTACACTCGATATAATATTATGGCTTATACTTAACGAGTTTAAATTAATTGAAATTTAGTTTTCCCGATTGTTCGCAAAACATTTTACTATAGAATATGTAAAAAGTTTAATTGATATGTATATTTGAATGAGTATTACTATGAGTAGTAACTCCCAATTCACAACAATTTTCATTTCACGAACAAATACATTTTGTAAAAAAATATTTTTAATTACCGTAAAAAAATATCTAAATTTATTTTTGTACAAAAGAGTTTCTACTGTCAAATAGTAAAGACGTGTATTAGGCACAATGTCTTTCTCCCTCTCTCCTTTTGCATCAATCTGCAGAAAAGGAACCGGAAGTTTGGGCAGCAATTTTATCCATCCGTTCCTTCCTCCTCTTTGGTAAATCTACTGAAAGGAACTGTACTGCCCATGGAATAACGAACAGGACGTTCATTAATATAAGGGCAAGCTGGCAGACTACGAAACTGTTGGTCCAGTCTTTCAGGAATCCTGAAAGAGATCATTTATATTTCAAAATTCGCTTTCATCTCCTTATACTGAATACACATGTTTTTTACATTTCGTTGATCGTTAATATTTGAGTAAAACATTGATTTTCAGTAAAAGCGATTAATAATAATAAAACATTTGTATTTACAATATTTGTATTTTTAATCGTATTTTTCTATTATTGAAAGACTTTTTAAGTTTGAGGGAAATGGAAATGAAACATTATTGCGCGTTTAAATTTTATGTTAAAGACTTTTTTAAAACATTAAAAGTTTTCCTCTCGACTAAAACGGAGACGAAACTAAGACATAAGAACGTGGAAGATCGCAACAAAGTTGTGTAACTAAAGTTACTATAAATTTTTAAGAAATTGTTTTCACCAGATTATGGTAATTCTACTTACCTACAATTGGACCAAATAATATAGAGATCACTCCGTTAATAGCGCCAGCAATTCCGTATGCGGAAGCAAATTTATCAATACTGATATCTTCTATAATAGCCAATGGCTGAGGAACCAATAACCATGATCTAACCATGCCTATAACTGTTATCGTCACAAATGTACCGATCAAGGTATCATTGTACAACAAGTATCCTGAAAAATAAATTCAGTAAAGATATCGAATGATTTTTCATAATATCGCCAATATTAATTTTAAGTAATATAAAAGATTCAGGCTTTTAGAGGTATATATGTTTTTATGCAACGCGATAGTAGCTTGAACCAAAACAAAAAATTGTTTATAATTTTGAAAATATGTATTAACTTTATAATCTATGTTTATCAAGATCTTTTTTATGATTTAGCAAATACGATTTACTCTCAAAATTTTGAATCACTTTCTTCAAGTAACTTTATAATTTGTTCTTTTTGCCATTTATAGTACTGAAAAACGTAATTGCTATTGTTATATTAAAGTTTGATGCATATAATTTACTGACCAACTTTTGCGAACGCCATACAAATCATAGCGACGAAGAACATGTACTTCGCTTTGACTTTTACCAACAAGATGAAAATTGTGAGTATAATCTTGGACACCAATTCCGCGGCTGCGGAGATAGTAATTGCTTGGGCTGCTTGGCTTTTCGTGTAGCCATTGTTGGTTATCATCAGTGGCAAAAGATAAGTAAACGTGAAATCACTCGACATAACAAAACTGGTGCCCAGACAAATGTTTAGGAAACCACAATTTTTTAAAAGTGAGATTTCCAAAAGTTCACCCAATATTTCTCTATAATGTTAAAAATTTTCTTATTGATCTTCGATGTTTTTCAAATAAATTAGTTATTATAAGGCATTTAATGGAGTATATAAAATCGTATGCAGTAATTGAGTTATTATAAAGAAATTAGAAAGGAATGGAGAGCTGAGAATGATAATTGTGTAAGTCGGTTCATTGCTCGTTTCTATAAAATAATTTTCTGCATATGTTACTGTAAAAAATTCATGATATTTTCGACTGAGGATAATTGCGACTGAGAACATAGTTACTTAATTATAAAACTTAATTGATTCTAAAACGAAATGGATAATACTTCTGAAAGTTGAAATGTATGAATAAATTCAAATTTCTAAAAACTTAACTTACGCCATTATGATTTTCAATTTGATAAATACAAGAGATATCACAGAGCGTTTAAACGCTAATAATAAAGAAAAGTATGTAAGAATAATTCACGTACTCTAGTTGACTTTTACCGATATCCTGTTCTTCCTGCATAGAAACTTGAACTCCTTTCTCTATTCGTTTTTCTTTAGTTTTCTCAGGATGATGTTGCCTGGTGTCCCCTAAGCTGCCAATGCTTGTTACCAAATTCACTAAACTTGATGATGACAAGGTCGACAGTCGTCGTGTTAGCAACTCGCGCATTGATCCAGATCTTATTCGGTTGCATATTCTGCCCTCTAATTCAGATATCGAGGCTACCCGTTTTGCGGGTGACTATATTTAACAGAACATTATAAATAAAATAAGAAATTCAGACCTTTATTAAAAATAATTAATAAATAATTAATAATAATAATTAATAATTATAAATTAAAATAATTGATCGAATGTACTTAAATAGTTGAAAAACTTATAATAGAAATGACTCGTTCCCATATCTGCATTTTTCCAGGACAATAAAAGAATACTTTAAGAACTTTCATTTTCGTTCAATAAATTTCAATTTTTTAAACGTAATATTCTCGATACTGCACAGGGTGTCCTAGCAGAATACAATCTTTTAAATATCTGCCTCATCCATAGTTGTATGAAAAAAACTTTCCAAGACAAAGTTATACTATTTTTTAAGGGGCGATTGCTTTCTCTCGTAAATATGTCTTTCTTAATATGTATTTCTTCTCTCAAAGTAACAATATCAGAACAACGTATGAAACTTACTTTCAATGTTTCAATCAAAAGCGGAACCTGTTTTCCGCTTTCGCCCTTCAGACTCGTTAAACTGCTCCATCTGGTTTTTGCAGGAGTTCGTATGACCTCACTGTAACGACGATTTGAGAATACCATACCGCGCAACTTCCGTTCTTCTTTCTCGCGCATCTTTTCCGCGCGAACTTCTTCCGGTTTCTTGGCATGCCATTCGACAGGGTGCATCATTGTCATACCGACGATGCAGTTCAAACTCATGGCACCCGTCATTAATGCTGTTCCTATAACACAGTAAAAAAGTTAGGGACACTCGAAATCTCAATACTCAAAACATTCTATCGCGATCAAGAATTCTCAAAACCCAGATAATGCTCGATATAGCGGCGTATCAAAATCTACTGGTCGATTAAGCGGCGAATTTTCTATTTGCAAATGTATGAGTCGTAAACTAGTCGAGTGGTTAAAGAATTGTAGCTGAGAAGGAGAAAGTGTGTTTGAAATTACAATGCGTTATTCGATTATGTTGTAAGTGCGACAAATCGTTTCTGTTGTCAAAATGTGAAACATTCTGTATCTCGATGTGTACTAGCATCGGGGATGCATATAGCTTATTCATAAATTTGTTTATAAAAATTAAAGCAGTTTAAAATTCATCATGCTCATTTTCAGACCCCAAGAACGAATTAATAGAATACCGTAGTATTAGTTAAATATCAGATTATTTAAAAAATAGAGTATTTAAATATCGATAGCAAATAAATTCTGACATTTTCGAATGAATGTTTCTTGAAAATGAAGCCTCCAACGCAATTTTGTTATTCTTCATTTTTGTCTTATTTTGAATGGCAGGATCTCCCTCAATTAATTTATACCATGATCAAACCTAAAGATCAAAAATGTTTGATGAGCGAAGAAAGACAGTTTTAGACAGCTGTGTTTGTTGCAGCGAACGCAACAGTTTTAATTGCGATGCTTAACATTTTGCATGATTGTTATGATCGAAAAAATGTAATTTGATACGTTGGCATATATAAGTATATAATTTAATATTAATATTACATCAATATTATAAACATATATTATTAATATAACAAGAAATTTACCTCGAAAGCCGTACATCCTCATCATTTTTTCAATACATATAGGATAAGCAATTCCACCTAAGCCGACGATAACTTGAGCCGCGCTCATTACCTAAATAGCAAGAATTTCTCTAAAAAATTAAGAATATAAGTATGTTAACAATTATATCGGCCAGCGGCCCTGCATTTACGTACTGGCGCCCTTTTCTTTACGAAGTAAGCATTGAAATTCGTATTACATATAGTAACAATAAGACCAAGACCCATTCCTTGGAGAAAATTTAAGAAGGCCATTTCGTAGACATTTGTAACGAAAGCCAGACAGACATTTGGTAACGAGAAGAGCACCGCACCAAATACCCCCACTGGCCTCATAGAATACCTCTTTATTAGCGAGTTGGTCATTAAACCTGCAATTAAAGTTATAAGTATTATATTTTATCTTCTAATTGTTGATATCCGCGATATAGTCCTTTCATAATTGCGTGATGCTTCTGTTTAAAATAGGTAGGTGTTGCAATAAGGAGGCAGTTCTATTTTCTAGTAATTTCAATAAATCAACAGGAATCAAATACTTTCTCAAACATATAAGTATTAATTATATTAATAAATATTAATAGTCAAATAATATTCATATTATAAAGTTTTGCAACTTTGTATATAAAACTTCTGAATATTGAAAACTATACCCTCTTTTCTCTGCCAATGAATACAATTCGAATATTAGGATTGTCTCTTTATTGCTGCAAATTGTTTATCTCGTAGAGTCGAAGTCCCGTGGTTTCACTAATTTTTCACTTTCAAATAATCGAAGCACATTCACCAATTAAAAAGTATCTACACTAATAGCACTCCAGTAAGCACTACACTTACTCATAAATCACTTTTATATGATTTACAGATTTACAGATAGGCATCGTAGCGTATTATAAAGAACGTTCAAATAAAATGTAAATTATATTAAAGTTGTCAACCGGTTTAATTATCCTACAGATAAGCAAATGATTAAGTGGATGCAATAATTAGAATCTGCTGATTCATCTATGAAGTAATGAAATCCCAGTTCTGCAAATAGTCTATAGCTTCGACACGAATTCTTTATCAACATTGTTCTTTGATAACAATGAATGAAATAAAAATTTGTTTTAAATGTAGAAGTTATCAATACCAGAAATTAGATCCATATTGCAATCAAAACAGTTCATAGCATTCTGAGCTCTGGTTGAAGAATTAGTTCCACTTTAGACTAGAATCATTGTAAGAGCTATATTGGAAAACAAAATACGTTTTTCTAAACTCCTTTACACTTTTTGTCTTTTTCGTATTTTTCGGTTCCTTTCTTATCATTCAATGTAAATATTATTCGGTATAATTCAAAATGCCAAGAGTTCGAACGAAAATTTTATTTTAAAACTATTGAATTAATATGTTCAAACTTCAATTTTTTATTTTGTGCAAACATTAAATAATTGTTTTGACTGCTTAACTTATTAGTTGGAAGTACACAAAATTATTGTGTTGCGTATGTAAATAAATTATATTAATAAATTATATGACATATCCAATGCAAATATTTGCAATAGAAACAAAAATATAGTATACTTATTATTAAATTATGTCGTCATTTCGCCATAAAATTATTAACTATAATTGTTTCGCAATTTCGCTCTTATCTAATGCCCATAAAGCTATAAAAGATTTACATAACAATTCGTGAGCCGCCGTCATATGCTTATCGGTAGTGTTTTCAGTATTTAATAGTATAGTAGGAAACACATGATAGTTTTTATGATAATCTAATTGCATTTATGATTATATTAGATAACTCTAAACACTACTTAACATCTTAGTACTGAAATACACAGAAAGATACATAATTTGTAAAGTAATATAGATTTATTTTTTAATATAAACAATCACGCTTTATTAAACAAATTTCATTTGATTTGAAACGATTTGGTAATATATAGCGAACAATGAAATTAATGAAAATTAAATATCCTAATTTAACTTTGATGAGAGTATCATTTTTATTCACAAGGGCGATACCATCGACTGTAAATAAATCAATGTTAAATATAGTTTATATATTCAAAGGAAGATAGAATGGTAACCATAAAAAATACAAGTTATAACATCATAGGAATAAATATTGTACGAAGTGTACCTATCTTATATTCGTTTATATAATTATTCGATCAACTATTATCGTTATATGAACTATTATTATCATGAAATGGTATTATCAATTTAATCACTAACAACGAGAATCACACGTGAGTCTAAAAATATATTGTATCACTACGTCAGGATTTCCAAGCGTTGAGTCTAAAATTATTCAATGACATTTATCACTTTCATGTTCTTTTGTAACAAAGCATATCAAGAAGTAAATATATCTAACTATAAAATGTAATTGTAAAGTAGATATGATCAGCGTCGTAATAGTTATTTTCCATTAGTACTTCCAATTTCGTCTGTTTCAATATTTCAGAATCTATTATTGAAAGACACATTGTTTAATTATATTTAATTTCCTGTTAAATCTCAAATCCTTATTTTTATGTTTTCATTGTAATATCTTGCAGTAAATGAAAGACTTTTAATTATACTACAATTATAATTTAATCATCTTTTTATGTTCTTTTATTTTATTGAAGTATTGCACTGAAAAGTAATCTTTTTTACAAAAAGATTTGTCTCTGTAATTATGGATATTATGGATGAATGAAAAAGGTATATGACATTGAACACGTGTATTAAAGCTGTAAATTAAGACAAGGCACATTATTTGTACGGACAGACACGATTTTCATCACTTCCTGGCGCCTAGAATATGTTCATTCCACATAGATAAACGTAAAATACATGTAATCAAATCAGACGAGTAATAGTGTTATATCCCTTACAGTTTGAAAATAATTCATGCATATATGTACATGTATGTATATGTGTACATGTGTACATGTTATATATGTATGTCCTATGCATGTCCATATTTCAGGGAGTGAATCTACACAGTAAAATAAGTAAGACACGTTTTAGGGACATATATCCTACGTATTTTAATTTTCAAGATATGGACAATTAAAGAAAATATTCGAAGTGTTTGCTTTGTGTCTTGGCACACAGTATTACACATCATAACATTGAGTATTCTTCTTGAGTATTCATGGAGTCTCAAATCCATTTTTCATCTGTTCTGTTAAGTTCCTGTTAAGGAATCTTTTTACTGTAAAAAGGAAATGAGGCAAAATTTTAAAGATTTTTTGTAATCATCCATAACTCAAAAACTAAGATACATGGGATATATGGTCATGTTTTTTACTTATTTTAAAGCGTAGATTCACACCTTCAAGTATGAAGACATATATTCATGACTCACCCTGTGTATTGTACCTACGGATTCCATTGCAATAATAGAAAGAATAAAAAGTGGGACAGGTTGCTTACCAGCAATTGAAAATGTAACCATAAAAACGGAATTGAAAAGTGTCATCGCTGTGCCAGCTTGACCAGTTGCTTCAAGAAAATCTCCAAATATTATTGCAAATGATGTAGTTGGTCCAAATGTTGTAATCTAAAATAGAAAAAATTAATTACATATTATAGAAGTAATCATAGATAAAAAGATGATTCTTATACAAGATTCTATCAATTTGATAATTGTCAAGTGTTATAAGAAATACTTATACCACCAGAATATTTCTGACGAATGAAATAATGACTGTTCCTCATTATTTTTATTATGCTATCTTAATAGATGAATTGCAATTACATCTTTAATGCCTTATTGTCCCAAAATACTAAACGTCATTTTATTCGTAAGTTAAAATTCACACACTTAATGATATCGTAAAAATAAAATTTAAAGAATTGGTAATAAGTGAAGAACAATATAATCGACTATTAATAAAAAGATACTTTTTAAATACATCTACTCTCAATAATTTTGTATTTTCGCTATTCTTTTCACTAATAAAAAAATATATACATATTAAGTATAAAATGCATAATATTTGCAAAAGTAATGACTTTACTGAATGATATATTTATATATTTTATGATTATATATATGAAATGATACCGCCTTTGTCTCTTAATTGTTATAAGAAATCTGAATGAATAAATGAAATTAACGATGAAAGAAGAGGAAAGGAAGAGAAATTGCAAAATTTATGTTTAATACTAATTGAACATAAATACTAACAAATACTACTATCATAGCAAAAGCTACCATCCACCCCCAGCCACCATCTGGAGCCAAGTCTTCTAATGTAATTTCATCATCGTCATCGTCATCGTCATCTTCTCCTCCCTTGTATGGTAACAATGCGTTACTTTGAAGTTTCTTTTCATTCTCGATGAAGGCGGTCGTAGTTGCATCCATTGTGGTTGTTCCATTACTTTTAGCTACCGTCATATTATTATCAAATCTACATATAATAGAAAATATTTGTTAATTAACTGCTTTGACTATTCACTATCATACTAAGAATTGCGTTTAATATTTCTCAATCTTTTTCTAACACAAACCAATAAATTTCTTTAAAGCTTAAAAAGAATTTTTTTAGAATTTTACACTTTGATCCTCATCAGTTTTATATGCAAACACAATTTTAATTAACGAGTAAATAACTTAACTGAAAATAATAAGTTAAAAATTACTGCCTTAGTATCAGTATTAAGTATTTTTAAGAACTATAAATGGAATCTAACAATACAAAGTGTCCCTGGAAAAGATATTCTTTTTATATGAAATAAGAAAAAAGCTATCTTATGCACATATACAATATATAATGGCATAATTAAATGAATATTATAATACATTTTCGGTATAGTTACCATTTTCGTTGTTACAGAATTGAAATCATCACAAAAGCGATCCAAATGTCTGTTGGGATATGTTTAACACTTTTACTTATAGTTATCATTGAATTTTAAGATCTCTCTTAATATTTCCGAATGTGCTTGTTTAACCTCTCTATAGTTCTATTTGATAATTCGTTAAACACTATTTATTTAATCAAATTTACATTTTTGATATTATTTTGATAAGATAACTTTTATTTTATTTTTCCATTTTCTTTAAGCAATTTTTCTCAAGGGCAGCCTGTATATGCCTACATAAATTAAGCGTGTTACTGCAATAGTACTATATTCATAAATTCTGCGTCACTCAAAACTTTCCAAAAATCGCTCGTACATATAAATTAAAAAATAAAAGAAAAGACAAAATTTCTTTAATCTATTAATATCTAAAACTTGTTTACAAAAACAGTATCCATTCTTTGTACACTTGATAAGAATCGCAGAAGATATTTTTCAATGAATGAAAGATAATTATTTTATATATTGACACAACTGAGTGGCAAAGTATGATACAAGACAAATTTGAATACATAAACAAGGATCTTACCAGCTGAAAGTCTTCAATTTCTTCCAATTGATAGATAGAGAAACTGTAGTTATAATTAATAAATTTTATACAGTATATGACAGTCGGTTGGATGGTTTTTGACTGAACGAAACAGGGTACAAACGATTTCGAAGACTTTCTTATCTATGTACACAATGTCACCGTACTAAATACCTATCCTTAATAAGAATGAAATATTGCTACCGTAGCATCTGGAATTAGGAAATCATTTGAGGAAAAAATCAGATTGTAAATGAAATTTTGCAATACTACGTATAAAACTGATTAAATCGCGAGATAATAATAAGGAAATAATAACAATACAGTAATATGTTTTCATACACATATGCGCTGCTCCGTTTTCGTATTTCACTTCTCTTAGGCTTTTTCTTTAGTTTATAATAAAAAATTATTTCATAGTACAAGGTATAATATAAAGAAGTATATAAATATGTATTTATAATGATATGGCAAAAAAGGAGAAAATATAATGTCTCTGTTAAACATATCTATGATCTGACAATATGTATTTTAGTTGCTTTAAAGATACGTAATCATAGAAATGAAAATATCCGATGATATATTTTTTTAGTAATCTTTTGTACAATTTGATAACATGCAACATGTGTACATTATAAACCATAATTTTAATTAATGATTGTAATGAATTAATTTATAATTGTGATAGAAGACGCATAAAATCTTATAATTATCATGTACTATTTACGACCCAATGATTTAGACAAGAATTTTATTAAAATCAAAACTATAACACATTCTCTGAAATATAAAAGTGAAATACAGATAAAAGACATCTAAATTTGAAGCATACTGCGCGTTTCAACTTCATATCTGTGCGTAAATATGTACAAAAATTTTGAAAATTTCATTGAAGGTTCGCTCACAATTTTTTAGAAATCACTTATTTTATTCACACATATACACTACTTTCAGACATAATTTCATTATGTACCTGCATGTTTCGATTGTTTATACGTTTATTTGATCACTGTTTTTCTGATATTCACAGTTTATCCCTGTTAAAAATATTTCATCTTTCACATCGTTAGAAATCTTTCAAAAATTTTACTTTATATTTAAACGATTTCACTCCATAAATAAGGGCCATTATTTTTTCATGATACTTTTCCTAATAAATTTAAGAACTTTGTTTCATTAAACGAAAACATTAACCAAAATTTCATTTCCATATAATTTAAAATACAATACAATGCGTTAAACTTTAAACGATACTTCTTTTTGATCCTAACATATGCACTACAATTTCCACTGTATAGATATGGTTGCAGGAGATAAGGCGTACGCAGACTGTAAGCTCTACGCATTGGAAGATTTGTGAAATACCACAGAAAATCGATGATACACCACTACAATATTTACGTATTATAAGTGCTCCACCATATATCATGTGTCTTATCGCCCATGATACGAATATCCCCTCCCAGATAGATATAGTATACCTATCTATTTTAGAGATTTATATTCCGAAAAGAAACAATTTTGTAAGTTTATATAAATATTATAACTAGACTGCAGATATCTATACAGATCTACATTTTCATAACTATAACTAAAGAAACGGAATCCAAATAATTTGTTCTGCCTAGCAAATGTAATTTTTCATTTCATTTATATCTCTGTTCAAATTTTGGTTTGCTGAAAAAAATGAAGATAACATATAGCAGTAAAAACTATTGAATGATTTAAAACAGAGAAAGCTAAAAAGCTGCATGGATTTAAACAATCCTGTATGCAGATGATGTTAATAAAAATAAGGTGGTAGACGAAGGGTTATTATTTTATATTTCTTGCACATTGTGTATCTATGTATTATTGCACTTTCAAATTTTCTATAAATATATAAACATACACCATCTATCTATAGCGATCGATAGCTGCTTTATCGTTTAGTTATTTTCTTATCTTATTTACCCAAATTTTCGTATTTTTAGTCTTCAAATACTTCATAAAATTATATTTGTTACCATTAGGGATGATATAAATAGCTGAATAACGATGTATCATACTCTACTTTCTTATCGCAACATTTCAAAGCTGTTCTAGCAATTGCAATACATTAGGGATATTTACATAGAAATGAAAGTGTAAAATATAAGTTAAATTAAAATATAAATTAAATTAAATATAATTCGAATAGAACTCCATACGCTAAAATACAGTTACTGTTTATATGTGTCTATTTTTATTCTTTTATAATTCAGTGCTTGCAATATATCGATGTATTGAAAATCATATTTTTAGTCAATAACTTCATATGCTAGATATGGTAGCAATAAAATTGCGCTTCTTGGCGCTTTAAGTAACATAATTAACGCGCTCCGAATACGTTTATCACGTTTCAACGTGATAAAATGCAATACATACAGTCTTCGACACGTGATATATCGCGTGTATGAGAAATATTATGTACACGTTGACATTATTAATATAATTCATGTATATGTACATGCTTTTCCATGTTTAATCGTATCGATAATATACCTACTGATACTTTTGCTAACTAATAAATAATTTTTTCGCAGCCTTCCTTAAATTTATAAATTTATAAATTTATTAAAAAATGAATTTCGACGAATCTTCTGTCATCATTTAGTTTAATTAATCTCTGAGTTCAGGGTGATTATTATTATAAGCGTTGAAACACTGATTCTAATCAAAGCATATTTGCGATGCAAAAATAAATTTGCCTTCAAACCGCAGCTAGTTCATACCGCAAGTAATTTAAACCGTTGGTAAAAAATATTCTTAGTAGTCATGCTAATTAATCCATGCAACGTAGAGTTACTATGAAACTAATAATGAATAATTTATCTGATTTAAATAACACTTTAAGACGTTACTCTTTAACAAATTGTGCCCTATTTTCAATCAATTTGAATCACATTGACATTGTTGTCTATAAAACTCCGTTTATATTATTACATTTTCATAAAAATAAATTTGTTGTTATTCAGTTTCTCCTTGCAATATATTTTATTTTTAATTTGTTGTATACATTAGAGGAATAAATTTAGCTTACATATTTATTTAACTTAATATGAACAATCGTAACAATGAAGTCATGAAAAATGCGTGACTTGTCAATATAAAGCACCTCACATTGTAAAAGTGGAGAAACTTTTTAATGTATAAACGGGGTGTTATTCGTTTGTGTTATCAATCTTATTGTAACATGTACATATGGACTTCGCGAGACATAATATGATAAGAATAATAAATAATAAGAAGATAATTGAGAAATTCTTGAAATTAGATCAGCATACAATTTTTCTTTCGTACAACGTGATAGAGTAAAATAATTTTTACCACCAAAAATTCAAGTAGCAAATGTATGTATTTGCAGTACGTGAGCATCCATAGTAGTTTATGTATTAAATATTCATGTTAGCTGTGCTACCTATATTCTCTTTTAAAGATTGTCACCGGAATATAAAAATAATGCTAAATTTGTAATGCGAATTACCGAAAATGTTTTATATGCAACTGCATTACTCTGGTTTACTCTTTGAATAAAACAAAAGCGTAAAATTCACATACTTGAGTTGTTTTGAATCGTGCAATCAAATTGTAATGGCAGTAACAAACGAAGAAATTAGAGTAATATTGATAATAGCAATAATGTCAACTGTGAAAGTGATAAAGCTATCTATTTCTAAAATATTTCATTTTTAACCATTAAATCAACATGCATTTCAAATTATTTGAGCATACCTGTTAAAAGATATAGCAATGTAAATATATTCAATATAAAATAGGCATTCACACACACACACACACACACACACACACACACACACACACACACACACCGGTGAATTTATGAAAAAAAAAGGATAATCTAACGTAATATAAAAAACAACGTGCTTTTCTTCACTTAACTCCTTCTCGTCCGAGAGAACGAAAAAAATTAGAAAGGAGGCGAAAGAAAGAAATCGCTGGAAAATGGTCATCATTGTTATCATTGCTCCGAGCAATATGCGTGTATCTTCGTTTTAGCCTGAATCGACTCAGTTTTTGATTTAAATTCCTTGATGTGTAAATAACCGCTAAAAGAAGCGTGTTTCTATTAAATGTAAAATGAAACAATAACGCGCGACGACATTGACGCGGATGTTCGAACGTAAAGCTTTGTCAACGTCGATGCACATTCCGCCGGTAATGCTGCGAAAATCGATCTCACCACGCGCGTACAGTGTCGCACTCGGACGAAGTTCTCGTAATAGAACAAGGTGTGCACGATGCAACGAGACAGTCAGTTCCGAGACCGAGTATAATAAAAATCGGCCGTGATTCGGAAAACGGAGAACAACGGAAAAATGACACTCGGGAAAATGAAGGTTGAATCGATCGATCGTCTGCTCACTGGCCGCGAAACGCAACAGAACGAACGCGAGGCAGCAGTGATCGTGGTCAAACGAGAATAACGAGATACCGGTAATCTCTTGTGTCTCCTCCGCTTCGGACTTTCGTTCCTCCTCATTGTCGAACGATCCTCCTCCAGTTTATTCGCGAACTACGATAAACACAGCAGCGAAAAAGGACTCGTGTGACATTACGAAGACATTTCGGTACGCGGCATTCGATGTATACCATCCTGAATAGCACCTGTCCATGTGCATTCATGGTGAACACGATCGCGTAAAACGGGAAGACGAGATTCGTGTGCGAACAATATGCAATTCTCCGGTGAAATATGGACAGTAGGACGAACTGCTTCTTTCGTCGGACTCTGGTTATATTTTTAATGAAAGCACGAGACCGATGGTCGTTTATCGATAGCGTAATAACGAGCAGCTAATCTGTCTATACATTTTTGAGACCAAATGCGCTTATCGATATACATCTGTTCTATGTCCTAAACTGTCGTAAGTACGTGCTTCCTTTGCGCTTAATTTATATTTTTTGGACGATTGACTTCATATCACATTATAATAGTGAAAATGTTACAATAAAATTGCAAATATGTGTTTAATATGGTGTACAACCTGCACATTTTCTTGAATTATTATTTTACGTAATATTTGGCCCTCAGAGATTCACTGAATTAATTCATTGAATCAACGTTAATTCAATGTGACGCAAACTGGCATACTCCATACAGTACATTGAGAGAAATATGGTTCTTTTAAAACGATCTTGAATTTTGAAAGATAATGAGAATAGAATAAGTTTAAATAAGAGACATAAATAAATAAATTTCTTATTTTAAGATAATTTTATAAAGTAAATTAAGAAAAGGGGAAATATCATATTCTTGTATTATTTATATTGACATTCGTTTGAAATTAATTTTATTCATAGGAGATATTATTGCCAGAAGGTAACAAAAATTATATTTAAGTTTTTAATGCATAATTATATTTAATAAGGACTGAAAAATTTTAATATTTTTAAAGATCGAAAAATGAGAATCTATTTAACATTTTCGTACATCCGATCTCGACTATTATTGTAGGAAAGGTGCATTAAATATTGGAAGAAAGATAATTCATCATATTTAAAGTACCTTTTTTTTTAACTTACATATTTTTCATAGGAAATAAATAAAAACCTTTTAATATTATTTGACATGCTTTTGATAAACATTTATGAAGTAAATCTTTCATTAATTACAGAAATTACAATAGTAATTATCTTATTGAGTCTATTTTATTCTTCCAATATTTTTTAATATCATCATGAAAATATTGGATTCAGAAATGTTAATTAACAAATTGGATGGGTTATGTGATTACTTTTATTTTTATTACGAGTATATTTGTAATTGCTAATCTCAGACAATTTATGTTTATGACAAATAATTCGTACTATGTACAATAATTGTGTTATTGCTGTAGATAATATTAAATTTTCTTCAAATTCTAATAACATCAGTTTGATGCTAGTTCTTTAAACTTATTGTTAGAAATTAGGAGATTATAAATACATAATTAAAAATTTCACCTATAATTTAATTTTTTGCTTTACACATTCAAACACACTTATGTTTGTTGTCGAACTTTGATATTCACCAAAAATTCTTTCTACTAATAGTATAACAATTCTACGCTTGAAATCCTCTGGATATCCGTTTTATCTTTCGCGATTGATTTCCTGCGGTTACGTGTCATTGGAGGAATACTGTGCCTTTCTAAAAATACTTTAAAGTTACTTAAAAAACCTTTATCATTCTTGTTCTCGCTTAATCGTTTACGATATTAAAGAGCATTCGTCTTTTTTTTTCTTCTTTTGTCGTCTTGAACTGTCAAATTTACGGGAAACGATTATGAAAAATATACAACGTAAATGAAATGGAAATTGAGATAGAGAACTCTGCGCATTTACATATTAACAATCAACGTCATGTTCCTACGTTCGCACGCATCAACGTTTCAATGAATCTATGCGTTTTTATAAAGACATTCGTTTCTCCCGTGCTGTTTAGAAATTATGTTGATGTATGTAACTTAAGTATAACTGTACATACTATATTTCAGATATTTAAGCAGCGAATTACTATAGATAAGAGATCTAACTTTTTTACCTGTCGTGTTCCCAACTCACTTTCAAGTTTCATTTTTGGAATACCTGTGATATATGGAGTTTTATAAGAGATATAAAACCTGAACTGTTACGCATGATCGAAACTTAAATTCAAAATATGATATATAAAATTTTATGTCTATAGAAAATATGTGTAAATTCAGTTCAACTCGTCCAAGAAGAAATAAAGGTGTTATTTTCTGTCTGTTGTCTGGTGTTTTTCCGCGAAAGAGCAAAATATCCAACTTAAGTAACATGTAATTATATTTATTAGATTGAAATTGCCATAATTGGTTTGTTAGCAATTATAGTATAAGATGTAAGTTTCATAAGTTATAATTATTTTATGATAATTTGCTGTGAGCAAGAAAATGTCTTATTTGCATTTCTACACATGTGCATGTTACAAAATGTGACTTGAAAGGTGAAATAAGTGCAAGTTACTAACAAATAAATGTATACACGAAAGAATATGATTGAAGTAATGGACTTAACAATTGTACGGATCATTATCGATTATAAGATAACTATTATACATGTATATTGTCATGGAGCGAATATGTGATTATTTTTATAGATGCTCAAATAGATAATTAATTAATCATATTGCTAAATATGATATCGTCACAGGGCAAAAAATGGAAGTTGTTATTCGATACTTTAAGTATGCATGATACGTCATCGAACGTTTCTATTTATTATATTTTACATATGTATCGTGCATTTTTGTATCTTCAAATTCTCTGTAAATGCATAAAAATCCGTAGTCTGGTTATTACGTTTATTAATATTTCATTACATTTATTTATGAATATAAAAAAATAAGGAAAACATGTTTAATGGTTCTTGCAATTTCTGAAAATGATGGTTGCATTTGTGAAATATTTTCTTAAAATAGAAATTTAATATAGTAATTAACACGAAAGATAATTTCTAACAAACTATGTGTTACGCCTTTACAAATAATTTATTCCCACCTCTACTTTATATTTACTTTAAATCTATTATACATCACTTCACACTTCTTTTACATAAATTTATATAATAATAAAATAATAATAAAATAAAAAATAAATAAGAATAAAATGAAATAATAAAAATGTACATAAATTAACCAATTGAAGAAATAACATTAGTATTGGGAATACATTCTTAAAGTATGTACCTGTAAAAAATTTTCCTCTCCAGATAAGTGATGATAGCTACAGACTCGCAATATTTTTCATTCCTTGAATCGCATGAAACACCAATCCATATTAATACCATTTCATGTGAAATTCTTTTCTTGTTATGAGTCCCACAAAAGGATGTAACTCGTGTTTTTCCATGGACTGATAGAACAAAGAGGGGCAAACGTGAAACGAATCGGTTTGAGATGGCATCGCAGTGACTTGCCAGTATATAATCGAAGCAAGAAGTGACAGAAACATCGAGCCAGCCTACCAGACTACGTGTCGGATCATTGAGAAGTGAATAAAGAGGCGGTGACTAAACTATTCTGAGACATGGAATAATCAGCGTACGATTGCGACAAGTTCATTTTTCTACACGTATTGCACGATATCAGTTAGATTCCTGACAGTTCATGTGTCTAACTCGCTCGTATGTGGGAAAATAGTTGGAACCAAACGCGATGAATTCTGGTGACACGAAGAAAAAAGGGCTCGATGGCGGTTGGGGATGGCTCGTTTGCCTTGGCAGTAGTCTCATCACGGTAACAATATTTGCTTACAGTTGTTCCTTGTGTTTTATTATCAAAAATTTCTATGGATATATTACACATATTGTACAAAACTTTTCTCATGAACTATTGCAATGAAACACAATTATCGTGATTATATTGATAAAATATAAAAATATAAAGTGAACGCAGAAAACAAATGTACATTTCCATTTAGTGAAAAAGTAGTGTATAGCATAATAGATGGCCTTGAACATATAATTGATGCTAAAGATACTCTCAGTACATATTATTGTTTACCAATATGATGAATTGTTCAAATACTTTAGTAATTTTTACGAAGTTTGTATAAGTCGTTGTATGCGTATATGTTATATACATTTTCAGATTTGTTTCTATCAATATATATAGTTATAATTGTCATGTCTCATTACAGCGTGAATGAAATTTCAAAATAAGTTGTGTTACATAATATATTCATATCATAAGGCATTACATTACAAAAATTACTATTTATGTATTTATGAATACGAATACACAATATACATAAATATATTTGTAAGCCGTTGTGCATGAATTTCCCTTCTTTATTATACATACATATATACATACATATATATATATATATATATATATATATATATATATATATATATATATATATATATTTGAAGTCTTAGTTACCTATTTTTTCTAGATTCTGATATCTGCTAATTCTGATATCTGCTAATTCTGATATTATATCTTTGTTATCAAATCGATTAGCTTTTTCAGCCGGCACTTCTGCAAGTCGATTTATTCATAGTTGTATGTGCTTATTTCAGCACGATCTCTGGTGGTTCGGAACCCACCTGCCTTATATATTATGTATGTAATTATTAATAGTATATACCACAATAACTATATGCTAAATAGGTACTAACTAAAGTGTAAAAATTGGATTAATACCATCGTCTTATTTACTGTAAGTCACGGAAATATTCGAACATTTCTAAAAGCTTTTTATGTATACATACATATGTTACACAAAACATTTTGAAATGCCATTAAAACTATAACGAGACACGACTATTGGATTATATTGGAAAAATTTGAAATCGATCTGATAATACGTATATAGAAAGTATGCTAAAGTTGCAAAATATTTAATTAGAAGCATGTATTCCACAAAGATGACCAAAATATTTGAATAGTCAGTTATTCAATATATTAGTGAACTACAACATGTAGCGAGATCATTTGTGGCACTAATTGTATACTTAAGATTACTATTCATCTAGTGCATTAATCTTTCACTAAATATATATACATTTGCCATAAATGTCTTGTAACTTCTATATACATTTTCGAATTGGTTTCAAATTTTATACTATTATAGTCACAATAGTGATATCTCATTATAATGCTAATGAAGTATGAAAAAGTTTCGTATAACGTTCATAATGATGTATCCGCAAAAAAGTAAATGTTCGAATACTTTTGAGAGCTGTTGTATATTTGGCTATCCTGCTTATTTTAAAAACATCTGTACCAACGATATGATCGACTTTTCATTTGCAAATATGATTCGAATGTTATACGATGGTGTATCTTTCCAGCTTCCTAGTTAAGAGTGAGTACATTTAATGATAGCGTAAAAATTATCGTACAAATTTGAATAAACAAATTAGTTAGAAATCTCAATATTTCGGAGTATAACTATAAATAGTAATAATAAAAAAATTATTCTTTTCATTTTGAATATTTACTTTTCTCCATTAAAATATATCTATGTTACATAATGTAATTGTGCCAAATCTCTGAAAATATTAATAAAAGTGCACATGCACTAAAAATGTATAAAAAATTCCCAATATGCATAGGAAATTGATAATTCTTTAACGTGATGAATATTTACCTGTATAGTTTTATTCAAATCTACAAAACTAAAGTGATGCTTTTATGGTAATTATCCTAACGCAGAAACTATGCAATGCATAATTTTACAAATTTGGTTTTTCAGCTTTCTTTAAGATCTTTGGATCCCTCGTTTGGACTCCTTTTCCACGACCTCTTTTTAGAACTTGAGATTGACTCCACGGGAGCGTCATTCATAATGAGCATTCTTGATGCTATTGTTAATTTTTCAGGTATTAAGGAAATACGCAAATAAATCTAAATATAATATAATTTATTTACATATAACTTCAATTGTTGTTTTTATAGTTACGAGTAATTATAATATATATAGTGTTATTTTCTACATTGGAAAACGTACATTTTTTCATTAATAATTCATAAATAATTATCATTAGAGTGATTTTTGATATTTAATTATACCGTATGTTGATCAATAAAACAATTATATTTTACTATTAGTTTTAAATATTTCTATACGTAAATACAATGATTTTTTTAATTAAAACAAATTTACCATAATAAATTTAATTTATTTTAATACAATTCTTTTTCGTTTGATTATAATTTAGGTCTCTTAATAGGACCGTTATTGAAAAAGTATTCTTATCGACAAGTGGCTTTCTTTGGATCTCTTTTAAGCTGTACTGGACTGATATTGACGTCAAGAGCTAATAGCATGTTCCATATTGTTTGCACTTATAGTGTTTTAGGAGGTATGAAACAAGATAAGCCTTTGGATTCTAATATACTAATTACAAGTTTTTGTGCGTAAATTTTATATTTACATTATATATATCTTTCTGCATTGGTCTCTCGTGTATATACATATGTATATCCAGTTACATAAGGTTGATGCATATAACGTATCGTCTTTTTCAAATAAAACTTCAATCATACGTAGTTTCTTTAAAACATCATATATTTAATCAAAATAATTTTTATATTTTTATGTACAGACCTTCCGACAATCAATTAATTTCATTATTCCGACTTTATAAAAATCATAATTCTAAAATCCAAAAATTTTCTATTGCTACTTTTACAATTCCTTTCCTTCAAAATAATGTAAGTTTAAGCAAAATTTCATATTCTAGTTGTTGATATTCTATTTGTTTATATATGGTCGCTTATAACTAAATTCTGTTATTTTTTTTTAGAAATTTTATTCGTATTTAGTATATGTATATTATAGAAAATTTCTCCTTTAACGTAATTAATAATTTTTTAAACGTTTTAAATATTTTAATCTTTTAAACTCAATCTAAAATTTTAATACAATTATTTGGTAAGTAACAATATTTAATATAAGGAATAATAATCAATGTTTTTATTCATAACAAATAATGAACAAATATACGCCGTTATGTTCATTTGTTGTTAAGTATTACTGTATTTATTTAATTTATTTTCATATACTTATGACAGGCTTAGGGACTGGACTAGCCATCGCATCAGCGTTCGTGGCATTGAATACATTTTTTGACAAAAAAAGAGGACAAGCTGTTGGCTTTTCTATGGCAGGAACAACTTTGGCCATGATGATAGTACCTCAGGTACAAGATATTTTTTTTTCTTAATTGTTACGTTTTGTTTTTATGCATGTATAAGGATTAATTCATAAGTATATAGAAATATTTGCTAATATTATTTAACATTTCTAATAAATTTTCTTTATACCGTATTACATAATAGTTTTAACCATATTTGAGATACTATACATCTCTACAGATTTTTCTGTAATCTTTCTAAATACATAATGCGATAAGTTATCTTTCATAAGAATGAAATTTCATTAGATGAATGATTCAGATAATTATAAAAATTATATTCATCGATGATTTTTTTCTCCTCCTATAGTTAATTCATCTTCTTTTGAATTCATACGGATTTCGTGGGGCGATGTTAGTGATTGGAGGATGGGCGTTGCATTCCGTTATTGGCGCATGTTTATTACGTCCATTTGAGCCTGAAATTAAAAGCACAAATGCGGATACAAAGGTAAGATTATATTACTATTGAAATCTAATATCATGTTAGACCTCATTGAAAATTCAACGTAATTTGTGATGTAAATATGTATATATAAAAGAAGAAAATTTTTCACTATAAAATAAATCAGAATTGTGAAATTCCAATACTTTCTTTTAAAGTATGAAAGTGTTTTTCCTTCGAAAATACCTTAAAGTTTTGGGAGATCTAGAAATTTACTAAGCTAAATTAGATTTGATCAAAGAGATTTAGAGATATCAATCTGTTTGATTACTATGAAACAGATTCACTTGAAATCGTCTAACTGAAATAGAATTTCGCGTATCATTATCTTTCAACTCACCGTTTTCTATTTCGGGTGATTCTACTATACGAAGATTGAATGAAAGAAAAGAACAGATTAGTAGACAATGGCTCGAATAGATTTTCAATTCTGAATAAATAATTCATCAATAAATAATTTATCAATAAATAAGTCAACTCTTTGTACTCTATAACATTTCCATGAAACTACTATCGATGAATTTTTCTGCAAACAGGAATAAGTTCAAATATAATTTCGTTTAAATAGTATTTTTTTTACGCCAATTTGAATTACTACCTCTTTATTCTTTTAATAATATTTGCTTTATAAAATAATTCTTGAGAAAATTTGTATGATTGGTTAATTACATGTTAACGATAATTAATTATTAAATCATTTAAAAGTAGTATTGTATTTTTTCATTTCATCTCAAAATGTTGGAAAGTGAAATGTATCATATTTATTAACAAATAATGCAATATCATTTGTTTAGTAATTGTTTAATTTTTTCTCTTGAGAGTTTGTTGTAATTTTGACAATTGGCCAGTCATCGTTTTTTCATTGTGTCGAATTATTTTATGAAATTTTATGAAAATGAGTAAAAATCTGTCGAAACTAAGTTTAAAAAATAGAATGACTGATGTAATAGCTTCTAATAATACTCTTCTACTGTAATAAATATTTTTTTATTCTATGTAATATTTTCAACGTGCGCGATCAAATATTATCATAAATTGAAACATGAATGTTCAGTTCATTAATATAGATTACTTCTATGTTGATGCTATTTATCACCTCCTTAATTTCTGTTTCTAAATTGTGATTACCGAATACTTTGACGATTGAATAAAATTCTATTTAAATTTCTATTTATCAGAGAAATTTTAGGAATTTAACAACATTAGCTTCATAGATTTAGAAATAAATATAAAACTTAAAATTTCTATTGTCGAATGATAACTGAATATTAAATTAATATTTCACTATCATCGATTAATTATGCAAATGTGAAATATCATTTGTGGTTGTTCGTGTTCATTCATAAACTGAAGATGTGGTCGGCAGACTAAACTTTAAGCGGAAATAAATATATATTTAATCATTTATCTAGAAACCATCGGACTGAAAATCGTCACATGTTTATTCTTTCCATTTTACGTCGTTAATAACAATAAGCAAATGAGGCTAAAAACTTTCTATTTTAATGGAAATTTGTTGGAACGGATTACGTTTAGTTTCAAACAATATCTACCCTTATCATTCGTATTGATAATTTGTATTATGATCCTGAATAAGACGTCTTATGCCAAAAAAAAAGAATTAATGGACAATTATTATTTACAACAGCGTAGAAATAATTCAACTAGAAGTGATATATTATTACAAGTAAAAAACAATGGAGTTGTGAAGGAAGTTAAATGTGATGCAAGTGACTCCGAAAATAATATGCTGGAGTATAATAAAAAGGAGGAGATAAAAAGGAAGTCTCAAAATGAATATCTTAGGAAGATAAAGGAAAGTTTTGATTTAGACTTACTTAAAGATGGCATCTATCTAAACATCGTTATTGGCTTGAGTTTATATTATGTTGCTGAATCGAACTTCAAACTAATGACACCATTTTTTTTAACTAGCATACGTAAGTAATTCTTTAAAGACGAACTTAGGTAATATTGGTACCGTAGCGGAGGATGTTGATAAAAACTATTGAAATTTATATAAAATGTTTTAATATCGCATTCGTTTAAATATTTAATTTTTATACAAATAAGTTTAAGAAAATAAAATAATAAATATATTAAATATTTAATATAAAGGCTAGAAATATTGTATCGATATCAATAATAACAATAAAATTGCAATATATAACGCAGTAGGAAAACGTTTATGCCTCGTCTAACATCCTAGCTACGGTATACAGTGGAGCGAAACCCGAAATAACGCGACAAATGGTCAAAAACTTGATTGTAGAATTTCTAATAAAACATTATTAATCTAACGATATCATGTGTTGCAAATATAACATACTACAAATCTAATATTGCTATAATTTAAGGACTATAAAGTAATATACCATAAATAAATAAATAAATAAAAGAAAATAATATTATGAACAGAAAAATTTCATAAAACGACTTTCATCAAAATATTATAATGAATATATCTAATTTTAGTAGTGAATGAAATAAATGATAGAGCTTAAATAAAGTTTAAAAATATAAACTGTGAGACGCTGGAATCAATTTTTCAATCGTTCATCTCGTTTTTCGGGTTTCGTTCCACTGTGCGCCATTTTTTAGGATATCGGTAGACTTTTCGAAGGAACTTGGTCGACAGGGATGAGCAAAGCGGAAGTTGCCTCTTGTTTGTCGATATCTGCATTCACTGACATCCTTGCCCGCCTTTTACTACCAACCATTTTTGATAGATTGGGATTCAAGAACAGAACTATCTTCTGGGTTTTCTGTATTCTAGTTGGAATTGGACGATCTAGTATGTACTTTGCATTTATATCTACCATGTTATTTCCACATACAAATACTCTATACGCATATAAAGTTTTTACGTTGCCATTAATGATACTTTGTATGTCAAAGTAACTCAGTGTCAATATCGAAAAGCATGAGAACAATAACTAGTAATGCAGTAGTAGCAAATATAATTAAATCGATTTATCTTCAATAGTCAAAAAGGATAGCAATATGCCTTTTGACAAATGACATTTATGTAAAATTACGTAGTAGATATTGATAATGATTAGCATACTTCTTTATATATATATATATTTTTTTTTTGCACATTTAAATGTTCCATAAGTGCATAGAAATTATCAGTCTAATAATAATCTATCGTTAACTTAAAGTAATAAATAACAAATTAGTCGTCCTGTAAAACCTAATATTCTAGTAAAGGATACATATCAAAAATGACTCTCAAATTTTTTAACTTTTCAGATAGTAACACATACCGTTTTTATCAGAAGCTATATAAGCTCACAGCGTGGTGGAATTGATATTACAAAAAAATGATCTGTATCTTGATTCGTTGTCATATGAAAATTATGCAATTCTATAAAAAGCTTTGGCGTGAGATCCACATGATTTAATTAGATATAATTCTTTTGCGGTATAATTTCATATATACTCATAAGAATTACGTAATATAATGAATAAAATTAAATTGTACTAACAATAAGTAAAAATTAAAGATACTAGAGTGTTCGTTGGCTCTTCTATAGAAAACTAAATATGAACAAAGACCTTTTTTATTATGAGTCTTTTAATCTTTTTGTAGTTCTTCTAGTATTTAAATAATTTTCTTATAGTAAACTCTTCCTTTTTATATTTTTTTGTTTGCAACTTCTTGTTGTTAAAGCTACATGCATATTTTGAATAGATATTTATCATCAAAAGCGTTAATATTGTTCCTTCGTTTCTTCTAATTTCTGTTTATTATACTTTTCAGTTATGGCAGCGCAATCTAAAGGAATACTTTTGATAATAACATTCGTGATAATAGGATTTTTACGTGGCGCCACTTTAGTAAATTTAAACCTTACCGTTTCCGAATATTGTCCTTTAAACAAGCTGCCAAATGCCTTTGGAATGTTTATGGTATTTAAAGGTTTATTCGTTGTAATGCTGAGTCCTTTAATTGGTATGTCTTTAATAATTTAATTGAATTGAATCATATACAATACAGGATTTTTATTTTACACATAATATATATATATATATATATATATATATATATATATATCTGGTGGATTAGCAAAAGAATATAAGTCGATTTTTGGATAAGACAAAATATGTACACTAATATATTAATCATTCCCTTCATGATTTAAATCAATTATAACATCTTATATGAAATCAGGAGGTGTTTTAATATCTATAAAGGGGGCATGCATAAAATCATATTTTTCTGGAATGATGAAGGAATAGAGCAAACAAAATATGGAGATGTAAAATTAGTTCATGATATTACTTAATATTTTAAAAATGATATATTATATGATGATATGTTATATTATTAAATGTGATGAAAATTTTTTATGTTAATCAATTTTTGTTTCTATCTTAGGATACATCAGAGATGTCAGCGAAAGTTATGCACTTTGTATACATGTTATGACACTAATGATAAGCATCACGTTCATTACATGGAGTATCGAATGTATGTATAGGACATTTAAAAACAGACAATCTGTTTTAGCTAAACGAGTACAAGACGTCGTGATAGAATAATTATCACTTAGTTAATATTTAGCTTTCATAAGAACAGATAAAACACAATTTTAATGAAATTCGGACAAAACTTTATTTAAACAGGTAATGAATATTTATTATGTTTTGATCGACAAATGAACATTGTATCATCAAAGTATTCTATTATTTATATATTTGAATACTATAATATTTTATCAAACGATGAATATTCGATTATTGACGCATTATTTATTATGACAATTCATATTAATATGTTAATTAACTTGGAAAAAATATTTCACAATACTGTTTGCAGCATACAATTGTTTGCAACATTTGCAAGCATGAATATTGTATTGAATAATTCTGCCTCTTATATTTTTTCTAATCTTTTAGCAGATTAGATTGCAAGCCTTGGAATACTTTTGTGAGTAATTCTACAGAAGTAAAAATTAGATACTAGATAATGTTTTAGTGGAGATAGATGAATGTTTCGTTTACGTTACATAATCACTAATATACATCATATAACTTCGATCTAATGCAATATTATTTTTTTAATAAGAATCTATTTTTAATAAACGTAACTCCTTTTTTATTTTTATTTTTTTCTTTACGATCGCATTTATCTGTGAGAATTATTACTATTATTAGCGTACCATGGTACCATTAGTACCATACTACCTACACAGTTGCATTACATAGGCTTGCATTATACTATATTAAGCTTGTCTGTTCTTAGATTATAATAGATATGTACAATATTTACATTTTATATATAATAGATGTCAATTAGCGGTTAGTGGCGCAATACCGACCGTTCCAAGTTCTTTTTGTTACATCTTGGGTTAGAGTCGGTAAAGAACAAAATTTTTTAAATGAGTTTACAGTACAAGTGGTATTTAATAAAGGGAGAGAAGCATTAATTTTGTGGAATTCAATAATAAGAATGATAATTTGCTAAAATAAAAAAGTTGTAATTTGTAAAAAACGAAAAATTATCGTCCAGTACCGAATAATTATTTAATCAGTAGATTTTTCGGTCTAAGTGATTAATAATGTTAAAAGAAAACATTTATACGTTAGAATACATATTTTTATGTAAATATTATTTTTACATATATCAAAAGAATAATAATTAATATTTTTTTGGTCTGTACATTCGACGTGTGCCCAGCTTTTACATTCATCGTTTTTCGAACGTTGAAAGCCTCAGCGGCCTGTCTCTGGATCGTTTTATTTTTGATACTTCAAAGCATCATTCATATTCTCCTCTGTATATTTTCCTTTTCTCTATTTTGCAATTTCAGACATTTTTCTGCGGGAAAGGGTAGAAGAAAGATTAAATGAATATCTTCTAATTTAATTTTAGTTGCTAACAAATTGAACTTATAGATAGACAAAATTTGGTCCGTATCAGTCCATGGCTGATACGTTGGTACTGGATGACAAACACGTGGAAACGTTTTAGATCAAAATATATATTTATACATTACATAAAATTATTATATTCACTTGTTTATTCAAATAAAAGTGTCAATATCTAATGAAAAAGGTCAGAACTAATTTTGATCGGTGTAAGCCCCGGTCGATACTGCACGACTCTCCTCTACAGATTAGTTGAAGAATGTTTGTGTCTTTTAGGAAACTGTCGGTATTGCAACTTCTACATGTGTATCCAGTGTTAAATAACATGCAAGCTAATTTATCTTTGTGATATTTTAAATTTTGATATCCTTAAATTCAGTTTCGCTATATTATACGGAATACTCCACTTAGCATGGTCAGCTGAAAATTATGTTGTTGCTAAATTTCTATCTAGCTATATATTTTGTGAATCTCAATATTATCTCACAAAATTAATCTTTTTATCACTTAAAGTAATAGGTATATTTCAGATGATCATGTTAGTTGAGGTAGGATATTTATTAATTTTTGTCGTATGTTTTATATGAAATTTTCTAATATAATGTATAATTTATGTTACTTACAATATGACAGTCGAATTTAAATTTTTAAACTTTATTTAATTCGTTTATATATCAGTAAATACCGAAACACGTGTAAATATTGTAACTTATCATAGTGAATTTAAAGATTAGATATTTCTTTATTCTAAATAGTCAAACACGTCGAAAGGAAGTGCAACAATGAAACTCGAAAACTGATGTGATCTTTGTATTTACAACTAATTTCAAATTAAATATATTAAAGTATAAAAAACATAATTAATAATATTTATATAAATGCTATGATGTTAATCATAGACTTCGTGTTATTATTCTCATAATGAGATGTACCTGATATTTTGTATATAGGTATCTTTCATGTACCTAGTTTTGGAGCACTTTTGATGAGAATTTAAAGTAAAAGAATTAAGAAAAATTTTCGCAATCTGTTGTAATATTATGACGAAAATTAACTGCTAGTCGAAGTATTGTACCTATACATATCTTCCTACCTCTTTAGACAAAAAACAATATGTTGAATTTAAATTGTTATTGTAGTTAAAATTATACAAATATTTTAATAAAGATAATAAATATGAAACACGCCCAGAACGAAATTTATTTGTGTAAAATATTAATATTGTTTACATAAATAAAATAACATATTATTCTCCGTAGTTTTAAAAATACATACAAATCATACAACATAATAATAATACATAAATACGTACAAATACATACAATACATACAGAATTATAGAAAATAATATTCCTTTTCATTTCAAGCGAAAATAAAAATTAATATTTAAATATAAAGTTCTTAAATGACAATTCGAAGTTCTACGTAATTGAAAAAGCCTGAGAAAGAGTATTTCTTATTATAATTAAGATATTTTAATCTCTTCAGTTTATAAATATTTTCGGGGACGCATTTATTCAATACATTTGTCTATAAGAACTTTGAAAAATCTTATTATATAATAAAGCTCAAACTATTTTGTAATCTCTTATTAGAAATTATTTACTAAAAATTTATATCACCAACATATTTATGAATATGTATACATCCATTCCAAAAATATCTTCTCGAACATAACAAGCATGTATAATATATTCATTTGTGCTCTTCTAAAATATTTTTATTTATCTGTTCTAATATTAATGTAAAAATAATGTCAAGGCTAAACTTCGGTTTATCGGGTATAAAATTATTGCTTTTTTTGTTCACCATTTAATAGTTTTAGACACGTAGAATCCTAAAATGTAAGTTTAAACTTTAGGAATCCAGCGATTCAAAAGTTATACGTAAGTTGAGCGTTTTTAGCATGTTTTACATATTACTTTGATGCCATCTTAGCTTCTACCCATGATTCATAAATGAGTGGATTTGCTAGCGTGCATAAACGCACGCGGCTGGCTGGTAGCTATATAGGCAGGATAAGTCAAATGTTTCTATGTATTTGCATGTGTTTTGCAGATGCTTGACTTATTGTCCTAATACGATTCCGTTGTCTTGCATTTTGCAGGTAACAGCTTTTTTCAGTTTGTGCAATACGTTCAAAGTGTCTACATGTGTTTTCTAAATTCTTTTGCGTTTGTTTCTATTTTATTTTCTTTCTTTTAGTTTTTTCTTCTTTTGGTATTTTTGTTGTTGTTATTGTATGCTTTTATAAAATACGTAAAGTGGAATTTGCGAAATTTGCAACTTCAAAGGAAACAGCTATTTTTTGCATACGCGGATATGGCTTTCCGCGCGCAAGAAAAAATTGATCGGTTCATCGAAAACCAATGAAATTGTATAATCCATCAAAGAGCAAAGTATGAATTGAACGTTTTTATCGCAATATTGGCCAAATTAAGTGTTATTGAGGCCACAGTTGATTAGGTAAAATCATCAAATAAATTTTTAACTAATTCTTATAACTTCAGGAATTTAAAAAATTATTTCATTTTTTAAGATTGATATATCGCGTTATAAGATATTTCTCCTATGAAAGTACTGCTGATGAATTGTACGACCACACGCTAGCAGATTCCTCCGGCTTATCAAGTGAAACAATCGCCGCATGGCTTCACTATCGTCGAGAGATGATAGTGGATCATTTTTCGTATATACAGGCAGGAAAACCGATTGATATTCAGGTAAGTCATGTAACAGTTCGACATTCTTCTGCAATATTTCTGTATTATTTATTTCTCCGCTTGGATATTGTTATTTTTATATCATTTAAGATTCAGCAAAATTTGCTTTTTTGTTTCAATTTGGGAATGTATGCTGACTGCACCTCTGCTTTGACCGATCTATACCACGGATTGTATTTCGAGCTCACAATTTTCTCCCATCTTTTCCCCTTTCTCTCTCTCTATCTCTCTCTCTACATTCACATTCTAGATTCTGCTACACTCTCAAACCCACATGCATATCTCATTCTCTCCTCACCTACCATCTCTCTAATCCCCACCTCGCTCGCTCCATATTTCCCCTATTAGTTTTGTTCCTAATTTCTTGTGAACGTAATATCTTAAGTTAATAATAAAAAAAATTATGTATTTCAAAATTAAAATAGACTGCATAAATAAACTTAATTACATTTTAGGAGAGATTGTACGGAGAATTACATAAATTGGATAACTGTAATCTTGATTCTAACTTTATAACAGTTGTAAATATACAATGATATAACAAATAATATGATATAATCGTATTACAGATTATCATATTATGGATAATATATTTCCACCCTCCATTTTCATTAACGTAATTATTTTTACTGTGTAATAATATGATTAACGATAATCGCTATTTTGAAACTTGTATTTTCTCCTAAGTCCTAAGCATTTACAATATACTCAACGTTGGAAAAAATTACTTGCTAATTATTTAGAATATCATTTTGCATTTATAATTTGATTGTTTGTGCAACGAAGTACGTAGAATCGCACTTTTAAGGCCAGTTTCAAGACGAGCGGTTTGTGGCAAACCGGCAGCGTTAGAAGAACAGAGATACAAAGTTCTTCTGTCTCACAAACGAAGGATACATACATATGTATTTCCTTGTTCTTCCAGCTCGCCGCTGTTGCGGCAATTTGCCGCAAGCCGCTCGTCTCAAGCTGGCATAATGATGCACGTAAATAAAGCCACAAGTCAAAGACCAGGCTCGGCTTAGAGTCGAGTCACGAAGCCGGTTTTTATCGGTTGACTTCCCTTCATCGAGCCAGTCACAAATAGTCCGTAGCTCTGTTCGGAGTATATGTTGCTTATTTTTGTGCCTCACTCAAGCCAGGACGCGACGCAGCAGCTACCAGTGAAAAGTTTCCAAGAATGCATTTGACCAGGAAATACGGTGATTTCCAGTGAATAAACAATAGGAAACTGTATTCGTTGTAATTTCAGTTATCCTAGTTGGTAGTTACGTTCATGAAACGCGTTTTTAACAGTGATAATAATGTAAGTGCGAATTACAATGTAATCGCTTGATGTATCGTCATAATTCAAGCAATGCAACAAGAAATGAGAAAGTCCGTTTTATTTCAAAGAAATTGTAAGTTTATTTCCCTTTTTCTTTTCTCTGATTTCCGCTTTCTGTCACAAATTTTATTATGTTTCTCTATAAATGGTGAGTCGCAACCTAATTTTTTCATAAATTGATGTATGCTCAAATGTTTGTGCAAATGAATTCATATACAAAATTTGTTTCTCTTCCCTTTCATTTTTGTATTGTATCGTTACTGCATCACTTGTACCGTATCGTTAAGAACATTTCTGTGCGTTCACAGCAAAGTAAGTAATGATAATTTCGATTATTCGTGTTTTCCGAAAATTGAAAATTGTTTCCTATATTAGTACCTAAAATTAGTTTATTTAATCTCAGTCACCTTTTTGTGTACTGTTGTTGTGTTTGTATATCATTTTACTATTGTATTATATGTATATACACAAAGTAAAATAAGGGTTACGAATTTATTTTAATTTATTTTACATTTATTTCATAACTACACTGAGTCAAACATTTTACCTTATTAACAAATTAATAAATCATAAAACTGTAATAACTTTATATATGAAATATATATCATTACTATATATTATTATACTTTTGATTATAAATAATTATTTTATCTTGGTTTATCTTATTACCTAAATAATCTTTACTTTTTAAACTTCATTTCTCATTGTTTATTTATTTTATTATTTTATTATTATCATTATTAGTCATTATTTAAAAGAACAATGTTACAAATTACTAAGAGAATCGGATACATAAGAAAAATATTAATATAGCATAAAAAGGAGTTTAATCACATAAAACAGGAAATAAATTATTAAAGAATATAAATTAAAGGAAAACATAAAAATATCAATAATCAACGACTTTTGCGATCTTTTACAACTGATATGTCCATAACTTCCTTTTCCTGTGACCAATCTTTTACCTATTAATAATAAAATTCCATACATCGTAATATCATCGAATTTCTATAAACAAAATATGTTTAAATAACTTAAAAATTAATAGATATTTCGTTATTTCATCTTACCAATAATTTACATAGGAATGATATACATTCGCGTTTTATTTTCTTTGAAATAATTTAATTATCAATCACTTTTCCGTAATCCGAATATAAATTATACTTTCTATTGTTGCTTATTATGAAATAATTCATAATATTTGTTAAGAATTAATTATTTTTAATATCTGTTATATCATAGATTTCTAACGTAAACAAAATTTTAACAATATTTTAAACTTTCGCTAAAAATGATTAAATCTTGAATTCAATTCCTAGTAATAATGCATTTACATATTACAAGTCGTACGTTTTGAATTAAAACGCAATTCCTAAGTCAACATTTATTAAATATGCTAAAGTATAAAACGCATAATCCAATTCAATCCAATTGAACACTTAAAGCTAAAAAAAAGTATTATCAAGTGGTCATTTTCACTTGCGTCAAATGCTTACCTAGTTGGATAAAGTAGTAGTAACGGGGCCATCAAACCATTATTAAACAATAGGCTAAAGTAGGATAGATGATGGAGAATTTTATTCTTTGTAATTGGGGCACTTGTCATTAATATCATTTTATCGCGTTTAAAAACTTGTATCTAAGATTTTTTCACTCCACGCATAAGTACCTATCAACATATATGTGTACACTATCTAATATCTATCTTAAAGATTCCGAATTTATTTAAAGAACAAAAGATATTTATTTGATCATAATGTTTTATTTTAAATTTAATAGTAAATTAAAAATTAATTTTTTAAAATGCAATATTGAATAAATCATACAAACAGGTTCAAGTAATAATGTTCATCAGAATTTTTTCCAATTATATTTTGTGATTATATTATTATAGACTCATAAATTTTGATATATGTACATTAGAGCAAATACAATCATTTCATAAAATTATGAGAATCTTTACAGTTTTGTTCATCTCGTTAATTAATTTTTTAGTTCTTATGTACATCGAATGGAGAATAATTCAGAAATAAAAATTAAAAAAATAATAAATAGCGCATTTAATAAATTTTTAAGTCAAGAATACAATATATGATTCTCTTATAAAATAGGACAGATAGTTTATATTTTAAGAATATAATATTTAACAAAAATATCATTCGCTTAAGTCATGTCTAACTTCTCATATATTGGATAGATATTTATAAAAAATGTATTTTCATGTTTATTCGATAATGTAACATATTATGTATGTAGTAATATGAATGGTGATAAATATTTCAATTATTTGTTAGTTATAAATATATGTAAAAATATAATATACGATAAACGAATTTTTCATTAACTATTAATTATTATAACTCATTTATTCAATATAATACTACAATATCTAATATATAATTTTTTTTTATAAATATTTCATTGATATTATTGATTATCTATTTGTATAAAATAATATACCATTGCTAATGCGCCATATGCTTATATCAGCGCAAACACTTTAAGAGTATATTAATGATTTTTTTAGTACAACATATTTTTCTAGTATGTTTTCTTACATCTTTTTACTCATCTTTACATTCTGTTTTTAATATTAAAAAGTCATACAATAATTAAGATAACAATAAAGATTTCTTAGTGCACTTATCAATTATCAAGTACTATCCTATCGTCTCATCATTATCAATATAAAAATATACATATGTATACTCAATTCACTTGATAATTTTCTTAAGAGGGAATATTTGTTAATATCTAATATAAGTCGTATAAGAGGTGTTGAACTATTTTATACTTTATAAAGATCAGTCAAATAAGCATTAAAAATATCATCATATACGAGTAATCATATTAACTCGTACATAAAAATGCGTTTAAAAATACTAAACACTTTCTACTTTGATCGTTGAATTATAGATAATGTTAAGAAGAAACATACGTCTGGAGTGTTCCAAAATATAAATATAACTTCTCACAAACTTTTCCATTATTCTGTTATCTACTATAATTTGTAGATCTTACGTCTTACAACGTCGTACAAAGTATTCTATTCGTAAGCAAGAAAACAATATTTTATGAATATCAAACAAAACGTTGGAGCCAAACTTTAAGACAAGTAAAAGATAAAGTATATAATATACTGTTTCTCAAACAGATACATTGCTTAATATTGTTCTTCAAAAACAAAAAGAAGAATAATCTGATTTTCTCGTTTTACGCCTTACAATTGTACATTATATTCGAAATTAATAATTATTTGGACAGATGAAATTTTATCAAAATGAATTTTAGTAAGCATGAGATACAACAAAAATATTTATTTATTATTGTAAATAATTTTTTATTATCCAATCCTATTAGTACTCAGTATATAAAGTACGCATTATAAAAAAATAACATAGGTTGAACATTATAATAGTTTATAGACTTAGTGTTTTATTATTTCCTTAATTACAAAAAAAAATACAATATTAAAACAGACATATTTCTCTTAATAATATTTAATATTTAATATTGTATCGTATGGGGGAATAGTTCATCACGTTGTTCTAAGTCATATCACAGATCACAAATTATGTATAGTATGTAAAGTATTTAACATACATATTACTACAATGTTTGATCTCTACTTTGTTTACATTTTAAATAAAATCCGATTAATCCGAAAAAGTGTCTATACATTTTTCATCTAGTAAATTTTAAAGGATCGAAACGGAATCGATTCATAAATGGTCATTACTTTTGCGTGTGCGTAAAGCAATGTGTATCATTTTGTACGAATATACATACTTTATTCATCGTTTAAAATAATATAGATTTTTTTTAGTCATAAATAAGGAAAGTAAATTACATGAGAAATAAAGTAAATTATGTAAAAGGTTAAAATACGTACAATCATGGTAAAAAGTATTCGTACAGTAATTAATTTCAACAGAAAATATTGTAGAACATCGTTCGTTAACAAAATTTTAATAAATGAAGAATATATATATATTCTTACAAGTCTGCAGAATAATTTTCATAAAAGAAAAAGATGGGATATCTATATCCTTTGTGAAAATATTAATAAATATCTAAAAAATAGTAAAAATATATGCGTAATAAGCGAGTTTTATTAGTTTTTCCCATTAAACTGTAACTGCAAGAACACTTATTACGCATATATATTTGCCATTTTTTAGATATTTGTTAATATTTTCATAAAGGGTATAGATATCCCATCTTTTTCTTGAATGAAAATTATTCTGCAGATTCGTATGAATTTTCGCATATTCTTTATCTATTAAAATTTTGTTAACGAACGATGTTCTACAGTATTTTTTGTTGAAATTAATTACTGTACGAATACTTCTTACGCTGACTGTATGTGAATTTTATAAGTGCATACAATAAATTTAAATCTGCTTTCTTCAAATAAACTCTAACAAAATAACAAAAAGGTTTCTCAAATAAGTAAAGTAAATTTCCTAATTGACAGTAATAATAGGATTAATCAAATTTGTAATTACATCGTTATCGTAACTTATACTACAAAATACACAGTTATATCTACAAAAAATTTATATATTTTACCGGTTTGAATAATTAAGATATCGATTAAAAAGACGCAGCCCGAGATCTTCTAAAAACATTTTTAATTACAAATAATGAACGCATAATTACGAATATACCACCGAACACCACTGATTGTTCAAACAGCGGTACGATTCGATTTCTCTGTGGTTATAGAAGTTATGGAACTGTAAACAGTTGATATATACACATGTCTCTGCGTAGACGTAAACGTCTAACACTTATCCAAGCTAGCGCGTATCTTATCATTTACCCAATCCATCTTGTATTTCGTCGACACGTTAAGTTTGCAGTCTGCGATCGGCTCCAAGGCACGAAAGAAACAAAGGATCGACACCGTACACTCGTCATTCCTGTAGGAATCGTAACGTGAAAGTGGAAGCAGTGTCCCGATGATAATCGATAAGATGTCACGTGGTGAAGCTGATAGAGGTTGGGCGTGGATAATAGTCGCCGGCGTGACAATCATTAATGTAAGTTTCCCAGTGAGTTTTCTGTTTTCCAGTTTCCTATACAAGCTATGGGCACAGAAACCTCGCGTGCTCTAAATTGACTTACCAGATATATACATATGTACTTACTATGAGGCACATAATTCATAAGCACATGCTTTTGTTTGATTTTCAAAAAATAAAACTCAAATGAAGCAATACTATGGTTCACCCTATCTGATAATATTATTGGCTTTGAAATTATACACTACCTACATATCTACATTTACGGCTACGTTTCATTATATGCAAGATGATGATCATTATGAAAAAGATGTCGTTCATTACAGCAAGAAGTGTAACGACACTGGTAGTTTTATGTGGAAACCATGGGAAATTTGAAAAATATCACCATTTTGTCAAAAATTACATCCACTCTAATTGCAACAATTTTGAATGTATGTTGCAAAGCTCGATATTTTGAACAACTTTTTTTTTATAGATATAGCCGGTGGTCGACCGTTATTTCCGAGCTACATGCAAAAATACCCCGCCGCTTGGCGTTAGTTTTCAAATTAAATTGGGTTAATAAGGTAATATAGTAATAGTTAATCCGGTTACCACGCTGTCGCACCGCGTCATGAACGGATCGGCCAGCGTTGTTTATATTAATACCAATAAAGGAATACATTGCGTTCGGCCGCCGCGCTGTGTCGTGAGATAGCCGATTTGTATTATAATACTAACTCAATCCGGAACTGAACTTGAAAACTAAGGTCAGACGGTAGGATATTTTTGCGTATAAGTCGAAAAGCTAAGGCCTTGTATAGAAAACCTTGTATAGATTATACTAAAAGCAGTCGTTTTGTCACTTCCTTTCTCTTGTACATTCATTTACATAGTAGATATCAGTAGCGAGGATTAGCACGGAAGTATTGTACATATTGTATTGTATAGAAATATCCATATAATATAAAGTAGAAATACAGCATAAAATACATCATATAAATATTCTATGAAGTAGATTCATGAATTATTTATAATTATTTCCCCTCAAAAATTGTAAGACATAAAATATTGATACATCCATGAAAAATGCATGATTTATGGTGATCTCTCTTAAATAAATGAAATAGAGACTATAATTAAATAAAATTTAATTAAATCAAGATAATATTTAGTAAATTGTAAACAATATAGTTATATGTAGAAAAATGTATGTTACGTTTGAACCATGTTCAACTATATTCTTAATAACCACTCTAAGTAACATATTCTGTTACAAGCTCAAATATAATATAAGCTCAGCTAAACTATAACATTACAAAAAAAAAGTTTATGACATACGAGGTAGGTAAACTATTAAAGAATAATAAACAAGAAGAAGGACATACTGTTTTTGCACTTGAAGTTTCAAATATCAATTTATTGTCTGTATTGTACAACTCAGCTTATTCTTTGTACTGTGTCACACTAAATCATGTTATTAATGCGAGAAAATACAAATGTATTTATCAATATTTAATTTAATGTTAAATAAATTATTATGTACATATTAGATTATTAGACAATATCTAAGTGTCAAGCTTGAATATTTATTAAACTGAGATATTGGTAAAACTGAATCTAGTCCATATTTATCAGACACGCGCGACAATTGTAATAGAAACCTGTTAAATTAACAGATTTTTGCATTTTTGCAAAGATTGTGCTGTTATATTATAAAATAATTTTAAATGACTTGAAACGATTTTATTTTACTACATATGTATGTGGGAGCACGGATATATTTCTAACTACTCCCTAAAAATGAATATGTTATAGCTGGCGATACTTCCAATACAGCAAAGCTTCGGTCTAATCTTTAGGGAACGTTTTTTTTCACTCGATATAACCGCCACACAGACATCGTTAATTGTTCATTTGAATGGTACCATTACAAGCAGTCTAGGTCTGATAAGCGGTCCAATGATGAAGAAATTCACTTTTCGAAAAGTTGCCTTTCTCGGTGGTCTTACTGTTGCCATTGGAATCTGCGCGACTGCGTTCGCAGTCTCTCTCCCCGCCATTATTATCACTTATTGTATTATCGTCGGTGAGTAATCTCTACCGGATGTTTGCCTTTTTTCAATCCTCATAAAACAGCACATTATTCTCGTGACGTACTTGACTTAATACCTATAACGTTACGTGTGAAAAATGAAAATGAAAATAGATTAAAATAACATATTTCCATCGTATTATATGTATGCGAAGAATAGAAACTGTGTACATAATTAATATCAACATTCTGTGAAAATCAATATGACGGTGAACTTTTTAGACAATAAGTAGTAAGAGATAGTAGTAATAGATAAGAAATATCTACGCAATAAATACATCTTGAAGAGTACTTAAATTGAAACACTGTTGCAATGGTTCTAACATAATTGAATCATCTTTCTAACACAACTAAATTAGGTCTTTGAAATAAAATATCATTAATCTTCCCAAGATCGAATTTTTATTAACTTGTGAGAGAAATTAATGACGACGACTGATAGAAAAACACTTTTCCCGATTGTTTTTTAAAGAGGATAAGTTGTAGTAAAATTTGAGAGTTAGTTTTACCAAAGTATATCCATCGTTAAAGTACAATGTTGATTGAATGTGAAAGGATTAACATTTTTGTAGATGTTAAATGTTATTTTATTAAGCTAAAGGCTTCTACTAAGAAGCATAAACATTGATATTAAATCGTAATTTATAGGTATCGGTCATGGTATCATGTTTCCAGCCACGAATCTCGCGATGAACACCTATTTTCGGAAAAAACGAAATGTAGCTATGGGATTGTCAGTAACTTTGACTGGCCTTGGACCTATTTTGATGCCACTTCTAATAGCAAAACTATTGGAAAATTATGCTACCACTGGGACTCTTTTGATCATCGCAGGTATAGCGATGCATTCATTGATCGGGGCAGCGCTACTGAAACCATTTAGGGAAAGAGAAGTGAGTTTAATAAGCGTATTATAAGGATAATGTATATGTATTAAGGGGACATTGAACGATGTATTTAGTACTTGAAACTAGGTTATAATTTCTTAACAATTATAGTAATTCGCCTTTCACAATTAATTGAATTTTATATCGACTGCTCATTTCGTTTGAACTTATTTTTTAATTTACTTTTTCTTCTTCTCTTTAATTTACTTCTGATAAAACTCTTGATATGAACTTTGTATTTTTATATTTAGGAATGAATTCTGGCATGTAAATATTATGTATCTGAAAATGTTTCCTCTTTATCGATCATGCTTATCTACTCTATGTCAGTATTGTGTATGCATTATTATTATTCAATTACGTTTGATTGCGGATATCACTAGATAACGATGCTAGAATTGTGACAGAATGAAATGTGAAATTTCAATTGATTTTATTGGGATTTTATATTATTATATATGTACATTGAATATTTTTTTCTGAAAGGACCGCAAAAATGGCAGCAGATATAGGTACAAAATAAATAGGAAATCATTGGATTATCATTTTAATAACATATACATATACGTTTCTATATACGTTTTGCATAAAATAGAGAAAAAGGGTTAGTTTTTGTTTAAATATATATCTCTGCAAACATTTTTATATGCATAATATATTTAAAATGAAAATTTATAGTTTTGATCGGATTTATGAAAATATTTTATTATTCATGGTTATGAAGTATGATTCATTGATTATGATTGCCAGTAGTTATTAAACTATGAATATTTATGTAAATTCTATTTTTATGTACATAATTAAAAAAATTTAATTTAAATGAATATTTATTGCACCCAATAAATACATATTATAACTAATACTTTTCTACTTTCCGTATAATAGTTGCATAAACATCTACTTGCTTAAATATAGCCATAATACATCCTTTATTGTTCACTGTCTTCTTATTGCATAGAGACAACAATGATTAACGTTCACGATCAAGTTTAATTTGTAATAGATTACAAGTATAACAAAGGACAATGACATCACGGCATCTTCCGCAGAGTGCAACGAAAACGGTATACTGAAAGAAATCAAAAGATTAAAAACTGAAAACGTAACTGATGTCAAAAACGACGGTGCTAATTCTCAATTATTGGAAGAAGGATTGGAACAAAATACGAGCAATTTTGAGCAGAATTTATCAGTGAATGTAAATAGCGAAAGTAACAAACAAGAGAAGAAGTCGATTTTAGAAAAAATAACACAGCATATGGATCTTGCCCTCTTAAGGGATAGTCGTTATGTCGCCGTCATCCTAGGTAATACTGCATAAAGGTTTGCAATTGCGATTCTCTTGACTTATTGCATTACATAGTAAGATAAAAAATCAAATAAAAATTTTTATTCAAGAATTTTTTATTCTTATTCCACGGTTCTTTCTATTTTCTTACTTTTCTTTCTATAAATATTCGTTCAGTTCTTATAGTAGAAATACGACGGTTTGTATATACGAACTGTGTAACTAATAACGATAATGCAATTCATTATCGATTGTTTTACGTAGTCACAACAATAGAATGACGAAGACTCAGAGTCTGAATTGGGAACGATAACAAGTTATAAGATTGTTAATGTTTATAAATGAAAACGTAACTAGCACAAGTCTATAGCATATTCAAATATAAGCATATTCGATAAATCTTTAGCATTAATCTAATCAGAAATAAGGCTGTCGTTCCGTAATTTCTACTTTTAATTACACCGATTTGGAAACATCCTGTACACGCGTATTGGATAAATCTTCAAAATCGATTTTCTTGAAAACAAAACAAAAGAATTTTATTTTATATTTTCGATTTATTTTTGCTCGTAAGAACATACCCTAATCGATTGGCCACGTTGTACGGGACTCCTTGTATATAAAGAATATAAAATATACATACGTAATAAATATTTATAAAAACAAATTTTATAATAACATTAATATAATTTAATGAAACGTCAGATGCTATAATTATAATAATTTGCTTGTTTCTCCACCATTATTGCATTTTATTTACGACAGGTATGGGAGTGTCTTTAGTCGCTGAAACAAACTTCAACACGATGATCCCTTTCGTCCTAACCGAACTTTCTGGTCTTGAAAGGGATTCGATCGCGACCGTAATGTCTATCCAAGCTGTGTCAGATATCACCGGACGTCTGTGTATTCCACTCCTTGCGCACAAAGCTGGTTGGACATCCAGGAACCTTTACGTGTTGTCTTTAATAGGATCCACCGTTGGAAGGACCAGTACGTACAGCAACGTAAAATATTCGAAAATGAGAAATCGACCCCTTCATGGCAACGAATATACGATCTGCTGGGTGGGTTGATTTCAGCTTTTTGGTAATCTGCATAGAGCCAATAGAAGTTACAAATATTGGATCTACTGAAGCGTTTATGAATGAATTGTTTTATTTTTCTGTTGATAACATTTTGATAATATTTTGATAATATTCTTGTACTACATATAAAAATGTTGTTTCATAAATCTCTATGAAATTAGAACTTACATTTTGTTGGTCGGTTCATACGGAGGATATCCCAACTTTTTCGCAAGACGATGTCAGCTTATTCTATGAGTAAAAATATAATAAGAAACAAATGTAATATAAACATAGATTCATAAGTGCTTTAGTAAAACGTTATAATGGAAATACGAAATGACAACAAATCGATTTTTCATTTAGATATGATGGTTAAATGAGCATTACCCACAACAGATATCATTCTATGAAATTCATTTTCTTATTTCGTCCTATCTCAATAAACGAATCAGTTATTTGTATCAGTTTAACATGCCCTTTTTGCTAAGCTCTTATATAAAAGTCTGCTAATTTCAGCAAGTAACTTTGCTTTTTTTCTTGGTGTTGTTATATTGTTTTATCTTCTTTTTATTTTCCTTTTATTTTTTTTGTTTAATCTAGTTGCAAACGATCCACATACGTATGCATGTTTATACAATACATTGTTTCTTACTTTATATGTAAAACATGTTTACAAAGTTTAACCGTAAAAAACTGGGTCAGCTTACATGTAACAAAAAGCATAAAGCAGAATATAATATTTAAGACTGCCAATATACGAATAAAATTCAATATTTGCAAAAAATAGATATAAATTTACAAAAAGTATTAGTATTAATTTAAGGCAAATTTATAAGTTTAGAATAGAAAAATAATAGTCGTATACATCTACAAAATATTTACATATACTGGTCTGTACATGTAGACACATAAATAAGTAAGACAAATAAATAAATAGTACATTAATAAAATTTTATTAATCTAACGAATAGCTGATAACATTTTATAAACGAAATTCAGAACTGATGTCGTTAATTTCAGTATTATCAACGTGGGGCAGTACGTACATCGTAGTAATCGGCGTTGCATTAATTATTGGAATCGCTAAAGGAACGAAAGCTGTCTTCCAAACGTTAATAATTCCTGACTATGTATCTCTTGACAGACTTCCAGCTGCATATGGAATGCAAATGGTTTGCAATGGTATATTGTCCATTGCCATAGGCCCATTAATAGGTAAAGAATTGTGTTCAATTTTCTTATTTTATATTTATTTTTTTATACCTTTTTATTGTTCACAATCGCATCAACTATTACAATAAGTTGTTAGCGACTTTGTCTATTTCTACCTTTATTAATTAATTTACTTTTCACAGATTCACTTTTTTATCTGATTAAAAATTATAAATGCTACTGTTCCTCGGTAATTTTTTATGTTCATCGCGGCTCTTTAGAAACTTGTTTTGCTATTTTGTTACTATTTCAATTATTATTTTTCGTTATCGTAAGAAATCATTCTTCTCTGCAATAATATTATCTATACGCGACTACCGTCTAAGCAAACAAATTATAGTTTCATTCATAATGAAAGTAAAACTTAGGAAATCCATCTTAATTTTAGGTAGAAAATAAGCAGAATAGAACTGGCAAATAAATTTACACCGAGTCTTGTTTCACCTGATTTCATTCTTCTTGTGCTTTTCTTTCGCATTTTCTCATTTTGACCCACATTTTATGCCTCACCTCGATTCGCTTAGCGCGTTTTCAATGTGCAAATCTCAATGTACTAAATACTTTTGCTTTGCTGTGTATATAAAAATATAAAAAGAATTATTAAATTTTTTACATCTTAAATATGTCAATTATTTTCCTTATTGGCTATCTTCAGTAGATGGAAAGTTCAGAAATGCTTCACACATGAATAAAAATATGTATAAATAAATATATCAAAAAGTAATATATGAATACTTATACAACTCGGCAGCACAAAATGATTGACTTCCAATTACAATTAACTATTATCTCGTACATATATTTTCCATACGATATAAATGTGTAGTCTAATGAATGTTTTCATAAATACTTGAGGCAACTCATATTTTCCAACTAAACGATATTATGTGCACCTTCTCCCTTATTTTCGCGTATTGCGTGTAACCAATAGTGATTGGAAATATTTAGATTTCCATAAATCTATCCTCCTGTATATGAAACAAAAACTATTTATATATTTACATAATTATCGAAACATTATCAAAAATAAAATGTACAATATTTACAATACATTATACGATACATTACACATTACACATTTCATTATACGATGTATTACAAAATATTGATACATTTTTTTATTAAAAATTATGTATAACACACAGCAAAATACATCGTGTAAGACAGTTTATTATATTATTAAATTTTTAAAGCTAGATATAGTATGTGACCAATGGAATGGATAGAATTTATTAAATAGAATACATACGTACATATATTAGTATCATACTGCATCTAGAATACTTATTAATGCAACTAGAAAAATAAGCTTCTGAATTATTATTAATTTTTTTGTTTTAATATTTAAGGTTTAGTACATGATCAAATGCTGAGCTACGTAGGTGCACTCCATTTCACATCAATTTTAAGTTTATCTTGTGTTGTTTTATGGTACATGGGCGGACTTTGGACATTTAATGAAAGTATTAGAAAACATAGCGCAGAAGAAGAAATATCTCAAGCACAAGAATTGTCCTGAATGTAATGTATAAGCATGTACTATATATAATTGAATCGATTATAAACAGACTTTCCATCGGGAGAAAAAGTTCAACAAAATTTAACAGACGAAATATTTAGTATAGTATTAATAAAGTAAAATGGTTAAGTATCTTTTACGAATATAATGCAAAATTTAAGCTTTGTGATTTCGAAGCACAATATGGAACGTTAGAGTCGGAATGATATTGTAAGGATTAAAAAGAGAATATTATTAGTATTAAATGTTTATGTTCAACGACGTTCTATTTAATAATAATTTATTAATTCAAGCTAACTTCGACTGATCTATATATAGTGTTAAAGACTCCTCGTATGATGAAGAACTTAAATTATTTAATAATGTATATTTGTAACATATAGTTTTATGGTATATTACTGCTTTTTAATTAAGCCATATAAAAGACAAATTGATGAACTCCATTCGAATTTCTCGTTTCATTTCTAAAAAATTCATCTGATAAAATCTAATTCTAAAATTAAAGATCTTCTGTGTTCGATATTTATCAGTTTGGCTTTTGAATGGCTGAATTAATAATATCACATAATGTTGTCATATAATAGTTATTTTATTTTACTCTCAAATTTTATGTTGTACGCAGCCACATAAAAACTGAGTACAATGTTTGCAAATACACTATATTTCTTAAACTTGTTATTTTATTTTCCCTTACAATTTGAAGACTACGAAAAGATTATAGAAGTTCTACATTTTATCATTGCATAAGATATCACCTTTTTATCTACTAATTCAATTAGAATCTGATTTCACAAGAATAAAAAATAAGAAAAATTAATCTTAAAATTTTTGAACGAATAAGAAGATCGTTCCCTTTAATATTATTGAATGTTTAAGCATAAGTACAGGATACAGAAAAAACTATATTAATCACGATGCAATTGCTATTTTCAAAGATTTTTCTATATTACATAAATCTTCTATTAAAAAAATAATAATATTAATTGATAGTAAGCATGTAATTGTAATTAATTAATTGCAACCACATTATTACTAATTTATGACTATCATTTGAAATATTTACACCGAATTTAAAAGTAAAATAAAATGATGGAATAAAAGAGCTGTACTTTAAACTAAGAACGTCATAATTGTGTACACAATTTTGCTCGCGCGGTTTACTTAATTAATTAGTCACAAAATATTTATTTTTATTATCTATAATCTGGAATATTTTTGTTGCATTAGAAAATCTCTAATTTTTTCATATATTAAAAATAACTTTCCTACATTAATGATTTTAAATCCTAGTCATTCCGCTTTTTAAAAACAACAATTGTAAATTATAATTAAAATCTTGCTTCCTCAACATCTAAATTCCTGTTTCGAAATGATACAAACCAGTATCGAAATCTTTCATTTCAACGCTCAATATAATTTATTTAAAAAGAAGAAATAAAAGGAAAGGCGGAAAGGATCTTAAGGTGATTCTTTTATTTAGTTTATATACAAGAGAGCTATAACGAAATAAATATTATGTTGATGATTGTCATTATTATTCACAAATTTTAGGCATAAAGTTTTTGTGCTATTTTAAATGTTAACACTTAAAGAAAGAAGGGAGGTGATTTGTAATTGACGAATATATTTTTTACCAATTTATTTAAAGAAGCTTTATGTAATTATGTAAATAATACAATTATCATCGTCTAGATCTATACATAACAATAAATTTGAGAACTAGTATATATAACATTCTCACTGTCACAAGTAAATTTTTATTTTTCATTTCCGTCAGTTTTGATTCGAACACTGGCTTTAATGTCTCTACTAGATACTTTTTAATAAAAAATGATTCGTACGATTATTTAACAACAAATATTTCAAATCATAAATAAAAACCATATCAATAAAAACTGATATGACATCAAAGTGTTGTTTTGGAATTTATGACTTCGATATCGAGTTTTCCACGATTACAGTTATTTTATTAGTGCACGTTTCTGCCGGGTTTGTGTAATACCGCTAATAAGACTCCATAATGTTATCAGAAATCGCAACGTAATCAGAAATCGCTGAAGTCCGTGCGTACTCGTATATGTACGCGACGAACAGCTTTCTTTTCTACTGCTAGGTGAAGATGCAAGAACCAGTATCTGCGTTCACCAGCGGCTGCGGCAAACTGGTATTTTGCCAACTAGTAATCGGGCGAAACGATGCTCCAATAATCCAATGCTATCCACCTAACGGAATAGTACAGTATAATACTATTACCTTAAGGCTATCGAAGGCATTAAAGATGCATCTTTTAACAATAAAAAGTAGGAATGTGAACAAGTAAGCAAGTGAGCACACGTAAAACACTTATGCTCGAGTTGCGTGGTATCCGTGGAAAATCTACGAGTACATACTGTTCGTGATTTTTTGCTTAACAAATTGCTACAAATTGCATATTATTGCGTATACTCAGTTATCATGCTATTGACAAACATGAGTTTAATCTTGAAGGAATAATTTTAGAGTTACACTTCATAGTTTTTTAGAGAAAATATATACTCGTGTATGTTATATAATATAGCTATGTAACTTTCATTTTTTTATAATCGCCAAACTATAGTTGAGAAAAATATATAAATACGGCATTACTATCGATCTATTTGAAACGAAAAAATGTTCCATTTTAACACTATTTTACCATAATTACTATATATTATACCACGCTACTTGTAAGACCTACTTATTGTTCTTACTACTGCAAATACATATTTATATCTATGATTTATTATAAATATAAAAAATATAACGAATACATTTATTTATTTGTTACAAAGATGTTTGTTGTCAAATTAGTCATCGTAGTAAATTACATTAATAAATAGGATTTAAAAAGAACTGGCCAAATTCTTTTCCATATGATTAAATCCACAAACAATAAAATATTATAGAAGAACCACTAAATTACACAAAATTCTCCAAATTGTATGGTAACTTAGAATCGTAGCTTTTCGTTTCTTTTTGCGTTATCAGCTTAAATAAAAATAAGTAATATAAGAAAAGAAATAGAAATCTCTTCGTTATATTAATGTAAAACATAAGAATTTACTAAAAGAATGCTGCTAATATCAGTTACAACTATTTATGTTGTGCATGTTTCCTGAAATCGAGTACAAGTTATCGAGTGGATTATCATGACACATACATACATACATACATACATACATACATACATACATACATACATACATACATACATACATATATACATACGTACATACATACATATATATATATGCGGTAACGAAAGCGTTGCACCTTTAGTTGCATCTTTGAATGGTCGGTGCCTCCGCATCGCACAAAAGCAAAAAAATGCAGTGAAAGAGATTCCAAGTGACAGTGGTTTCGAGGTCAGTAGAACACGCAGAAAGTTTAGTTGGAAGCGTTAAACAGCATTTACGACCATAATCCGCAGATTTTTTTATTTGTAAATAAATAAAGTGAACAAGGAATAACCACGAAATGACAGACATTTCAAACAGGACTTCTTTGCAGGTGCAGCAATTGTGCAGCATTACCTTTTATACTTTGTCATTATACATGTTAGTGTTTTGTTTTATTGTTAGAGAACAGCATATTTTACATATAAAAATTAAATAAAACATTTCTGTCAATTTCAAATATACTCTAATACAATGTTACAAAAACTTTAATTTCATATAACAAAAATAAGACTCGAGTGTTAAGTTTAATAAGCATTAATTAATTAATTATTATCAGTAAATACCATTCGTATAAGGGGAGCTATCCATTTCTCTGTAAGTAATCATAGAGAACAAACAAAGGGGTAAATATTCAAATTATTTATCATTATGAATATATAATTAACTATCTAACGTGCCAGTCAATATAAACGAGCTGGAGTAATTATTGTTATTAATTAAAGGTGAAGAAAATATAATTAGTATACTGCAATAAAATAAATTATCAGTAAAGTTGACCTATGTAATACTTCTTGGTTCTTTTAGAAAGCTTAACTGTTAACTGTTTTCATAACAAACGTTAATTGTCAATTTTACCAAACAAACGAGCATCGTAAAGTTTTATGTGAAAGACGAATTAGCAAGATTCTAATCGAGTTCTAACATGGGCAATGTGATAAGTAGGTTAAAATAAGTAAATATTTATTTGTCTGTATAATCTTTTTTTAAAAAATATATATGTATGTTAGGAATGTTTACGATACTATTTTATTTTCCTGATAGTTACTTTTCGTCTTTCACGTATAGAGCAAACATAATTTGTTGAATTCTTTTCCACTCTATTACACATTTCAAAATGATGCGATCAAGTTTCGATAAAAGACGAATCCGTGAATTGAACGTAACTGACAAATATCGTGCTCTACTTTAATTACGTGCATTTCACCTATAATAAATGTTACACAAAAATATAAATGTTACACATAGTTGTATGTACAGAAGAAATGAATCTCGCGTAGAGTTTGAAATATCTAATAAAGAAAGAAACAAGTGTCATAGGGGAAAAGGCGTTTAGAAATAGAAAAAATGTGTGGAATCTCAAATTAGAAATTCGAGAAGAGAAGAGACACGAGGTCAGAGAGGGACGCACGATGGCACGATCCATCAACTTTCCTCAAACAACCGATCGCGAGCCAAAAGATAATGCTAAAGAGAAAGGATATAGCGACATGCCCGAAATCCCACACAAATGGTGGCCCAAAGCGAAAGGAAGAAAAACCCAGTAGTAACATACCATTCGCAAGATCGGTTAAGTAGCCGATACTGCACCAGATTTCACCAGTTTCGAACAATATAGCTATTTCTGATGATCGCCTAGAACAATATTCCACGATGTGGAGCGGACAATGCACGAGACCTGCATCAGTGATATAAAGTCAAAAGATCAGGCGCTTTGTTTAATACAACATCTTTATATGCTATTAGTTTTCTAATTACCCAAAAGATACGCTACTATTGAAATGAACTATTAAAATAAAATGAACACTTTGTCACGGTTCTATTAGATCCGTTCAACAATTGGGGATATAAACGAACGACTTTTCGTATTCTTAAAATTTATATTTATTGAAAGCAGTCAAATTAAAAACGGTATAACCCTATCGCTCCTTTTTCACTTCTTTACTTGACCTATTAACATTATACGCAGATCCTTTGCAGAACTTGGTTGACTGCTAATGCTAAGGGTAGGATGAAAGTCTTTGAGATATTGCGGTGGTGTATAATTAAAAAAGATTGGGAAGAAACACCGCGCTGAGGCTAAAAGCACAGGATACGTGCTGTTGGCTACCTTTCTCCTAATTGACCGAGCAAGAAGAGGTCTGTTGCGCCAGCGCCTAGGAGGGCCCTTGCTACGTCACTGCGGGGCCCCGTGACACACATCAATGGGCCGAAATGTAACGGTACCCTCCGCGGTGACCTACTCACCGGGTGACGCGCGCTCTCTCTTCCCCGTTCCTTCCTCCTTCCTTCTCGTGTCTCCTCTCTTCCTCGCACCCTTTCTCTGTTCGCCTCTGTCTCGGTTGCTTCTCGGTCAAGCGAGCGTCGAACGCGAGCGGTTCGCTGTTCTCTGCTTCCCTGCTGCTCTGTACTTTTACCGAGCGAACCCGAACCCCTGGCATCGCACGCGACGCCGGCTGATTACACGGTCAGTAATGAAAGCGTCCTCCTCGCGCGCGGAGGTGCTGTCATGTAGCCGCGAGCCACCGCACCGCTTGTCCCTGTCCTTTTTTTTACACCGGCAAACGTTCCTGTCAGTGAAAACGGTTTACGTCTCCAGACTAGTAGCGTGATCGCCGATTAATACTCTTGGACCTCGCTCGCCGGTCCAAAGCTTCGAATTAACATCAAACGCGAGTTATGAATGTGATTGTGCATCTCGTCCTCCAGGTGAGCGTTACTATATGTTTCACGTTTTAAGCTTCTCTGTTCGCCACGAGATTTTATCAAGTCTTCAATAAGTATGCAGAGCCCGCGTGTTTCATTTATTTGTAAACGTATGTTACGGTTACTTTATATCCTTAAGCTATGTAAACATGTATTACCGATATCCAATACCGTTTCCTATAAGTAAAAGTCTTCTTTTAAAGAGTTTGGGAAACCTCGCGTAACTTCATTTGAACATTCATAATATAGAAAGTATAATAATAGATTTGAAATATGTATTATCACGGGAAATTTGTGAAGTGAAATGCGTAAGGTATGTTGTCGTGATTAAAGCATTGCAAGTATTCTTTATATAAATTATCGTAAAGGAAGAAGAAATTAATGTTTAATCTTCGAACGTCGACAAAAACGGTGACATAATAAAAATCGAATGCTTCAGTTATAGACATGAGAAATTGATCACCTTTCGTCAAAACCTTTGAAAACGAAAAATTCTTCTTTCGTAGCTTTAGATACCTTTATCATAAGAATGTATGTACGTATACATTAATAATAATAATGTGCGTATATACAATTGAAACAAAAATGGAGTAAAACTCAATTATATATGATAATAAATAGACGGAATTCTTATAAGGCAAAAAGTACAATATGCTATAACGAATCCTTGTCTTCATTTATGAATTTGATATCTGATGTTGTAAATTGTATTTTTATTTTATTGCATGTGTAATACATTATAACGTAAGTACTAGTACTACTTTGTATGTTATAAGTATAACGATGTTAGATAAGTTTAACTTCTGTTTATAATTCTCACTTAATTGGTTCCTTGAATAGAACTGATGATAGATAATTATATGTATATTCAAGGTAAGAGACTTTGTTGCAAGGAGTTTGAGAAAGACGATTCCGCAACTTTATTATGTGATCTAACTTATGTTCTATTTTAACGAGTGTTTCTGAATGGATAATGGATGTCTGAACATTAATCATTTCATAATTCATGAACTTATTGATAAGTTACGTTGTATAGAATTGTAGTAAAATGAATAGTGCTCGATTATCAATTTATCATTTAATGTTTCTTATATCGGAGATACAATTTTTGTTCCAGTGGTTTAGTGAAACGTATTTCATTCCGTATATTTTTATTCTAAAACGAAAATCTGCTTTCTTAATAATAATAATTGCGAATTGTGTATAGGTATTAAGGTAATAGGTTTGTACCAAATTTCATTTTACAAATTTAATGAAACGTAAAATAAATTAATTTTTACGAAAAAGTATATATCACTAAAGGCGACGTAAAACATTATAAACTGGGTTTTGTATTCAACTGGGTTTTTGCTGTGGATTAAATTTCAGAGCAAAAATGTGTGTAAAGAGATTGTTGTACTTAGTTGCCCTTATCCAAATGGTTATCAGAGAGTAAGTTCTATTATACTATACATTCATTTACTCTTGTATCATAATATGTATTTTTATGCATATTCTGCATCTTATCCTTCCTCCTCAAAATAGAAAGTTGCAAGCACATACTTAAAATACATCAGGTAATATTCGAAGCACGTATAAAAGTTCACAGAAGAAACATTCATCTACAACATAGTTTGAGATTGAGGAAGTAGTTAGATTAACCGATTAAGGAATAAACAGATATAAAATTACTAAAACCTGTTCCTTTTAAATACATTAAATTGTATTTAAGAATTTAAATGAAAGCAAGGCAGCATACGTACGTGTATCTAACATTAATTCGATCTTTGTGCAGGTGATCACATATCAGCTTGTAAAATGTCAAGGAGGTGGACCAAGCACCTTTGGATATGACGCATCCTCAGCTTGCAGTAAACCATATTCTAGAGCTGGCCGCGCAAGATTGGTAAATCTTCCTTGCGATTTTCGACAGCAAAACTGGTGTACAGTAGCTGGTAACTCTTATCCTTGGTAAGCCAATAAAATCATTTGTCTAATGAAACGCTTAAATAAATCGATATTAGCTTTTAAATAGTTCTTCGTGCGATATTATCGGCTTACTGACAAATATAGAAAACTGAACATTTTCAATTCAGATATAACTTTCAAACGTATATTATATTCGATATATTTCATGTATCAATTATAATACACTTAACGTGTAATATTAAATTATCATGATTTGTGAAAGAAGGATAAAGGACCTTGAAGAAGAATATCGTGGATCATGATATTCATCGTTTTGAATTAATTAACCTTGTTCTGACATAAGTTTTCGTATCGATAAAAATGGCTAAGATATTAAACAATCTGAGATAAACAAAACACATATCTATACTAAAATTCAAATTCGAGAATTTGCGATAATCTGTCTAGAAATTAAACAATCAGGTACCAAGAATTTTAGCGTACTAATTATTTGGATCACAAACTGATAATATCAAGAAACGAACCAATCAAAAGTTATACTGCATTCATTGACAGTAGAAAGTTAATTGACAATACAGGCAGAGACATATTCTGGAAGTTTCACTATTCAAAGGTATCATTGCTGATCCGAATTTTAAGCAGGACATTGAAGCTTCAATTATTAAAATCCTACGTGACTAAACTGTGAGAGTATTGAGGAAACGACGTACTTTTACTCTCGACAATGCGTACATAAACTTGACATGCTATAATTTCGATGGTACAAAAGGTTCCAATTGATGACAACTGCATGAAATAATATTCATTTCACATTTCATTTCTGATTTAATAAATTCGTTATATTTATTTAATCTCGTTGTCACAAATAGTTAATACTGTTTATTGTAACTATGTGTATCGTTTAATTGAATTTTAGTTCGATTGTATAGATTTATTAAACGATAATAAGTTGTTTGTAAATTTGAATGAAAGGAATTAGAAAAATTAAAGTTAAATTTAAGATTAAAAGAATAAAAAATTCTGCCTGGTAAAAAGCAATGGAAATATACCAGATGTTTCAAATATAAATAAAGAAATTTAAATGAAACTTGTTTAAATAATAAATGATAAAGATACTTAGGTTTCCAGTTTAGCAACTTTCACTAAACATACACATGTATATGTACCTCAAGGTTTAGACATTTTTATAACTAAATATACATATACATATCTATAATAGAGCTAAACATTGATAAAATACTTATAAAAAAATAAAAGTTTGTGCATTGTTTGTTTAACATGTTAAGTTTAAAAACATTATAGAGTACATATTGAGTTATACTACAATTATGCATACTTTATATAAGTATAGTCGAAACTTAAAAATAGATTTACGAAGATAGATCTACGAAAATACATCGATATATTTTGAAATAAATATTTATATGCTTAACTGAATTATTTAAAAATATTTGATAATTACAGAATTTTTCTTTAGAGAAACCATTATATGTATATACATAAAAGAAAAGAAAATTTGTGTTCTATTATATAAAGCCTAAATAAAACAGAAACTATTTTTATGATGTCATTTCTCTATTTAAGAATGTTTCCAAAATATTTTGTGATTTTTAATAAATACTTTAAATTAATAATAAACTAAATTAACAATAATAATATTTCTTAAATATATTATTATCTATTAATTTCAGATCATATGTACAACAATAGATGTATACATACATGTTAGAAATTTCAGAATATTATACGTCTCGTATATTATTTGACGTGAAAGCAAAAGATATTGCTTAAATATTATTGAAGAATAATACGCTTAAATCGAATATTTTAGTAGCAAGAAAATCGAAACATTCGGTATGATTTATTGTCAGATTACAAAATATCCGCATGAATTATAATATACCTTAAATCTATCAGACATTTTATAAATTTACATAGTTCTATAAGTCATTTCATATCTTACTTATTTTTATAAAAAAAAAGTTCTATTAAAAGAAATAATTTATTTTGGAAGAAATACTTCTAAACGTTATCACTGAAATCAATATATTAGAACAAACTATCTGAAGATATTTATTATATAATTTTAGGCATGCGGTTCGTCGTTTTGTACAAGAAAACCAAGGATTAATGAGGCGCATGTATGGCGATGAAAGGCATATTAATGTATTAAGAGCCGAATTCGAGAGAAATGACATCGAGTTAAACTACGACGATTATTACCAGCATCTTGCTGACGATCATAGGTAAGTTTTTGAAATAAGATAAGTAGCATCAATAAATATCATCTAATTAGGTACAACAGTCTTTAATAGAGTAGACAAATGTCCACTCAATTTTGTCCCTGACTGTGTATTCTAGACTTAACAAATTTTTTTCCTATTACATTGTTTTCTTATACAATGCGTTACCTATTCACGAACAATATTTTAGAAAATATCCGTACATGCATGACTACGAATACTTCGAGCCAGAAGACGATTTGAAACTAAACGGCAACGAGTTCGAGGGACGAAGTTTTACAAGCAGATCCTTCAATGACAATGCCGCGAAGCGTGTAAACAAATTCCCAAAATTAAGCGAATACACGAGGCCTCATTTCCGACCAACCGAGAAGACTACTACTTCGACTTCGACAACGACCACTAGTACAACCACAGCATCGACGACTACCGCCTCTTTCACCAAGGAAAAGACATCGTCGACGATAACGTCAACTGCTTCGCCTACCCGTGAATCAACCACTCAATCCGCGCCTTCGATAACGAGTTTAGCAGTAAATAGGACAAATGGAGAAAAAGGAAACTCCGCGGACGAGGTGACGACATCGCCTGTAGCGACCAGCTCTTACGCCGTGAAGGAGCAAAATTTCAGCATCAACGAAATTCTCGAGCAGATAGACAGAGTCGACGGGGTGGTGGAAGAAGCTGGCGAAGTCGTAGAGGTCTCTGAATCTAGCCTGGAGGAAACGTCGACGGTAAATTTGTCGGACACCACCGAATTTCCAGATGAAGTCGATGGCAACGAGAATCTATTTGCAACGCCGAAAGGAACAACTGTTCAGGACGAGACGTTGAGTTCCATCGACGAACAAGAGTTCAGGCCACGACCGGAATATCGACCCGCAATTAAACCGGAAGCTTCGACTATGGGAGGACAGTTGTATCAGGACGCTGCCGCGAAAGATCAACAGGAACAACCGGTTTTGAAGCTCCGAGGAGTGTAAGTGTCTCGCGGTTTGTTTGCGTTAGTTGTGAATCTATAGGTGTTTCACTCTTGTTCAACACAGTCTTAATGCTTCCTTAATACTTGCATATGATTAAAACAATAGAACGACATAAGCTGGAAACGCGAAATCATTTTTTAGGATGATAGAAGAGAACGAAAAAATAGTATCCTTATTCTACACCTCTGCATCGGTGAAAATCTGTAAAAGAAAGTAGATGCAAAATTGGCCTTGAGCTAAAAATTCAACGTCAAATTTTTTTGTTGCCTCGTATTCTACTCACGATGAGGACGAAAAGTCTCAAAGGAAACGTAGGTCGCAACTTCTTGACCGTTCTCCTGGAAAAAAATATTAAAGTTTCATTCATTTCCTAGGTCACTTTAGTTGCAATGTATTTATATTTTGCAGTTAGGTGCTGGGAAAATAGCATCTGTTTTCGCACGTAGTTACCCCAGATACACCATTACATATCCCGTATCTTCGTTTCTTTCTTTTCCTTTCTTTCTTCCTCGCTATTTAAATAGCTATCTAAACGGACTCGTAATTTTATATTCCGGTCGTGTTTCTTCCTAAGATTACGCACTGACTTTAAACGACGAAAAAATTGGCGAATCGGTCGATGATGGTTCTCTACCTCGCACTGATGAAATGAAATGTTTGGGTCGCGATGGACAACATGCAAATTTGTTACTCGCTTGCAGCCTCCTCGTTCACCACTTTTGACCAATGGATTTCTTCCTTTGGGTAAGAAATTACGTGAAATTGCTTAAAAGAAATTGTTTATTGTTCGAATGAATAAATTATGTCCGTTGAACAATTAAAAGATTGGATCGAATATCGTTATCATCGTCTAAAGTCAATGCACGATCGCGAGGAGAAACTTGAGTGGAATGTAGAAATGCGAGTTTGAGACTGCTTAAATAGCGAGAAGGAAAGAAAGAAAAAAGAAAAGAAAACATTGGATACATAATGGTAGATCTGGATTAGATACTATTATCCCAGCATCTAACTACAAAATGTAAACACATTGCAACTAAAACGAGCTCGGAAGCTGATGGCATTTTAACATTTTCCTCTAAGAAAATGGTTGAGTACGAGAGAATAATTGAGTATCATGAGACTTTTGATCCTCATGATGAGTAGAATACGATGTAACCAAAAATTCGATTTTGAATTTCAAAGTTAAGATCAATTTTGCGGCTACTTTCTTTTACAGATTTTCAAGGGATACATAGGTGTAGAATAAGGCTATGATGCTCTTGACAAATAATTTTTAAACACCCTATATCTTGATATAATCTTTTATACATTAGTTTATGTGGTTAAGAAGTTATACTTATTAGAATCGAATATTGCTACATCTTTATTTGCATCGCTATGAGTATAATTATGTTCAATACATTTTATATAATAGTATACTTATGTATACCTAATCGATATTGTTTTAAAACGCATATAAGATATTTATTGCCTATTTATGTTAATATTTCTTTACTTATTTATATTTAAGAGAATTGTAAACTTATCCTCTTATTACGTTTCGAATACTATTTTGGCTAGTTTGAATAGCTTTAGTGATTTTGTTAAAAAATGACGTTTAATAAGTTCAATATAGTAAGTATATGTAACAGTAAATTTATATTTTATTTCAAGAGATCACTGAGATGATTAAGGTTTCTTTTCTCAAACGGAACTATAAAATCTCATTAATGATCTTTATGCTTTGTAAGCGGTTTCATTAAAAAAAAAAAAGAATAGAGAAATAAGAGTAGAGAAATCAAATTAAAAAAATTTGCTGTGCAACAGTGCAATTATAGACCGTTACGACTTACTTCTTGAATTTCGCGCATATAAATATATATAACAGATATAATCTAATTTGACAATTATAATTTAACTTCTACGTATACTAAAAATATTTCAGAAATGCTTGTCCCGTAAAAGAGGAAGTGGTTGCGCCATTTTGGGCGAATAATACCAGAGGCGAAGTATTGGCACTTTTGAATCTTTATCCGTTCGAACAATACGTTCACTGGGAAAAATGCACGTGAGTATTATAATATTTTAATGATTTTATCACTTCAAATTGTACACTCTAATTCATGCTTTTGAAAACTATTTGAAATATTTGTTAGTAATAAGATAATACTAATTAAATACATGTTGATACTATAATATTACACATTACATCAACAATATTGCAGCTGCAGCACTTTCAAACAGTTTTTTTCTAAATGTCATGGAAAATAATTAATTATAGAATTGTGGATATTTATGCAAATTCATATTTTTATAAAAACATATAAAGAAATAGGACTTAAACAGTTTGATTTACTTATTAATTATTACAATAGATAAGTGTAAAACTTTGCATATTTTATATATTTTTACGTGTTATGTGCATTTTTAAATTTCCCATAAACGCATAAGAATCTGCGGTCTAGTAATTGTAATATATATTTCCATTTGTCAGTTTATTATTATATTTTGTTCCTTTGATGGACTGTTTTGAAATCAAAGCCTGTCTAATTTATTTATTTTTTTACGCATTTCATCCTTTAAGTGTATCAATACGCTTATACAAGTGTCTCAACAAATATTTTTATCTATAACTATTTCAGTTTTAATTAGTCCTTAAAACACTTGTAAAAGAAGGCAGTAAATATTATTGTTCCTTTCTATATTTTCTTCAAAATGCCGATAGAAAAAGTTCCATAGATCTTTTACAAAAAGCTTGAAGAAAACGCTTAAAATAAAATATGTACCGCTTTAAGATTCTAGCGCTTTGAGATTATTGACTGTCATTTTGTTTGTTTAAAGACATGAAAACAAGCAGATGTACTGTCGAGATGGATGCAGATGCGAACAACAATACAGACTTCATCGGTTGCTAGCTTACGATCCGAACAACGAGTGTCGCGGCATCTTCAGCGATTGGTTTAAGTTCCCAAGTTGCTGTGTTTGTCGCTGTTACGACTTGCCTCTTGAATTTCGCGTAACATCGCGTTCGCCTCGCACGCAGAAACAACGAATTAAAGTACGACCGCCGCAAACTCGTTAAATATATTCAAAGAAGCAAATCCATTCTCGGTGTAATACGAAAATACAGCCTGTCACTCTTTCTGATACGTGTTAAAGAGAGTATTCTTTATACTTTTCACTAATTCCATCGCTAGTTCAACATGTATATTGAACATTTTGTAAATAATTCCATTATCAAATTTCATATATTATTTTGACGAAGGATTTCAACACATAGGGTGAGATATAATTTACAATGCGATTAAAAGGGAGATAATCTTTCATGCTGAAGGAAATAAAGTTTTAATAAAAAAATGAGTAATTGGAAAAATTAATTGATTGACTTGGTCTATATCGTTGTCAACAGTTATGAACACTGATGTAACGTTCATCCTTTGTACTGCTTCGATGCAGCTACAACGACATTGCTAATATAAAATTAACTTTCTATGTTTTTCACGACAAATTGGGAAAGGAAAAGACATTAATGTACAAATTAATTTGCAAATATTTATGACATTCTTCTTCACGAAATGAGATCCTTGACTCCAAAAAGCTTTGTTACAGTATACTAGACTTTCTAGTCGATTATATCGTAAAAATTATTGCAGTGCAAAGGGTTAAATTAAATCACGTCGAATTGTATGTGTATCAAGTAAGTTTTCAAAATGTTTTTTCTTAAAAACGAAACAGTACAAAAATATGTTATCTTTGCATGAAGCATTTCGTTCTTTCTCGTTTTACTACGATTTACACTGTTGTTGTTATTTCGTGTAATAAAGAGCATACTGCCGTAGAAATTGGAAGAATATGCATTGATGTGTGTGGCTTGAAAATTTACGAAAATTTAATGGCTCCAGGCTAGTCAAGAAATTTAGTCTTCGTTATTGTTATTTATCACAAGAAAGAAATTCTCTCGCATACAATTCATTTGCCATAGCCATTTAATGTTACGTTACTTGAAATATATGTAGTTTAATGTAAATATAAACGATTGAGATGAAAAAGTGTAATCTACGAAAAAAAACATTATCAACACAATATATACTATTATTCCTTTTAATTGTTTTACAATAAACCTCAATTGTAGTAAATATTAATTGATACGATTGATAGATGTATTACGTTGTTATGTATATTATGTTTCTATAGATATTTACACGTAGAAGTCACTCAAAAACTCGCTTAAGCAACGATAAGTTATAGGGAGATACGATATATATACAATGAAACGTCTAAAAAATAAAAAAAATTAGTTTTGGTATATACACTTGAAACTGAATTTTCTTTTAAACGTCTTAAGAAAATACAATATTTATATTAGATTTCTATTAAATTGGTAATTTTATGTTTTTAAAGATTTTTGTTGTACATAACACGAAAGTTCAATTGATTTGTATTTCTTATAATAATATGTGTATACAACTTGGAAAGAATTTAATAGATATCAATATTTTACTGAACATTATTCTTCAGAAACAACGAAAAAAATACCTTTAAAGGTTTTGCAAGATATTATACATGTATTATTATTATTAATCAATATTTAGAAACTATATATCAATTTTATCATTGCTTAATCTTTTTAATAAGTGCTTTCAGATCGAACACGAATATTTAAGGAAAATTTCTTCATCGATGATTTATAAACCACTTGTTTCCATATTTTATTTTATAAAATATCCATGCAATAGTGATTGTTATCATAAGCAAGAATCAAAATTTATGTTACATAAAAACACTTCGAGATATAAGCAAGTACACATAAACACATTGTTATCTTATATAATATACATAGTATACATAGTATGGTATTTAATTAATTTATTCGTTATTATAATTGTATCGGTTCTAATGTCTATATTAAAGTAATTTTAAGGCTTGTTTAAGATGTTTGTTAGACAATTTTTGTTGCGAGATACTATAAAAAGATAAGGCTCGTGAATTAAGCTATATAAGCCATGTTTTCGTTGCGTTTGTCGTTAATTAATATCGAGTACTAAATATTACATACCTGATCTTAGATTATGTACATTTATAACATGTAGCAGACAATGGTAATGGAGCTTTGAAATACAAAAGTTTTGTAATACTAAATCATATAACATTGTTACCCGTAATTGTTAACATCCAGTTAAGAATGTAACTATTTATTTAGCAAGTAATTACGTGTCTTATACCAAAAGATTAATGTAAAAAACTTTTCATTCGTTGATTTTGTAACCATCGTAAGAAATCTGGGTCAACGTGATTATGTATGTATCGATGTTAATTTATAATAAAGAATAAATATATTATAGTGTGAGCAATTTGATTCAGCTAAATACTACAATTACAATTTCTTGTACAAGTGACAATCGAAAATTAGAGTTTATCCAATGGAGTAAAAGCAAACTAGAACTAACGATAACAGTTCTTTATAAAATTTCCATGCAAGAGGTTATTAACAAAAGGATCATTTTTATTTAAATGAAAAAAAGTGATCACTAAATCTTAAAGAAAATCTTAAAAATTTAAATGATTAAAAAATATTAGTTTCTAAATGCTCCGATTACGAATAAACATAATAAACGATCAAAATTTTTTTGGTTAATGGCTACCATTATCGACGAAAGACTTCTGTTTGGCTACCAATAATCATTATCGATGACAAAATTTGCTTTGGTTCTGTATTTCGTCTGTCGTTTTGATCCCCAATCATTATTATCGATGGCGGAATTTTTTTTTAGTTACTGATAACTGTTATCGATATAAGGTATTTACTAACTTACTTTCAACTATTGTCAGTTTTTATTGATATTAATGATAATCAGTACCTACCTACTCTTTTGTATATCTATATAAGGCCCTTACATAATTTTACACAAAAGCATTGAAATATTTTGATTACAATTTTAAAGATAATAAAAAAATTGCAAATACAATAAAATTTCTTTGAATTTCGTATACATATATGTACGTATACATATACATATACGTATAAATATATGTATATGTAAAATAATAATTGAAATAGTTCGTAAAATACAAAGCAATACTATCCCTTGCGAATCAGAAGGCAGTTCTGTAGAAGTTCAAACACTAGAGAAGTTCTCAGAGCATTAATATTACAATCGATTTGTATAATATCATTAAATTTTATTATATTTTATTATGTCATATCGTTGTTCTGCAATTCTTTTTAATTAGGTTGAAGTTTGTTCGTATTATAATTCGTAGAAACAGTTTCTACACAAATGGTTATAATTGACAATATTTACTAATAGTTTGATTTATATTATAATTAGGCTTTTAGATTTATTCGTTCATATAATTTGTTTATGATGCACAAAATAAATCAAACAGTTTGTCTATATGTGAAACTAATTAAAAATTAGAAGGAAAGGCTATAAGACAAAGGTAAATATATTGAACAATATATGTACTCCGATGTAACTTTATGTTTGATGTATTACTACCTTTTAGCTGGTTCAGAAACTTCATGTGTTAAAAATAGAACTGTTTATTATTACACGTACCATGTAATTTTCACGCTCTATAAAAAAGGGATCATAATTTCACTCCTACAAATAAGTAGTTTAAAAATTATTACAAGTTTGCATTCTATTTTCATTCTTTAAAATTATTATCTTAAATTAACAATCTTATTTTATTTTATACTATTCTTATTACAATCAATAATATCGATTTTATGACCTACTGAGGACCTGAAGACCTCGAGTTTAAAAAACATTGCTGTTCAACACAATATTTATATGCACGAATAAAAATAGCATCGCGTATCATTCGTCCATACTAATTGCTTTAAAAAAGTGCTACAAAAAACAGATACAATCATAATAATAAATTAATTAACCAAATACTATACTACACATATATACCTATAAGATAAACGTTCTTTTCGTAAAACAAATTACTAACACATGAAAAGAATAAAAATATTTCAATGCAACTAAATAAGATAAATTACAAAATTATATGTTCCAAAATAAAATTACACCGGTTTATTAAAATAATCTAAAATAAAAAATTCTGAATTTTTATGTTACGACAGTTAGATATAGCTAAAAATTCAAATCATAAAATTGCAATAGGTTTTTTAACAAAAATTTAACATGTATTGGGTTATATATTCCTTTCGTTTTATAGAATTTGGTATATATATATATATATATATATATATATCACAAATTATTTTATGTAAATAGCGAATGTCAATTTTTTGTCATTCTTTTGCCAAACAATTTTTTAATTCATCTTTAGTGTTTATTATGCTTACGTATTTAGCTAAACCATAAAGCTTAGCAATAAAAATTGAACATAAGTTTGAATTACGAATATTGGCAGAAAAAGCTATTCAAAATTATCTCCAAACGAGAGAAGAATCCTCCATCAAAATTTCTTCAAGAAGAAATAAAAATTTAATCAGATTAGATAAATCAGGGGGGAAAAAATTAAAGATAAGTACTTAAAATTAAAGATAAGTACTCCAAAAAAGCAAAGTTTTCGATGAAACGTGATATCAATGACGTAAGGAACATTACGTTATATAGAACATATGTATATAACGTATATGCGTTACAAATAATGATATATGTAAAACAATCACTATCCTCTATTAACTTTTTACTTGAATAACAGACAATTGATGAGAGAAGTTTTCGTTACAGTCGACTTTATTTCCTTGCTCTCCTACATAAGACAACTTGTACGTTTTACAAGAAAGAAGGCTTACAAAGAATAACGAACGTCGATACGTTAATATTTCATGGGCGTTCGCGTGTTGCTGGAACAGTCTCACAGCAATATCGATACGTCCCTTATATTATACATATTAATCAGAGTGTCACATATACATATATATTATAATATTACAAAGATCGCCGACGGTCCGCGTATCGTCGCGTTGCAAATATATGTATGTACATATCATATAACGCATATATATATACACACACACATATATTCAATATATGTATTTATATGTATATAAAGGAGATGCTTATATAAATAGAAATATACGTATTTATAAATTACGGGCTATAACATTTGGTATCAAAACCATTGCAAAAGAAAAGGAGGAAATTGAATGATACAGTACAGTGTTTTATATATTGTTAACGTTATCAAAGAATCCTACGGTAATTGATAAATTAGTTCGCATGAAAAACAAAGAAAACATGTTCCATGTTCATTATTCTGCTAGTAATTATAAATAGATTACGAATTACATAGTAGATTCTTTAAGATTTTTCCTTCTCGATACACTGTAGTCTTGTGTTTATTATTAATTTTGATACTTTGTTGTCGTTTAAAAGAGAACAATTTAAATCACGATGTTAATTACTATTACCGTGTGCAAGCCTATAAGAAAACTTTCTGTCGTTATTCATGAATTCATATCTTTAGGATCAAATCGAAGCTCGTTTTGTTTTCTCATCGAGTTTCCGCAAAACTCAGATTCTATTAACTAGTGTTTAATTGTTTCTATTTTTTTTCAAATTTCTTAATCGTTTAGGCTTCCAAAGGTTCACGAATTCATATTGTACATTCGAAATTTTGTTATCAAATTTAATTTATCATAATTCGACTTCATACACTGTACGAAACCTTGCCATACAAATCGTTCTGATCTTAAGGAATTGAAAGTTTTATTCATACTATGTGATTTCTATTGCAATTTTTATCGTGTTTGATATGCGATATTTCTTCTTCCGTTATTTGCTACAATCAGGTGATACTAACTGGCATCAATATGGTATTTAGTTGTTACGGTTAATAAAAGGTTTCAAAAATAATTTACACTAACCACGAAAGTAATGTTGCAGTTATAATCGTATACGTTAGCGTTTAAATGTGATGGAAAATCGTGAAGGTTTGGTAAAAAATATTTTCAGGGCAGTCAACGCGTGGCAGGAATAGACACAGGAAGACTTATTTTCTTTCAAAGGAACGGCGTAAAATTGGACATTTGGAGCACATACTTGGTAGTTGTATCAGCTATAAATGTTGAGTTTGAGCTGGAGCTTAAATTTTATTTAAAATTCAAGCAAAACTCGCGTTGCAAATCAGATTCTTTTCAACACGTAAAATCAATGTATCACCTATTTGTGAAATTGGTATAAGATGTTGCGACAACACATCGGGTGTGTTTCGTAAGATGATAACGTAAACGTATAAAATAATTGATCTCTGAAAATGTTGAATCGCTTCCTCATTACAGAATCGCACTTCTATATAAGATTATGTTACGTTTTCGGATTGTACATAATACGTGATACCAACAATTTTTCGAGAAATTTAAAGTTGACTGTAGCTCGAGAAATAAAATTAATCACGTTCCATTCTTATGTATAATATTCATTTCGTATTCGAACGAATGATTAGTTCCAATAACAACCAACAACCGTTCCAATAAATATTGCATAAAAATCTTGCAATTTACTGTCATAGAACGTTTTGATATTCGGAAAATTTGTCGAACCATGTACTAAGTTCTACCACTAATTTCGTCTCTCGGTACATTAAATACGATCGGCTACCGTCTCAGCGTATACACCAATTCGTATAAAAAATATTTATATCTTAATATAATCACAAATTTCATGCTGCTTATACGTGTCCATATATATTGATCACAGATTCTGAAATATCCTATCCTTTCGATCCTGATAACAAGAAAAAAATATAAAAAAAAGAGAAAAGAGAGAAAAAAAGATGCTACAATCACATAACTGTATTACACTGTTAGTTATCAAGCGCGATGTTATATTAATAATTGTACACGCATTCACTGTTAAAGCTTACGCATACAAAGCACATTGGTGGGAAAGATCGAATGACGAATACTTGAAGAATTTATACAAATGTACATTACTTTGTATTAGTTTATCAATAGTGTAAGTATTGGACGTCTTGATTACAACCTTCGTAATTAGAATTAAAATGCGAGAAATATTTTGAGTGATTGATAAATACTCTTAATAAAATATCTCTTCCTCCTTCCATTCAGTTTGTTAACCATTCTCCGTCTATACCATATAAGTATGTAAGTAAATTATATAAAATTCAATAGAAATATGAAATGTAAAAATATATAAAATCTTTGTATTTTACGTGCAATAAACAAAACGATTCAAACATGCTGGATAATTACTGAGATAACAAGAAAACACGTACTCTGAAAATAAACAGACAAGTTTATTGCTGACTATGTAAGAATTTAACTATAAATAATAAATAGTTGAAGATGTAATAACTTAATAAGGGCACTTCTCGTGCGGAGTTTCGTGTGAGTAAATAAGATTTCGGTATTTTGTTTAATGGAAGCATATGGAAAACTGCGTTACCAATCAAAATTAAAATGATCCTTAAAGCTCACTTAAAGTAATACGAAAACTTTCTCTTTATACAATCCATGATACATTACGCACAAATATGCTACATATGTATTTACAATACATTTATAAAACATAATATTATATCACTATAATATTATTAAATAATATCGTTTAATATTATTTCAATAATATTGCGCTAATATAACATTATTTAACAAAAAATCATTTACAATCAAATCTCTTGAGTTTCTTCTTAACTCAAATATCCACTTATGAACAATAAGTTTTTACAAGACGATTTTCCCACCACGATGCAAACTATTTGTCTATCTTTCCTCCATAATACGTTTTATACGTATATTTTTATTGCATTGCAAATAGTTAACCATCTCTATGCATTAGCAGTATAAAGAAACAAAAGTTAAATAAATATTTGGCAGTGAATGCGTTTATAAACAAACGATACAACCATATATTCCGATTTTTGCTTGTAAATGGAGACCTCAACAACCTATGAAGCACAACGTTTTCTTCTTTTAGCTATTCAAATTAGTAAATTGATCAATGTCTCATAATTACCGACAAAATAGATACAAATTTGATGATTGATGATTTTATAAATCAGTCTAGGTTTATCTGCACTTAGCAACTATGTATACAATTCCATTTCAATAATGCACTCTGTGTGTGTAAAAACGTAGAAATGTGATTATCAAAAAACTAGAAACGTCATTCTGTAATCTAACTTTTATAAAATTTGATTTAGTCTGAATTTCTTGCATTCATTATGTAATCGATTAACGCATTTTTTTCTAACAGCCATAAGTAGTACGTTTTAAGAGTCAGTATTGTTTCTTTAGTTTTTCTTAACTCTCTGATCGCTGAATATTTCATTGTTTTCCTCTCGAGAACTCATTTCTTCAAAAACATTCTTAAACAATGACAAAGATAAAAAATTTATACCATGAAAAATATAATATAATCCATAAATATTTCAAAATTGACAAAAACTTTATCTCTGCACAATCAAAGAGTTAAATATAAAAATTAAGTGTTATTATCGATAAATACGCTTCACTGAAAAATACTCAAATCTGATTTATCTACGCTCGCAACATTGTTACATTTGTATTTATAAATATTATACGTTTCCTTAGTCGAAAGAAGAATAAATTTTACTACTGATGAGGTAATACTCTGATTCAAAGACGGTTCTACCGATGAGGAGAGACGAATAAGACACTTTGCATGTCCAATTAATAAACTTTCCTGTTGTTCATCAACGAATTCTCTTTAGATTCCCTTCGAATTTACAAAAATCGTAATAATCTTCATTATCTCGATAAAAGTTAAAATACATACGTATGTTAACAAAAGATATGTATACACGTACAGATATAAAAATTTCAAACCATTCAATATCAAAGTTCCAGGATATGCACAAGTGCTTACGAGCGCATCGACTGATAAGAGAATATTCTTAATATATGTGTATAAAAATTAATGTAAGAAATATGTAAAAACAAACAGCACCAAGTTGTTGATATTATTACATTATACATTCGCAAGTTTATTTATTCGCTAATTTTTCAATGAGTGTAAGAATTTTGTTTCAAAAAATATGCTGATTAAGAGAAAAGGCTACAGTCAAATTAAATGTATTTGATTAGACAATAGATTTAGATCTATTAAAAATTTTGATATTTTTGTCGATTGATAACTATGATCACTTTTGTAGCAAGATAAAAGATCCGTAGAATACTTGAAATATATTCAGATATGATAGAAGTTTAGTAGAATCGTCAATATGATAGACTCATATGTTCTTATAAATTACAAATTTAAGATAAGCAATTTGTTTCTTCGATATTCATCAAATTTATATAACCATACTGATTGGACGATAACGATTTACGATTGTGAAAATTTAGAAGACAAAAGCAAACAATGACACTACTTCTTATTATAGTAAGTCGTTTTTTTCTATGTTTCAGCATTTGAATCTAAATTGAAATTGAATTTTTTAATTAAAAAAAAAAGTAATCAGAATTTTTTAATTTTTAGGAACTTTTATATGATAAAATATCTAAATTTGCTAACCTTGAGTTTGATTGAAAATATTTGAAACAAAATAAAACCAGAGAAACGAGAAAAATGAAACATAATGTCAAACGTGGTTTTAGTTAAGTTTAGAATAAACTCTTTTCAGTGATAATGCGCAGTGTAATTGCTACGTATATCCTTATTGGTTAAACAGATAGTGCGATACAAATAGAGTAGGAAAACCATGGGGAGATAGCGAATACAATGTCGGACACAATGATATTAAGACGATAAAATTTCGGCTGGACCATACAAGTGATACTACGAGGAGAAATTTGTTATAGAAAATAGAATACTATTGAAGACTAGTCGCGATTGTTGTTTGAACAAATCGCCATTAGAATCATAAATCATCGATCTGTATCGCGTATTTTTCAAACGCAATCGCTAAGCTTTGCTTCTCGTCTAAGTAATATATCACCATAAACGCTTCAATGATTGCCAGTAGTTAATGCTTCTATTATCGTACATTTAATTGTTTGTTAGTGCACCACTCAGCATGCGCGTCAAATACGTCTCAAATATTTTTAGAAACATTTCGAGTGAATAATACTTGCAAATATATATGATTTATTTCCTTCATTAGACAAATTCAATTCCGTTCTTTTAAAAACGCATTAAACAACAAATGAATAAATAATAACAAATTTCTTTGTTTCGTAAGTTCAACGATCATTAGAAATAAGTAATTTGTAATCTGAGATAAATAAAAAGATACATTTGCATTCTAGTTTCATTTTAGTCAGTTAAGAAGTAACAAATTTAAATTTTTCATAAAAAACATACTTTTAGAAGTTTTATCTTCATATATTTTTAGATAATATATGGAAAATATTTAGAATTTTTAATTCAAATTCCATCCACTCGAAATTCTATCGAAAAAAGTGTACATCATACATCCTTCGTTTATTACGGACGTATTTGCGAGCACTAGTGCTATGTATGTGGGTATTGAATGGTTCAGAATCACGTGCTTATGAAAAATAGTAAAAGTGCGTAGTTAAATATATATAACATTTATGTATATGTAAGTATTGCCCAAAATATGTATGTATATGTATAATAATAGTAATGTAGAAGGATTGTGAAATTGATATGTTATCAAAGTAGTAATGTTATATGTATCACAGTGCTGTGATTGAGAATAATCATAATACAAAATTAATCTTTTCTCCCTCCTCCTTCGATACTGTTTTCTCTTTTTTCTTTCTCTTTTTGTTATTTTTGGCATTTCACTTCGCCCTCGACCTATCTTAATTTTTCCTCTTGCATCTCACAGAAATTATGTTTAATTTAAATATCAATAGTTTCTGCTTTTTAAAATAGGATAGTTGTAGACGTATCAATCTATGAGAGAAAACAAACTTTTTAACTCTCCACAAACGAATCTTGCTCGTTATACAAGATTCTTATGTAAGGTGAGAGTTTTATTGTTTCGTTCCATCTAAGAGATTATTCAATACGACACAATTGCAATAATTAATAAAATTTTATAAAGTTACGGTTTACTCTTCGATTACATTATATTTAATTTTAATTAAGAAATACATTACTCGAGGCGTGATTTACGATTGGGACATTTTTTTAGAATTAATATCCATTGTAATTTTATTTTTAATATAAATTAAATAACGATGCGTGCTGTTTTCATTACATACTGAGTCTTGTGTTATATTTTGCACTACATTTATCGTAGATACTATACACATATTAAAAAATATATCTATACATTAATATTTTGTTATTTTCTTTTTAGAATTAAGTATCTCAATCGTGTTTTCGTCAATTCAACATTGAAAAAAGGATTGCTGCCATTCTAACAAAAAGTAAACAGATTTTTTGTATTTTTCAATTAGAACAATGCCAAAATAAATTAGGAAACATAAAATTGTCACAAAAAAAATATAATGTATTGCTCTCATAAGTATTATACGTTTGTAATATCGTCATATAAGATATAATCAAAATTGTCGATTTAAATAATTTACTTCACCCCACACATGTATAACGTTCAAGATTCATATGTGTGTACAAATGTATACAACATATAAACGTACACACAAATATATTATCATATCTCCTCTACTTATCAAAACAATAAGAATTAAATATTCCCGAAAATATTTTGTTATATTAGTTCGCTAGTAAATCCCTAGTTTTAACGCCTAGATTGTCCACAATCGCCTTTTAAAGAGTATTTACCCTGGGTGCGAAATACAATAATTCCTTGTATTATAAGCTGCCAAGTGTGTACGGCACCTTTTGTAGTTCATAATTTTTTTCCTTTTTCTTTCTTTTTGGGCCTTTTTTATTACGAAATTCGTACCGATGATTTCGCAACGTATCAAAAAGTATATATCTACACTTCCGCATTAAGCATATCGACGCTAACGATACGAATAAATTTAATTGTAATCCTTATGAATTAGCATAGTATTCTTTTAATTTTTGGTCTCACTTTGATAACTTACGCCTAAATATTGTCTTGTTAGAAAACTAAATTTCTGTTTTACAAAAAGCAATGTTTAACTTCAATTGTTTGTCTTTCACTCTTATTTGATTCTTTCTGTACGTACAAATTGTTACTAAACTTGATATTCGGTATTCATCAATATCATTAAAGAACGTAAGCTTCTTTCGAAATTAGAAAGGCTTCGTTTCGAACAAAAAAGAAGATTTAAGTATCGAAGCATCGTTACTAGACTTTTACGATAGCTATTTCTTTTAGTAGATTTAATGTACTCTTAATTTTTTCTGATAATATGTATATACGAAACTTGTATCTACACCCAGATATTGAAAACAATATAAAAGATCTCATTATATTTATCAGAATGTTTAAAAAGAAAGCAAGAAATGGGGCAATTTAAATATAATTTTTAAGATAATAACAATAACAAATTATTTAAAAAATGTATGTTGTCCTTATATTTAAAAATGTAATAAGAAATATGTATTGAATTCTGAATGTAGATACGTAATAGTACGTACTCGCATTTTAAATATCTTCGAAAATATAATGACTACGCCTTACAAAGCGTCTTAAACTCGATTTAAAAATATTACAGTATAAATTCGTAAAATAATTCAAACTACAGAAGTAAAAAAGCAGTAACATACTCCATCATACATTTTGTTACGAGCGCTTCATATCGAGTTTCTCTGTGTTACGGATATCTACTGCTTATTATCATTTCAGATATTTACAAATTTAAAAAATGGCAAAAACAATCCATTTTTTGTCAATTCCGTATTCAATTTCTTTACATTTTTTAATTTCTCGACCTACAACATTAAAATTTTAACCCCTCAAACCGATTGTTACGCAACTTCAACAAATGGATTATAAACAGTTTTATAAAACAATATGACTAAAGTATCACTTAAATTTAAACATACAATGAAATGATTCATTTAAGCTAAAAATTAATAAGCATATAATCCATAAGTTTCATAAGTAAATTATATACAAATAAGTAACCTCTTTTAATTTATAACATCCTCTGTACAATAATACTAATCACGCAAAATTATTCTGTACAACGAAGTGGTCTGAGGGGTTAATAACATCAGCCAAGCACTAAATGGCTGAGACTTATTCGCTAACTAATGAACTTTACATTTATCCACCAAATGTTTTACGGGCCACAATACGATGAATATTTTTACTTGCTACATCAATTCATTTATGGTCTCACGCTAATTGCACTATACAATTTTCACATTGTTATGTACCTTATTGGGAAATTATGATCGATCGAGGTTCGAAGCAGCAAGCAAAGTTTTCAATTTTTATGAAGCATAAGAAATAATTCTTGCGCATGTCTGTTGATTTAAGGGAAATTAAAAGTTGAAAATATACTATGCAGATTTTTTCCATAAAAGTGAAATACTGAAATGTACTACAATAGTGTTATTTTCATAAGGAAAGTAAAAATCAGGGAAATTAAAATTGAAAATATTAGATAGAATTCGTATAAAATGTACTGTTTGTTTCTCTTCTGTTTTAATATGAATGTTGACTGTATGATATGTTTAAATATTAAGATTTTTATATGAAGTCTTGTATATCTCGTGATATTTTATAGGAAATGTCAGTGTTGTTTAAATAGCATCAAATATTTGCTGAAATAGTGAAATACTTATTAGAATACTTATGACAAAGCTTATTAAAATAAATTGTATAATTTGTATCAGACTTCAAAGTAAAAGATAAATGAAAAAAGGAAGAAAGATAAAAAAGACATTACAAACTTTACATAATTGCATTACAATAAGGAAATAAATAAAAATAATTAAAAAAATCGTAGTAATGAAACCATGAAAAGAAAAACCGAAATTCCTGCATACTGTTGTGACAAATAAGAGACCATAAATAAACAAACTTGTAACAATTTTACAATCGTACGACGTAAGGGCCCCCTGGTGGAATTTAGATTGATTTCCACTGTGGTTTGTGGGGACCCCCCCTTAAATGTCAGGGAGGCCCTCTAGGAACCCACAGCGCTTTGCTTTGTTCTTCATCTACTGCAGCTTTTACTTGAGTACATATGTACGCGACATTTACTCCAGCTGGAATTACAGCTGAAATGCGTGAAAATTGTATCAACAATAATGCAGCAAATTCACAGTAAAACATGAAAAAGTTTCATATTTATTTTATAAATATTCTTACCAGAAATATAATGTTTATACTCGGCTTCCAATTTTAATGCTTGTTCATACATCTCCTTGGCCGCTTTGGCACTAACTTTATCGCTTGGGTATCTAGAATCTTTGACTTCCTTTATTTGTTTGGTACTTTTAAATTTAATCAACAAAACTATAGGATAGATCTGATGCCGATGAAGTCGCTCGATCGACGCAATTGATACATCCAATATGCAATGAGTATTCTATAAATAAATATGTATCAACAAAGTTTTAATAAAAGGTAAAAAAGAAATAAAAATAAATTCGCAGAATTATATGAATTTTAAATGATCTACTTTTAGGTGTTTAACCTAGTGTTTATACGCTTACTATAAATAACGTTATCAATATTGTATAGGCATTGGATAAAAAAAGATACCTTCTCACAGATGTCCTTGACAGCTTGTACTGTGGTACACTCGAAATAGCTTCCTTTTTTTCTATAGTCCACATAAAGCGAATCGCGCAAACCTTGTTCGAGCGTCGCTTGAGAACAGTGCATAGCTTCTGCAAGACACCTACTGAACTGTCCTGGAAATTCTTGTAATAGTTTTGTTACTACACATTCGCTCAATGGTCCAATGATCAACACAGGTCTTAAAGCTGGATCTGTATAAAAATAAAAATATTAGGTTGTCCCAAAAGTTTCTTTCGTTTCGTAAGGAAATAATGGGTGCACCACATTCTCTGTTTTATGTTATTTTTGTCGAATCGTGTATGATCATAATAATAGAAATAATAGAAATAGAACAAAATGGATCGTATATGATTCAATAAAATAATATAAAACGAAAAAAGATTATGCATCCATTATTTCCTTACAAAAGGAAAGAAAGTTTTGGGACAACCTAATATAAAAACGAATTCAATATTTCGATAGAATGAATTAAATAATAATTAATGATAAGTAATAACTGTGTATTAAATAAATATTTGATATAACAAATACTTACAATCCAATCTTTCAACACGTTGATAGCTTGCTGGAAGTGTTTCTTCATTTAGTGTCCCACTATCACTATACCAACCCAGATTTACTCCCGTAAGATGTGATAATTCTTTACTGTCTCTGCTAGAAGAACGTTGATGTTTCTTTCGCCGGAAAAAGCTTCTTCTTGCGCTTGTGCTACCTCTTCTAGTAGTATCTGTTTCTAAATCGCCTAATGAACGTCGTAAAAGCAGTTCTTCTTCGATCCTAACAAGATTATGAATACATATGAGATATAATAGAAATATAAAACATAATTTTAAAAGAGATTTGTTCAATATTTGAATTCCCCAACTTACTTGAATTTGCTCGGAATTATACCACAAGTTTGTCTTCTTCCAGTTTGATCAACTATCCAAGCTCTCCAATGACCCGGTGTACCATTAAACATTGTATTATCGACATATAAAATATCATCTCTATTAAACCTAAGTTGTAGGCTATCTCCAACTTCGCCTACTCGATCGAACATTGCTTTCACATAAAAACTGTCCCCAGGTTTATCCTTTACTTCGTTATACCTTTCAGGTACATATTGAGCAATCAGCGTTACTTTATCTGCTGGTCTAGCCAATTCTAAAGCAGCTTGTTCTGCGGTTGCTTGTCTGAGATCAACACCATTATATTCTAGGATACGGTCACCAGTACGTAATCCTGCGTCTTCCGCGAGGCAACCTGGTTGTACCGAGTGTACAAATATTCCGACACCATTACCACCAACAAGGGAAATACCTAAATTCGAACATTTCCTTGTTTCGATAAAAAGATACCTCGGTTCACTTGGTGGTGGACTTTTACGATTTTGTTCTTCTTGTGTCGGACTTCTTACAGTTGCATTTTGTCGTTGCAACGTGGTCGCTGCATTAAGCTGTGCGCGTGTAAGAGTATTAGCAGTACCACGTAATGTATCAAGAGTTGCGGAATTACGCATATTATCTAACGTAGCTGAACTACGAAGTTCCGGTTTTCTGATATTAATATCCAAAGATGCAGATGCTCTAATTTCTCGTTCTCTCTGTTGTGTGCTTGGTACTTCCAACGAAGCAGAATTTCTGATATCTCTTTCTCGAATTGTACGAGGTGGTTCTAAAGTATTTGAAGTTTCGCGCATAATAGTCAAGGTATTGGAAGTATCGCGTGTTGTACTTAAACTAGTAGAAGCGTCACGTTCAGGTTCTGAGCTTTCTAATGGCTCGATAGTTGTTTTTCTAGGAGCTTCAGGACTATTACATGGAGTGGGTGATCCACTACGACTACCTCCTTCAGCACCACCAGCTTCTGATGAACTCGAAGAAGCAGAGCCTTCTTCTAACTCATTGTATTCTAGCAAAAAGAAGTGATATATAAGGATGATGTTACATCAAGATAAGAACCATGCAATAATGATAAATAATGATCACGTTTAATACGAAAGGTGCAAGAAGATTTGTATAAAGTGCAGCTTGTGATAGGGATATTCTACTTTTTCTAACAAAACACTGTACTCACTGTCTGGACTGTACTGCACCAGCATCGTAATGGAATTACCGCACTGACGTAACACATTGGCAGCAAGTTGATAAGTAGCACTCCTCATATTGATACCACAGACTTCAAGCAATTGGTCACCGATTTGAAGACCGACTTGAGATGCTAAGCTGTGTTCGCTAACAGTGGAAACGAATACACCGCCGCTCTCTAAGCAAGAAATCTGGATACCTAAAGGTTCGACTGACTTGTCTATGTGAACTCTGCGAAGTTCTCCGGGTGCTGGCCTGGGTTGAGAGTAACAATAGTCCGGCATGCTGGACCGTTTATTGCTACTACTTCCTCTTACAGTTCCACCAGAACTATTTCCGCCACCGGTACCAGGACTAAGTACTTCCACGTGGAATGTTGGCATCGGACTGCCTCTTTCTGAAGTTCTTTCTATACTGCCAGTAGATAATTTACCCACGCTGCTTTTTGAAGTCACACTAGGATTTGATGGTATTCGAAAACGTTGATTTTCCTTTTTTCTTGGAAAAGTTCCACCTTCGTAGCCATGCGTGTACGCTGGTACGTCGTATGTAGTGCCAATCGGTGGAGCGCGAGATTTGTGGTAATGCAAATCTACAGAGGGTGTGTGCAAATGCCCGAATCCTGTTTGCGGGCCGGGGCTATATGAAGGTTCGAAACAATAAGATCGTGCATCGGGTAGTCCTATTGACTCCCCGGACTGTGCAGACGGCAAAGACGGCGGGGAAGGGTATCTCGAAGGTAAAGAATTTTGTTGATGGGGATGCGGATGCGAATGCGTATAGGGAGGAAATGAAAAATTACCAGTCAACTGCTGTCTCGTGCCGCTAGTCGACGAAGTTGATGATCCAGCCCCGGAATAAAGTTGAGATTGCACTCTATTATGCTGTAGCGTGTCTACTTGACTTTCGTTGCTAGGAGTATACTTTTGCGTTCTCTTCTTCGAAAAATATTCTACATCTTTTCCCGTATTTCCAGACTTCACGGAAAAATCGATGCTAGTTTCAGATGGCGTCAGCGTAGAACTGAGTCTATTTTCCGTGTTCTCGAATTCGGTTGCTGGTTTCTTATCTATCGGGATATCTTTGAACTGCACCACTGGAGTAAAGGATTTCTGACTAAATAACGGTCCAGTTTTAAGGAAATTTGGTAATGGTTTTTCTACAGGTTTATAAACCGTATGTCGATTGTTCATATTGGAAAAATTGGTTAAGGGTATAGGATTAGAAATACGATTATAATTATAACTTTCATACTTTGGTGGTTGATTAAGGAGTACACTTAAGGGCAACCTTTCTTTTGTCTTACGTGGATGTAAAATAGTACCAGTACCATTTTGAATCAGAGGTCCACCTCTGGCTTTCGGCCACGTACCTCCATTTTTCTCAACCTTTTCGGTTCCGCGTCGCTTACTTCGTTTCAGTACTCCATTATTCGCTTTCTTGTGGTAGCTCTCTATTACTGAATCTAATTCCGCTATTGCATCTTGCTCTTGCTCAAAAGTATTTGGACTCGAGTTGCGGTGTCGTTTCTTCTTCTCCTCCCGATCTTTGCTATGTTTACGTCCTCGTACTATATCAATCTTCTCTCGTATATTGTCCCAAGCATTGCTAATTCCACTTGGTTTTTCACCACTAACGGATTTTGAAACTTTGTAAACACTTCTATCACCAAAGTTCGAAGCAACGTGTCTTCTTTCATAATCGTCCGATGGAATCTTTAACAATATTCTTTCTTGTTCTGTTTGAGAACAACTATTCACCATTTTTTGTTTCTCAGTACCAAAGCTACCATCAATGGTCATAGTTTCAGAACTAGTTGCTGAAGGCAATGGTATTCCCTTCAGGGTCGTAATAGTTAACACATCCGTACTTGTATCATTCAAAGTTGCCATCGCTTCGTGGCTGGAATTAATGCCTTCCATTGGTTTACTATTAATCTATAGAAAAAAGAACTGTATTAATATTCAAGAGGAATAAATAAATAAAATCAATACAAGATATGTATAAGACATACATTTAAAACTCTATCTCCAACAGCGAGGTTGCCATCTTTAGCAGATAAACTACCCGGTGAAATCTTTGAAATGTATACTCCAAGTTCCAAAGAAATACCATGAGGAACTGAACCAACAGGCAATTGCGTTGTCCTTAATGACCTTCTAGTTAAACGCCGTCTTCTTACCGTTAATGTAGCTGATCCCACCGAACAGGTACGTAAAGTTTCCATAATTACACGCGTAAAAACAGATGTACAATCTACATTGTTTACTCGCATAATGCAGTCATTCACTCTTAATTTACCATCAACAGCACTTCCTGATGTTACTTGAGCAACATAAATTCCTGTATCGTTTGGATAATATGGATTATCACGACCTCCAACTAATGTTAATCCCAAATCACGATCAGAATCTAAGCAAACTCGACTAAGATCCAAGTGAATAGTAAGAATTTCCCAGTCACTAACATCAGTATCGATCGCCGAATCATGTGCATGCGCTAAGCTTTGTGCAAATTGACTTGCTCTTAACGCATGATCACCAGATTCTATCTTTTCTTTGAGATCTTTTAATTCTTTTGATGCTTCGTTCCGTTGCTTTTTAATATCATCAGAATCACGTAAAGCACCTGCTAATTCCGAGACAGCACGGTCACGCTCTTTTCTTAATCTATCGCAGAGAGTTCTAATACTTTCCCTCTCTAAAACTATTTTATCCCTTTCACTAAAAGCCCAATCCCTTCTTCGTTTTGATACTTCTGCTTCTTGGAGGGCTTCTTCGAGTTCCGCTTGCAATTTATCGACAGATTTTCTAAGTTTATCTAATTCCAAGTTTGCTTGATCCAAGTTATCCATACGTTCCTTATCCCGTTTAGTGTAATCTGTAGTGTTATTTTCTCTTTCAGCTTCTTTGTTCGAATTATCTCGTTCACGATTATATGAGTGTAATTCCATACGATTTTTATAATCTCTATTTGAACCTTCAGAATAATCACCAAACTTTTGGCGTAATTCATTACATTGTTTTAAAGCATCGTCTCGATCTTGTAAAGCAGATGAAATTTCTCTTCTTAAAGTTTCAATTTGATAGGATAAAGCTTTTTTCTAAAAATAAAGAAAACAGATATTAAAATACAGTACATTAATCTAAAAATAGTACATACAGTAGCAAGTAATGTGCAGTATATAAATAACTAAAACCAATACAAAATCTATGAGAAGAAAGTAATAATGAACAGATTATTGTACTTAGTAATTTCTAATTATATTATACTGATATTGATATCGTGTTTTATACCACATTTAAATGGTTAAATAATAAATAAAGATATATTTATTAAATTTAATAAAAGTAAATTTATCATCGAGTTAGTTATATAAACAAATTAATTGCTTTTTATGACTAATTCAAGAAAATTTACCTCTTCCATAAATTGTTTATTCTGATTCTCTAAATGTGTGATTTTTGTATATGCTTGTGTAAGATCATCACCAAGTTTTTCCATTTCTTTATGTACTGTATCTCGCTCGCCCATAATTAAACTGTATTCTTGTAATGCAGCATTTCTTTCTTCTGTTAATCGTTTCATATCCTTACTAGCCTTCATGCGTAGCACCATTGCATGATTAATTTCCTTCACTGCTTCTTCATGTTGTTGCTGTACTTTGGCTAAGGCTTCACGATATTCATTTCTTTCCCTTAATGCAATATCCCACTGCCTAATGGCAGCAGTACATTGTTGCTTTAAACCATTACGTTCACGAACTGCACTATTACGCTCTTGAACAATTTCATCATATTGTTTTTTTAACCTGGCAGCCTCTTCTTGAGATAATTCCAACTATATTGAACCGAATACATAAAGTTTGCATTGCAAATAACTGTTAATATGTGTATATATGTTTTAACGTTCTGAAAATTAATATTTTGTACATACCTTATTAACGGCCGATGAATGCGATGATATTAAATCATCGTACCGTTTCCTAAGGGCATCGTACTCGTCTTTAACGGCTTCATATTTTCGAAGCGCAGATAGATAGTGCTGATTCATAGTGTCACTATTACTAGCATCAGAAACAAGAACTTCTTGATTTTGACACCTTAATTCAGATACTTCTTTTTGCAACGCTTGGACTTCCCGATCTAGGCGTTGCTTGTCATTTACTAAATCTCCATATTTGCCCCGCAGTGCGGAACTTTCTTGTGACGTTGCCTCTAATTGATTCATGACTGCTATATGTTGTCCCCTGTAGTATTCCAATTCCTTCATAGTATGTTCACACCTGCATTTTAAAGTAGTTCACTAAATAAATGTATGATTATTTAAATTATATTTGCTTTGTACAGAACATCAAACACAATATCACAAACAATTAAGCAATACCACATTAAACAAAACCAAGACAAACCGTCTTATAGTATCGGAGTGCTTATGCCTAAGTAGCTGAAGCTGATGCATGGCTTGATCACATTGAGCTTGCAAACCATCATAATCACTACGACATTCAGGCCCACCAACAGGACTGCCAACACTGCCATAGCCTCCACTATCTCTTTCTGCATGCCATACACCCAAGTTATATCCAATAATGCAAATTGCAAAACAATAAATACAATGCAATTAAATATAATTTGTGTATTTCTACATATAAAAGTAATATCAGTGCAACAAAGTGTGCATTAAATTGGAAATAGCTTATATTAAATGTTTTTGTGTCAAAATTTATTGTATATAAGGATATAATTTTAATTTGCTTCACATAAATGTATAATCTAGATTAAACACACATCTTAACAGAATACGTAAGAAGATAATAATATAAATGAATAATTTGCTCATTTTAGATAAACTCTCTTGATGCAAAATAATTTGATGCACAACACAATTTAATTGACATTAATTTGTACTTTCTTCACATATTAATCTTACCCATATTGAGTGCTCCATCTGCAAAAAAACAATGAACAAAAATATAAGCAATTGTAAGTATAATATATGATCCACTATAAATATAAAAGTGAAATGACTATATTTATACAAGTATACACTATGTTGTTACAATTGGTAGAACAATATAATCAAAGGTCTAGCTAGCTTTCACCAGGAAGGAAACTCTATGTCACGCATGTAAGCATCATGATTCACTGTTTTTTGCAAAGTGAAATTATAAATACTCTTTAAGTATCACACACCTACAATGCTCCATTTATTCAAGAACTATAAAACTATGTATTTACATTATACATTACATTATTTGCCCAAAATAAAATTTGGTATTATTTTCTGGCAATCAATTTTTATAAAATGATATAAATATATCAAATATTACATTATATTAACGTTTATATAAGACTGTCTCTTTTCCATACTTAGAAATAGATAGAATACTGCTTCTTCCATTATTACTTCTTTTGCTGTAGAGTTTAAAATTAAAATAAACCATTTTTTAATAGCACTGAAATTATTAGATCAAACTTTCCATTTAAATCTGTACCTATAAGAGTAGACAACTAATACAAACATATATTAATATGTAACATAGAAAACTAAAAACTGTACTTACCACTACTTCCAGCACTATCCAAGGAAGACGCACCAGAAGCCATACTCTTGATTCATCGAGGATCTACCACAAATATTTCTCTAGCAAGGTACGTGCTAGGTATTGCCTGGAAAGTATCCATGCGCTGTACTTCACGGAAGAGTGAACCCTTTGTGAATTACTAAGAAGTAGCCTTCGGGATGACATTATGGCTATGGTCTAAACGGTGCATGGCTCTCATCAGAGGGATGCAACAGTGCACCTGGCACACATACACACAGAGTAGCTCTTACTCCAATACAGACACGTGCCTGGTAATATCGAGACTTTTCATGCATCACTTTTTTCCGCGCGGTTACTGATACGGGAGAAACAACGGGTAGACGTATGTTTTCTGAATGGACGTAATAAATTAATCTACGTTTTGCTGATGTGTCTCAATCTTTTGAGACCGCGTCGTATCCGTTTCTTTTTTCCCTGTCAACTGCGAGGTTATTGATTCTCGTACGCAAGCGAGTCCAGGCAAGTAACGATCGCCGGCTAGCTCATATCTAACAAACTGAAAACTTGTTATCACTGTAGAAAAAAAAGGAGCCAACAAGCCTTTCAGCAGTAATCTCGATCGCGCACCTCTTCAGATAATCCATTAAGTCGCTCGACAACACTAAAATCGACACAATTTTCACTGATTTCGACTGTTCAGATCGCTTCAAACTGCGCACCGTTCATCCCAAAGCGACTAATGTCCTGATATTAACGATAATTGATCGCTCACCTGCTACACCAACGAACCTGACAATTAGCCATTTTCATTCCGCCACTACAGTCTGTTTCGCATTGTCGATAATAAACATACTTTGTGGACGAGCTTGTTACTTGTGGCGCTAGTATCCATATGAAATCAGTCGATTATGTCGTTTAAAAAGGCTCATTCTAGAATACTCATTCTATTAATGCATTCCTAAATAATTTTATTCAAGACATGCAATATGTTCTGGTATTTTATTCATTTTATTCACAAAATAATAAATTCATTTGTGTAAAATATCACTTTTATTATACCACTATTGTTATTGTCAAACTTAAGTTATCTTAGGAGAGAAAATTTTTATTTTCATGTATTCACTTATAATTAGAAGGGAAATAAATATCTATGTATTATTTTTTGATTTTGAAAATATAACTTTAATTAAAAATTTTTTTTTAGCAAGATTAATATGAAATTAATTAATTGATATGAATTTCAGATGTTATATATTCAATGCAATACATATATGATAATATTTACTCCGACATCAACAATATGGAAATTTGTAAAAATATGTATATATATACATATGTACATACATAGTTACAGTATAACACCATATTAACCATCGATCATCTCATTTTCTTCTGTAGCACATTCTCAGCCGAAAGAAAGAATTGCGATATCGATTACTGTATGAGGAAAAGCAGCAGTGACAAAAAGAAGATACAAAAGTTACTGAGATTTTTAAAAGATACAACCTATCTTCATCAAAAACTATAAATATTGTCTCTATAGATTCAATGGTTGATACGACTTAAAATAAATAAATGACAGAAAATTAGTAAAAAAAACCGTATAAGAATAACTTTCTGATTATTTAAATATGTGTTAGGAAATCATAAACAATTGCAAAATTTTAATTAAATTTATCGACAAAAATTATATTTATCGATTTTATATTCTACTAAAATATTTTATCTAGTTTCATATGATAACGATAACTGATAGAAAATCAGTAATAGATATATTTAATCCTATATTAAAAAGCATTTTATATACATGTAATAATAATTACAAACAATTGGTTTAAATTATTTTATTTATTGGCGAACATCATTACCACTGATTTTCAAGTTGACAGTTGTGCATAGAAAAGAAAAAAATATTATGCGAATACTTACACCAGTCATAAGAAATATATACTTTCGTGTCATAGTGTCAGAGAATAATAGTATTCGCAGTTTTGTTAGATAGATTTGGGCGATTAATATTAAATACAAAATATATATTTATAGCAGTAATATTTTATCTCTCTCTCTCTCTCTCTCTCTCGTTCGCACTCACACACACTCTCTCTCTCTCTCGTAATATAATAACACATATCTCTTTGTAATATAGATAATCTTTCTTTGATTTTGCAAGGCCAGCATAGAAATCACACTAGAGAATGGTAAACACAGTTTTTTTCCTAAATTTTAGACAAAGAGACGCTCTCATCAGATGACCCAATATTTAAACGCAATTCATGTTATATACATACATTTGTAAAAGTAATCTCGATTAATTCCGAGCTCTTCATACGTAAATATAAAATTTAATACGCAGTAATAAAAGTTTTTAGGTAACTGCACTGATCTTTGACAGTGAAACACATTCTATTAAAATCGCTTTTATGTCCTGTAGCTTCAGATTTATTTATCGTATGTATATGTGTATGTATGTGCGTGCTTTCTTCAAATCATCGAATGTTTGTGGTTTATAAACAGATATTTTAAGATTCAAAATAATTGTAATGCACAGTTTCTGATATTTGAGATATTTTGAATATTTTGTTCTATAAATTACACGAAACCAAATGTTCGGGTGACCTATTTCACTCTTATTCTAAAAGAACTTTGTAAAAATACATTGATCGTAAACCGCATAAAATATATCGTGTGTGCTCATCTTTACGACAGTTAAAAATAGTACTACTGGAAAGTGTTCGCAGCGATTGCTATTTCTTGTGTATCTTTTGGAAGCTTCATTTTCCTGAAGATCTCAGCCGGCATTACAAAGATCATCATTTCAAGTAAATTCAAACGTAAATCATCATAAAATACGTTTGGAGACGTAGTTTGCTCTTTATAGTGACGATTTTTCGATGAGAAATTTTCATCTATATATCACGATTCTCTTACATTTAGGATAGAGATTCTCGTGGATAGAAGTTTTCCGAGATAAGCAATGCAAGTAATTGAAAAAACCGTATCGTATCGCGTAAATGGCAAACCAGAAATTTCGTTTAAAATGGAAAAATGTGATACACTCCAAAACGACATTATACAGGCAGTGATAATCGTAATATGGTTGCAAAGTATTTGTAAAGACATACAAAGATTCATTGAAATTCAGAAGAAAACTTGTACTTGTAGAAAAAACGTTTGCTTGAGGAAAGTATATGCTATTTTTATACGCAGGTTTTAGAGGCAAATATCGTATGAAAAGGAATGTAGAAAACTAAGAGAAGTAGATTTTACTATGATAAACTTTGGTATTATATATGAGTGAACTTTCATGTCCCTCTGTCCTTTCTTTCACAACACCCTCGATCTTTCTGTGTAGAAAGATAGTCAATTATTTACAAAAGAAGAAAGAATGCTATAAAGTAAAACGAGATTAATGGTAATAATAATAATAATAATAATAATAATAATAATAATAATATTGTAGTTGCGATAATAATAATAATAATAATAAATCATACTAATACCATTGGTGAAAGATAATGAAGAAAAGGGTGCATAACTAAGCAAATGAAATACACTTAGTTTACTTTGTGTATTAGAACAATGAATGGTAGTACGTGTCTTATTTGCATGTTACTGACACATCGATACATCATGTGTTATTAAACAATTTGGTGCATTTAAATCATTATAACCGTTAAAACGGCTAGAAAACCTAATCTTATTCTAAACCGGCTAATGATGCCGTAAGATTAACTAACGAGGTGTTCTCATGTTTCCTAAAGTTGTTTTGAACTAATACTAAAAAACTAGTAATGGTTTCGGTAAATTCACCGCGACGAATACTGTAACTAACGATACATATCCTTGTTTCAATGTGAGACGTCAGAAATATATCGATAAAACACATATTTCTATAGCCCATAAGCGTGTGAATTTATACCAGTCACTTTATATTGTTTTATGGGACAATACGCAGTTGTTTCGTTTGAAGACGGTACGAGAACTGCTGTTTTATATATATATATATATATATTTATATATATATATATATATTTATTTATCGATCTCGATCTATGCACATTTAATTATTACAGATAAAATACGTTATATTAATTTCTGTATATTTACTCTTGATTTCGGAAACTAAGTCTAAAGGCCATTTTACTTTTTATTCTAATCTATCTATTATATAATGACAAGATGTACCTACTTTTTTAAACATTCCTATTGATATTTATGTGTTGCGTGTGCTTGTGTGATCATTTATTTGTATCTATATTGACTATTAGAGATTAACTTACACCTACTAATAAATTAATAGATAAATAATATTGTTAAAGGTCAAACAAATATTTCTACAAGTAACAATTGGCGTCTACGTTACTAATATTTCGAAAGACGCATCACTATAATTTTATCGTAAAACATTTCCTCTAAATATTCTTCACTGACCCGTTCTTTTGTAATATACAGCATTTGTATCAATTTTTACCTAAAGAATTTCAACCACAATGTTACAACATAACATAAAGCATTTCTCAATTGCGAGTTTCAAACTCCTTGCAAACTATTTCGGAAAAATTTCTTTAAAAGAAGCAATTCCGAAAAAGTACGGCGTATAGAGTTTTCAACTACTGCATCCAACTAATTATTAAAATCTAATAATTGCAACGGGAAGTTTTATCCGCCGACAAAGGCATATTAAACGCATCTCAAAGAGATCTTTAAACGGTAGACGTCTGCTGATTATTGTTATCCAATGGAATACTCGTGGAACATTCTTTCAACATTGCTCGCAATCGAAGAATTTCTTTTGAAGCAGCTGCAAGGTCGGACTGCAACTGAAGTTCCTTTTCTCGTAGACGTTTTATATCGCGTTGGCAAGTCTGTAAAACAAAATTATACTTAAATCATTGCAACAAAACATAGAAAATTTCATATTTTTACATACGTACCACATTTTGCCTCAGTAAATCTAACTTATCGCATTTAAGCCTAGTGACTTCCATACGTAAATTTTCATTTTCTAAAACGCCATCCTTAGTGGTACATCTTGCTGTATCATGAGTTTCAGCTGAACTCATTGATTCGAGGCCTGTATCGCTGTCTGGATATACAGCTTGGTCTAGCTCCAGCTCGCTATTTAATGAGCTGTCGTCACTTTCCGAAATAACACGCTGTGTTGTTTCTGTTTTCTCGGATCTCTCTTGTTTTCGTAAATTTTCGTGAGTCAGTCTTTGAACAGATGATACAGAAGATTTGTCCACCACCGTAGTGTCATTGCTAGTACAAATTGAAGTAGTGGATTCTCTACGATCAACTTCATCTTGTTGTAAGGTGGCCAAACTACTATCTTGATTGTCTGTATTGGATAAACTACTGTCCTGACTTCCTAAGCTAGGGCTTCCACGTTCTGAATCTCTTCTTAGGGTCAAATCCGGAGAACCTAAGGGACTCGAAGGTTCTACCGAACGTTTGCTACTAATTTTCGTGGTCGATTGTCGATTGCTCGGTGGACTAGGCTCTGATTGGCCCTTTTTCGATAATTGTTGTGGTACGCTCTCCGTCGAGGCATTTCTAACACGCGATATCAGCGCCTTTCGAACGGTATCGATAAATCTAGAACCACTTCCACCACCGCCAGATCCTGATGCATCACTTGCTGTTGGACTTACTGGGCAATTTCCTCCAAACCCCATACCGGCAGCTCCTAAGCCGATCGCTCCACCGAGAAATTCTGCAGTTTTTGCTTGTAACTCTTCCGTTAAAGATTCTAACAGAGCTGACCTCGTTCTTAGCTGTATGTTAAAAAATTCTATTATTAGCGTTTGATTTTCATTATTTAATAATTTATAGCTACTATATTATCATAATTATTCTAGTATAGCTAATAATATACATAATAATTTTGTGAACGTGTGATAATTACCTCAAGTTTTGAAAACTTCTCAGCTTTGTACGCCGCATTCTCAGCGTTCACTAATTTCGTCAAAAGGAATTCCTTGAAATCGACTCCTCGCAAAAATACAGCTGGTGTTGGCAAAGCTGGACCAAACCAGGGAACATCGTTTCGTGCCGTTATACTGACCTTGTACCTACATACAGAATTCAAATGAGTGTCTGGAAATTATGTACCACGTCAAAAATCTAATATACGAACGTATCAGAACTATGATTAATATTAGATTATTAGATTAATACTTTATTAATTGATAAAAAAGAAAACCTATCTGTACCTGAGAAAATTCAACATTCAGCGAACTAATTTAACCGGATGTTTGTTCAAAGTTAGGAATAGTGATTTCGTAACTGACGCACCCGGACTTTATACGACCTTACTACATAGACACGGTTCATACAAATCTAAGAATATACCTTGTATTAGGAGTGCAGGGGTCGACGACTTGTACCACGATGAATGCATGTAAGAAGTGACTGGCGATCATATCTGGACTGAAAGGGGTTGGCTCCTCTTGGAATATTATCGCGACGATGTCATTGCCGATGTGTCTTTTACGCTGCAATTGCTGAGAGTCTCCTGGACTATATGGCAACAGAGAAGCCACATGAAACAGCACTTCTCGACCTCGAAATACTTCGTATACCGCGGAATCTCCGGTCTGTCCATGTCGAGTATCCAAACCTCCGCGGTATCTACAAACATTGATACACAAATTTGACCATAAAGTAACGTAATTGTGGCGAAAAATAAAATTAAAGACCGATATTAGGCTATATATATATAATGTGGTGATTATTAACTATATATAATATTTAATTTTATACCTGAATTACAATTTTTAATTAGCGAATTTCCTGTTAAAGTGAAAATATTTCTTAGTGAAGTGAATTCTTCAGTAGATTTAAAATCACGGGATATTTAATTCCAAATTTCATTAAATTCACTAAATTTATTAAATGGGAAACAAAATAGGCATTGATAATTATTAGAAATTGTTAAACTTCAATGTATAACTAAAACATTAATAGTAGAATATAGCTTCTTTAAAAGTATTGTTCGAGCTTGTTTTAAAATTAAATCAAAATGGATTGCTTTATTACTATTTAAATATAAAAAACATTTTGAAACTTTTGTCTCGGTGTATTTTTAAAAATTACTTATGTAAACTTTTCATAATGTTACCCAACTCAGATACAACAACAGATTTTGTATCGCAATTTTTCATTCGGGCTGCGTTTGTAGCAATAGTGCCTGCATTTATTATATATATAGTATATATCTAGTTGTAAAAGAATATATATATATATATATATATTACAACTAGATACAATATATGTCTTAAGAATATTACATTTTTTATTTTTCAATATACAAGATGCAAAGTAACGAGACAAATAGAAATAGAAATATAAAAAACATTACAAAATTTATCAAATTCATGAATAATCTTATTTAGGTCTTTTTTAAATATGTCTGAGTAAAGATCGTCATGGAAAAAAACATTATTAAATATACAGTGCAAGAAAATAAAATTCAATGTCTAAATATATGTAACATAGCGACTAAAGTTTGATTACTATACTGCATATATTATACCCAAATGATATACGGTGGTATACCCTCTTACATTATAATTATGTATCAATTAGTAATATTACGAAATGTTTTATGATTATGTACCTTGTCAATATATCAGACAGTTTGATTGAAAATCGGTCTATCACCGATAGTGCATGCAACACAAAACGTGCTAACTATATAAAATATTTCATAAAAAATATAGGTTTTTATATTAAGTAAACAAGTTTTATTTATTTGTCAGCCATAAAATCGTATAATTTCATATTAAAAAATGTATGCACTATCGTTTAGAAATATCCGAATACATTGATTAACTTGTCTTAATAGTAGTGAATTTTACCTAAGTCTAGAAGTTAATGATAAATTAGTAACTAGAAGTAACATTTGATACTTTTTTATGGAATCACCTATTAGAATACATAACAATAATATATTTTACTATTTACTGTATACAATACTATTACGAGCATTTACTATTTAAATATCATTGTCTGTATTAACGTTGGCAATGTATCAGTTTAGTATTTAGAAGATCTTCATTAATCTAACTTCTAATTTAGAAATTAAAAGATCTACGGACAAAAAGCTAGTTAAATAGTAAAACAGTTCTATAAGGTTCGTCAATTACAAATACCAATCTTATTATTGCATATTGTCTTTCAAGAATTAATTTAATGATTAGAAAGAACTGTAATGATTATAAAGAATAAAGAATAAGGTTTATGCATAATTGTGTAAATGGCATACATCGTGTTGAAAATAAACAAGTGTACGGATACTTTTGAGCGGTTGTGCACAGATATTTATGATCTTGTTCGTTGTACGAAATATTTTAAAATATTAAAAATATTTTATATCAAATATCTTGTAATAAATGCTACCAACCCTTTATGATCTTTCAAGTCGATTTTCTGACCCAATAAATCAAGAAATTCTTGGAAAGCTGGTGTAATTTGTCTATTTCCAAAGAGTTGTTCCTCGGTAACTTGGCCGGCAAGTTGGTGAAGAACACCGAATTTAAACCTCGATACCAAGGCATGTTCGTCATACCGTGCTATCAGTGTACCAGCACCGGAACAGACAACGGGCATCAGCGTGCTCACGTTCAGGGATTCGTTGATCGCCTGTAAAAAGAAACTGCGTCATGCTCCACCGTGTTAATAGATTACGGTTTTTTCTTTTGCTTTAGGAATGTACATATTTGCAATCATTTTCTCGTGTGGAATTATAAATAAATTTGTTAAGATTATAATTAAAAATTTTAAGTAACTTCGAGAGAAAGTTCGAGAGCAAAATAAAAAATAATTTATACTAGACTTTTCATGTGATACATGTGGCAATGATTCAGCTTATGATAAAAAATTAGCATCTGGTTCTCTTTTATTGACTGTGACAGTTTTACGCAAAATCGTCAATAGTGTTAATCAGTTTTATCCAAAACTTATCTGTTGTACATTCCTGTCCTATGAATTGCCCTGAAATAGTTAACAGATAGAATTTTACATCTTTGTGTATGTTATTAATAGAAATGATATAGTAACTCGTAAAACATTGGAAATCTAAAATTAGGTAATATAAGATTAATTGATTTTGTATTCAAATCCGTTTAATTGAAATGGAATTTATAAAGTATTTATGTAAAATCAAAAAGTTAATTTTAATCTAATGAAAATATAGATCATCTAGAAATTAATATAGTAAACACTGATTAATAAATCAGCGATATCATAATATTTAATATGTTAGAGAATATTTTATATTAAAAAGATTAAACAAAACAAAATAAAAATTTTTTTTTATTAAAAAATCGAGCAAAAATGTGTACTTAACATATTTATTTTCCCAACTGACTTTTATTAAAATTAGAAGCAAACAACATTGAATTCACAACTTCAGTGTTACTTCTTTTTTCAAAACAAAGAAACACTTGCTCATATGAAATGTAAATTTGTGAAAAATCATTTGAATTAAAAATAAGTGACGAAATTATAAACAGTAACATTTTTCAAGCGATATGCATAAAATATGTACATATATGTACATATTTGCATAATGTAGCATACAGTCTTGCAAATCTCGACAATTGTTTAAATACCAGGAGGCGGAGACTGGAATTGTTACTTTATGGGTTCAAATGAATTAAAAGCTTAGAATTAAAACGCAGATACGAATCATGTTCTTGCAGTAAATTATTGAAACATTTATAAACAATTTCTATGGTAAAAAAGAAACAAGAAATTTTTAAAATTCATAAGAAACTTTATTATACTGCATTAAACAACCTTTTCATTACTATATGAAAATCTAGTTTCAAAATGTTTACTAATATGTATATAATATCTGTTGCATTAGTGATGTGACAATAAATAATAATATAAATTTATATATATGTTATTATAAAAATAAAGTTCCTTTCAGCTTTTCATACTTTCCTTATTGCGTCAATTCTCAAAGTGAATTTACTGTCCGGGTACGTCAGTTTCTGTTTCAGTTTTAACGATTTTCAAAATATCAACTGTTTGAAAGTTCAAAACCCATAAACCCGTGTCTGAAATTTTCCATGATCAATTTATAAGACAGTTTTAAAATACCTCTAATTCCTATTCCCTATTTTCATTGGAGCTGGCACTAGTCCAAGTGTATATTCATGAGAAAGGAAAATGCCAGACACACTGCTCTCGGATTAATATCTGATTATCCTGACAGATAAAAACAAAAACACTATGTTTCGAACATTAAATAATGCAAATTTCTTTTTGCTGTTCATAAAAATTTGTTAGATTAAACAGCTAATTTTTTTATTTGTACGTTCATGTGATTAAGAAATTATATGTATTAGAAATTCTGTCATGTATAATTATTGTCCTTCTTTGTTCATAAAAAATGAATGTTGTACATTTATTCGACCTGAAAACTCACTCCTTTCGATATCGATATGCAAAATGAGTTTCTTTAATCTCATCTTGTCGCTCTTGTTACAATTCTTATAAACTTTTATTACAAAATTTTATCTGTAATTTTAAAAGACATTCCGATATGTCACCGATACATCATTAATAATTTTCTACGCATTTTATATATACCTTTTAAAAAAGTATATTACGTAGAACGTTAAAACAATATCTATCTTATTACTCATAATAATCGCTTACTGTCAGCATTTCTCTCGGTTACTTGACCTTCCATCACAGACTCCTAATCACGAAAGGGTAAACAGTGCAATTTATCTGCTCGATAGATTCTAACAAGCGTAGGGAAACTCTACATAATGGGAAATACTCTGAAAGGAGAAATTCGCGCTCGGTGAAAGCGTTAGACAAAAAGGGGTACTCGAAGTTGCGAGTTTTACTAAGGAGCGGGTTTATTAAAGAGAGACGAGAGACTTCACCTTGACCATTTTCGCAGGTGATGGATTCGGGCCGAGATTCGCGGCCGGTACCAATTCGTGAGTCGAACCCGCTCGCAATCGCAACAAGACCCTCCAATGCTCCTGTCCAGCAACCGTCTCGGCCTTCACCGAGACGAGGACCGGCCCGTTCTCTCCGTCCCTTCCCACCAGGTTCACGTGCTCCTGCAAAAGAAAAAGGTTCAAGCTGGATGAAACGAAGCGGGTCTTTTTACGATCGAGGCCGACCATCGAAAGTCGCAGCACCTCGTGCGAAATGCACCAACCGCTGCTTTTGTCGGCCGGCTTTGATGCCCTTCTACGCCAAGTACATACACCAAGTGAAAGGTGCAACATTTTCGTGGTGGCCCAAACGGCGCACTTAAGGGTGCACGTGTCTTGAAAAGTCGAGAGAGTTACGATCAACGTATCGATTCGCTCACTTCGCTTCGGTATCCTTGTATAAAAGATTCTGTGACATCGTGAAAAGCATGGCACGATATATGAAGAACAGAGGAGAAAAACACAGAAAAATGATAATAAAGAAAGATATATAAAATATGCAAAAGTACTCAGTATGATATTTAGTAGATATCTGAAACCAATCTTTATCCAAGTTCCTACTTCAGTGTTCAAAGAAATAAAGTTTGCATAGAAAAACCGCAGTCGTTACAGTATTTAATATGATAAATACATATTTCAAAATGAAAACAACGTGTGAGGTTGAAAAGGGAGAGCTTTTTAATATAGATAAATGGATGATTTTTTTTTAGAAACTAAAGCAAAAATATACAATGTTTTAAAAATTTTTAAGGGGATCATAAACACATGTTTAACTCCGAAATCAAATAGAAAATCAATTTTGATAATATACATAGGTTTGATTGGCAAATATGTTAAATTTTAAAACTACGTCTGTGGAAAATGGGAAATCTGATTTATCATGTCTTCCCCCTAGTCTTCGTATGTATGTATTAAAAGTATAAAGAGCGTTTACAGTTGCCAAGATTTTGAAGTAGATGTTACAAACAAAAATTAGTTAGTCACTTTTCCTTTAATAAAAACTCAGGCTCGCCTTTACTTTTTAAATGGTAGCACGTAATCCTTTTATCCAGTATTGTAGACTGCATCGTTATAAATTTAGCAATGTCTTATAATGCTGTTTCTTTCAGAATACTTTGATTAGTAAGGCATTTTGAAATATAATAAAACTCCTTACTAAGAAGTAAGTTACATATATATTTATAACATATGAAATGCATTGGGAGAGAAAGAGAGAGATAAGAAACCTTAAGGAACCTTATATTTCCGAATGATCTTCTAAGCAGCTTATTCAAAGAAAGCAACTAAATGAGATCCTTGAAATTAACTCAATATCATCTAAAAGAAGCCATACATATATGACTCTCCATTGAACAAATTTGATAGTATTATAGTGTTTTGATTTATTGTCGATTATAATATATATTTGTTAGATTACTGATTGAAAAAGCGTAGTGACTGTTACAAAATGAACACTCTATATACAGTGATCTGGCAATAAACCGATCAACTTCTTCAGCATATTTCAGAAACCATTCTAAACAAAAAATATTATATAAGCAATGAATCATATTAATTGCTCTAGTGGGATATTATTTAAAATGCTAATATGTACTATTACATACTACTTAGAAATCTTTACACTATATCCTCATTCTGATTGAAATGAGCTATTTCCTAGAGTATTTATAGTTTGTATTGATAAGAGTAAAACATTGGTTTAGTTGATGACATCCAGTTAGAAGACAATGACGTTAACACATAATAGCATTGCTTTGTTAAGGCTTGTTGCTTGGTGAGTAGACAGCTGTGGAACAGAAGCATAACTCCCACGGTTAACTATCCTATTCTTTTTAATTTTTTCTGTGATGTTGCAAGATATTTTTATATTATACATAGTTTCGATTATCTTTATTGAGTTACTTTGATAATTGGAAAAGCTGATATTTGACAGCCAGTGTGGAATATCAAAATTAACGTATGTCGCGACAGAAAGATAAAAGATGAATTTTTATCGACATTCCGGATATTGGTTAAAGCAAGAATATTAATTATAGAAAGAATAGTCATACGTTACCGAAACTTTTTACAAAGTGGACTGAATTATTTTAATAATAGTGGTATTTTGCAAATAAGAATTTATGAATGAAAACGAGGTTCGATCCCGTGACAATACTATTAAATGTAACGTATGTAAAATATGTAACTGGTAATTTGCTAAACATGTGCAGCATTTTTTGACCAAAATAGTCCGGTAAGGAAGGAGACTATATCTGCAAAAGCATCTTCAATGATGGTGTGAAATTTAAAAAAGCGTAGAAATCTCTGTATAAATTGCTGTACAAATTAATGATTGATAAAATATTATTCGACGAATATTTATATATATTATAGGAGAAGTAGAAATTCTAATAACTCAAGACATAATTATGTGCTTGGGTATATAAGATGTATGTTAGATGATATGATGTACAGTGTGTTTTGTGTTACATAATATGCACTACGTCGTAACACATTGCAGTATCTCATTATCGTACGTTAGGGTAACGCGTTACATTATATTACGGTACTCGGAGACATACCTATGTCGCTGTATCACGAGATAATAGAACCTATTAATAAAGATAGAGTGATTAATTCTCTATATTCTCATATAGCTTAGGACCTACATCTTTTATATGCTGTTTTGTCTATTCACTATTATACCACATATATTTTAATATTATATTATTTTGTTAAAAAACGATCTGTTTATAGCAATTATTAGTTTCTAGTTCTTATATTAAATTGAGGAATTTTAAGATTAAATTGTAAATTTAATTTCTTTACTCAATTTACTGGTATACTACTTATTTTTGGTTTACTTACATTATTGGTATACTACTATAAATTAATGCAACTGTACCAATTACTAAGCCAAGGCTTTATGCTATCTCGATCAGTTTAATTAACAGTTAGTTATGTATGCCACTTCAAGATATTTCTTGCGTCTTCAGGTATTCTGGTCTTACTTTCGACTGTCTTCAAAAATGTACCAGCTATAGCACCTTTGGTTATCAGTTGGTAAGTTATAATGAAATACATTAACAGCCTCTATTCATATTATCTTTTAACTAGTATAATATCAATTAAGATTGAATAATTGGAGACCATAATAATTTAGGGTTAGATTACTTCATTTTTAAATTTTTAATTAAACTAATATATTAGTATTGATCTCTACCACGGAGAATGCATGATATAAAATCAGTGAAAGAAAAAGATTTCCTTTTATTGTTCATTTTTCCATTTTTTTTTATTAAGCCCTTTAAATCATTTTTTAGTATTAGTTTTGTTATTTGATATTCATTATGAAAGAGTTTAGCAATTACAATTTATCTCATAAAGTTAGAAGTTATAAATTTACATAGAACCCTCAATATATTGCTTTTTGTATATTTTCTTATTTTCTTCTGTATACCTTACGCTGTATACAATTTCTCATAATTCCTTGTTTAATTTCTGTTATATCGTATAACCGATATTTTCCTCATGTATCTTAAACATCGAATTGACATACAATGCATTATATTGAATTATGTAGATAAGAAAGTACTAACATCAGAATCTCATGGGAGATCTAAAAACTTAAAAGGAAAAAACGATTCTTGAACCAATATTAGCTATTGTGATAGCAGACATCAAACAGGTAATTTTCCAAGTGAAATTCTATTTAATTTCTAAACAAAGACCTGCTGAATTGATGTACGTTTTGAAAAGATGTCTCACGACTTCGAATTTTTTCCTAAGACCGATTTACGACTCATGAAAGCGTTTCACTGCAAATATATTGTGTACTCTTGCAACGAGAACAGGATGCGTGCACGCATGCACGCACAATGAGCCCACAAATCTACGCAGTGACGCAACCATCAAGGAACTCCCATTGCACGTATAAAACGACAAAAATATTTAGTTAGTTATACGTAACTCGATCCAGTCGTCAGTCGTGATTATTTTACATAGAATGTTCGAAGAATTCATAATTTTAATTCGGATGCATATCTAATCAAATATTTAATGTAGGAAATATTTGATAACAGAATGCAACCCATTAATTTTATCTATTGATTAAAGATTTTTAATCAAATTTGAAATTTACATACCAATAAATAAATCGTTTAACGCTAATATGGTATATTAATGAAATAGAATAATATCTACATAGATGAAGTAAAATTTTTATAACCATAGAAAAACACTATTAAATGATATGAAATTTAACATACTCGCACTTAATTCATTAATGTGTAAATGCTATAATAAATCTATATTGCTTGTCTCACTGACTACTCTCACCGTGGTCATTACTTGGAAAGTGCATGTGACTTGAAGTTTGTAATTAAAAAAAAAGTGCAATAGTGTGCAAATACTTTTTGTAGCCACTGTATATATATGTATGTTCTGTATTTAATAGATTAATAAACTTTAATTGAACTGCAACGTTTTCCCTTTTATGTCATAAATTAAAATATGTCATTAATTACTAAGGCGTTTGTAGAATTGAATATAATAAAAAATAGGTTTAAATCATAGATTCAATTATTTGAGTGTTTTTTTGAAAGATATTAATATTTCAGATACATAGCTATGTGTGTATTTGATGAATTCATGTTCTACAAATATTATAAAAAATCTTTCAATTTTAATACCATATGTTACATATGGTTAGCAATAATGTGCTTCCACTTTTATAGAATATTTGTTTTTTATTTATAAATTTATTTATATTTATTTGCAATATAAATTTGTATTATAATAACTATAAAATCAGTAATTTAGAAAAAATAATATCAAAAGAAAGAGACAGAGCAATCACAATGCATAAAAAATAAGATAATACAATGAAACATATCGTATGAATGTTAATTAAATACAATTATACATAATTGCTTCTTTGCATTTCTACAATTTTCTATATAAGTGTAACAGGTACTGTACGTGAGATACTAAAAATAATTGTAAACTTTACTACTGTGTAATTGTTATACAAACAACAATAAAATAAACTTCTAGATTAAAATGTGCGAAGTTTACAAAAGTGGAGTTATATTTTAGAATAAATAAACGGTTGTTAAAAAAAGCTTTTATGTTCAAACATGGAATTACTGATAACGTTATCTTTAGCCATGATAACATCGACACGGTACTGCGTTTCCTTTTTCACATAATTAACTGTATTCAATCGAATTCTATTGACATTCACCTGTATGTTTTTTCGTTTCTGTTATTTTTAGCAATTTTATTGCGCAGATAGAGAACGAATTTGATATCAAACGACGAAATAAATAATGTTTTTATAAAAATGAGCATTTTTTACAATCACGCTGCAGTATTTACTAACGAGAGACTCACGTGTTTCTTTCTTGTGGACGGAATAATAAATTTTCGAAACTGGCAAAGATATTTTATATATGCTTACTATACTGTGTTTGAAAGAGTTTTGGTGAGGATGCCTCAGAGAACTATATTTCACGGGACATGCTCACATACATTATACAAAAAGTATCCGTTAAAGTCAAGTAAAATGAATAAATAGAAGTATATATGCAAATAAATATACAGTGTTTCACACTATACTATACATACTATACAGTATTTCAAGCAAGTGGGTCAAGTTATTGCTTCAAATCAGTGGAAGATAAAACAAGAGTTCACTAGGCTAGATGAAAATCAAGACAATAGATTCGAATATGTCTGCTTTTGAAATGGATACGTTTCAAAGATTTGTAGGTCGCCTATATTTCTTTAAATGCAATTACATATTTTTTAATGCACTGATACGTTTCCTTATTCTTTATAGAAAAATGTTAAAGTACTTATGCAACTTAAAACGATTACACAGTTCAAAAAATATATGTGTGTATTAATTTTAATTTAGCAAAGCAGTATTTGAATTAATAAGTACCTTTTCAATCAGTGACTGGATTTGCTAATAGAACTACCTGAATATCTTTTTACAAACAAAAGCTCATTAAAATTCACGTTGCTTCATGGGAACTTTTCTATCTTTCATCGTTTTAGAAGTATAACTTGATCCAATTGCATGAGATAATCTGGTAACTATATACATGTATGTATACAAATGACATGAAAGTATTTAGCTTCAAGAAGATTAGCAGCATTAAAACGTGCGAAAAAGAATTATTACAGAAAGAGACACGTTTGTATCGAATTAATCATTCGTAATTACAATATCTACTTGCACGAGTTCAACAACCGTAAACACTCAAGGCAAACCAAGGTTACGTACGATATTTCTACAACTCTTATCAACAGCGAAGCGTACAAAAATTTAACGTTAATACTAGCTAACGTATATGCATACTCTATTCTTAATCAATAAATTCGCTTCGTCTCGCTATCAACGAGTTTAAACATGAGCAAAATTTCACCGCATTCCAGTTCGTAATAAATAATTTCGGAAAGAAGTTCATACGTACGATAGTTTAATAAACTCCATGGCAAACGGGATGCCTTAGTAATTTGCGTTATAATACGCGTCGTATTCGAGCGAAAGAGTTAATTAGGTGAACGATATTTTATACAACGGATGTATGTACATACATTATTAACGGATTGGTTGGCGGGTAGAGCATTCTAACCAACATTGTCCTAGGTCTTTCCTGTATGAATATGTGGCATGTTCTTAGATTCGAGCCAATGCAATAGCACGAAATATTCCAGGAAGTAGAATAACGGCAACCTTTTTAATTATACTTTTAATTGAATTAATCAGATTCATCACGAACAAAGTCCATGCCGTGTGGTTTCTTTTCTTTCATTCGTATAGTATCGTGTATCGCGTAGCTTCGAGGGATTATGCTATCACTAATTTCTTTGCATCGTGATATTAGTGTCTTCGTAGATTCGAGTATAATCTCTTTCATGCGTTAAAAAGTTGCATACATATTTTTTCTTTCTTTCTTTTTTCTTTTTTTTTTTCTTTGCCACTTGAATGCGGAATTGGAGCGTTATAAGAGAAGTTAAAGTACGTGCATACTCCGTAAAATATACGAGAGAATGTCTACACTTTTCGAGAACGTATTTTGCTTTCTGTTCTTCTACACACGAGTTTACTTAGTAATATGTAGCACGTGGAAATATACGAGAAATACTTTTTAGATTCTGGCAAAATTGCATTTTGTACTTTAAATGGTACCGAATGCACAAGAAAACATAAATATTTATAGTTCTCTACTATTTATTACATCCGGTAGAGTTAATTGCCAATAAAGTTTACAACATACAAAAACGAGTCGTATTACACTGTGCGCTCATTTTCCTGTGACTAGATATGCAATGATTTATCTTTCATAATTTCCTTGTATTATGCGTAAAAATACACTTTGTATTTAAATCAAATAACTTTTTTGATACATATACCTAATATTTTCACATAAATTTCTGATTATTTTTCTACGCAATAGTGGAAAAGCATTCGTATAAAGAAAACATATATATATATATATATGCGATACAACGATAAACCGTTAAAACAGAATATAATTCCCTATAAGGTAAAAGTTATAAAGTTAAAATTGTATAACATTTTGATGCTATTGCGTTTGAAATAAATAACATACAATATCANATATATATATATATATATATATATATATATATATATATATATATCATGATATAATATCTTCTGTAGAACTGAATAACTGCCATGAATTAAATTGTTTTCGAGGCTTCATAACTCTAAAAATATTCGAATGTTAGTAGTTATCGAACCTGTTTACGTAATAGGATGCTAGCAAGCATGCATATCAATGACGAATTAGTAAAAATAAAACAAAATATTATACTCAATATTAAATCCTGATTGGAATAAAAATTGAACTGTGGGTGTTCTTTTTTCTCTTAAAACTTTTTCACGATATACGATCATTAACATTATTTCCTTATCTTTCCGGTGTTAATAATTGACCTACCCGATACGCTTCGGCCATTACTGATAGAAGTTACTTTGTCAACATGCATAAAAAAATATCTTTTTCTCCCCGTTTTCTCTCTCGCATGTGCCCCTTTGATTCGGTTATATCTGAGTAAACTGCGGTTATCGTATATGGCTGATATATTTATGACGATTCTCCAAGCGCTTTACTATTAGCTATCGAGACCCGGATACTAGAGGAAGATAGATAAATGGGAATAAGTAATTGTAGAAAGTCTTAATAGTCCTAATGCTTTCAGGATTTTTTAAAAAGAAACTTCGTTGCTTCATTAAGAATACGACAAATTATGATGTAAGAATCTCTTGCAAGATAATTTTATTCGCGGTCACATTAATTGCTTTTATTGCTTTATTGAATTTAAAAAAAATATTTAAATACAATGTGCTTCGGGAAACGGTAGAAAAGTCGGTAAATATATCCTATAGAATACATGCAAAGTATTTAATGAAACAGATAATGTTTGACTTTGTCAGATACTGTATTGAAGTTTAAGAAATTATTACCAATTACTATTCTTGTATCTCCCTTTCCCATCATATGGACATACATTTTTTTGGAACTTTTAAATTTTAATCATAATTAGAAAGCAAGGTATTAAAAATAAATAAGATAAATACAAAATCGTTGCATCAGATTTGAACTGAAAGGAATGACAGTAAATGGATGGTTGAACAAAGCGGAATGGAAGGAATAGCGTGCATTATTTCCTAGAAGAGTAGAACAGTAAAACTGGGAAAGAAATAAACATACCAGTAGTTACTAGGCGCCATTTCGTATACTAATTGCAGAAGAAAATTGATCTAACCATTCTTCTAACAATTCTTCACAATTCGAAGTATTTTCCGCTTCATTTTATAGCAATTACAGGCAAATATTATTATATTGAAATAATTGTGTAAAATTATAGCTGGAGAAAAATTAGTATGCTTTTTTTATTAAGAAATTAAATTCAAGTAATGTTGTAATTGTTATTTTCAATGAAAAGACGGTTTTTAGTTAAGCACAAAGTAAATGAATTAAACAATTAAACTAAATGGTATAACGTACTCACTGAATCGGCAAACAGATAAAAACAATTTCATTTCATTAAAAAGAAAGGAATGTACTTTAAGGTAATTCCTGAAAACACTGCCCAAAAAGCACAAAGTTGTTTCCTCATGAATGCCATCTTCGCGACTTTATGAAATTTACAATAGCTTAGAAACTTTGCCTCTTCCTTTGTCTGCTAAATTTATGTACGAAAACTTTGCCTCCCTTTATTTTTAAAGAGCGAGACACTTGAGAGATAAAGTATGCTACTTTATTTATTTTTATGAATATTAATGTCAAACTTTCAATCCATGTTTTTCCGCGTAAGTAATATCGTAATAAATTCTTCGATCACTTCTAGAATAATTACATTAACGTAATGAATAATTAAAAACTGTTTTGTTAATTTGAATTTATATTAAGAATCATTTTTCTAGGAAAATGCCTTTACGTAAGAATAACCCACAAATAATAAATCTAAATAATTAAACTGTTTGTATATATCAACTTTCATTCTACTAAATATCAATTTAATAATTCGAAATATGTATGATGCGAGAAATATCTATATTATTCGAACAATAGATATACGATTAGGATTATGAGCGGAAATATTCGGTTATATAAATTATTGTAATAACAATTTCAGTGATCTTTAATCAATGAGAATACAATTATGTGTACTGTATAAAAAATAAACGAGACATCTAGTAATGCAATTTGTAATAGATCGGAAATTTGATAATCGAAACTAGCGTTAACTCCAGCTTTGAAATAAACATGTTTCTCATTAATTTGTAACAATAAAGATAAATTACTATACACAAATGAGTCTCTTGGTGTTCTCCAAACAGAAACGCCCAACGCTTAATTATACTTGATTAATACCTCGTTATACCTTATTAAATAGAACGTTTACTCGCGATTTCCGATATTCTCACGTCACACAGGAACGATCGGCGCACGAAAGCCCATTGGAAAGGTAAAGAGAAAGCGAGCAGTTATATTCTTCGGAATTCCGTGCGGCCTGCCGACATTTCAATGAAAACCGCACAAAGTTATAAAAGAAAAACCCCGGAAGAAGCGGGCAAAAACAACGCAACTGAAAGAGCCTGACCGTAGCGTAGCCAATGCAGAGTTAGTATCTACACAAATAATTCTACGTTGGAAAGTGGAGGACGAGGGAGGAGGATGATGAGCAAGAGGGCAAGCGGAAGAAAAGCGGAGGCACCTTAAAAGCGGTTAAGGATGAAAATCAGGGATGTCGAAGAGAGGAGGCGAGGCGAGTTTCTTCTTATATAGGTATTGCTTGTAGACTATGAGAACGTTCCCACTCCCACGCCCGAAGTACTCTTTTCCTTTACCTGCGCCTCTTTCCCTCTCCTTTTCTCTCTGCCTCGCCTCATCATCCTTTTCTATCCACCTTCGTGATTCCTACGTGTGTAGAACGCTCGCATTCGCAAGCCGTACTACAGGGTGATTGTAAAGTAATCTCGCGTTTTCTTATATTTTCTTATATTATGCAGGAATAACATCGAAATTGTAGGCCAACGTAATAAATCCATAAAAGAAATCAAATCCGTAAGATATTTATGTAAAACCTGCAGATACATAAATGTCCGGATACTTGTGGAGTGTAAATATATAAGAAGACGAACGAAAGTTGATTCTATGTTAAGGTCGACGATACTTATCCCAGACTGGTACACTGCAGCTGTCTTTTATCAAGATGAGACACTTCTTACGATACGGAGTATCTTTTATTTTTTGTTTGGAATGAAAACGTGAAGTTTTAGATACTCACTAGAGTAACTCACAACGGCATTTCTGTACAACAAGTTTATTTATCTGCTTTTTAGCTTGACCCTTTTTCTCTTTGCATTACTTGCGTAATTTTATTAATGTGATTTTATTAACGTTGTTTATTGTTAAATAAAATACGAACAAACTAATTTCAGTGATTCAGGTTTGCATATATTTTGTAGCAGAGATACATTTATCAATGTTTACCATAACAATATTTTATTATAGGAGAATAGAGTGAAATAAAACAAAGTTAAATACAACGAAATATGAAATATCATACGTAAAAGATAGATTAATATTGTTACGTTATCATTACTTTGTAAAAAAGAATTGATACGAGTAGATGTATTTTTTCATCTAAGGATCGAATTTATTTTCTAATCACCCTGTATTTACCGAGAGCCATCATGCTTTGCAGACACGCATAGTGTTTTACATATGCATGTCTTGCCCATTAACCGTGCTTGGGGCAGTTACGAGAGAAACGGTAGAAATTAGTTCTTCGCGTGATATTTTTCAAAACGCGTGCAAATTTCGCAATAAAATTAGAATTATTCGATTCAGCGGTCGACGTTATCAGTTTTTCCAATTTATTTTTAGCGTCTGTATAACCATAGGAAATAATGTCGGAATGTTAATTTTAATGAATGAATAGTGTTGTAACACGATCGAGATAATTAACACTTAAAATAATTTACTTAATTGTTACTTAAATAAGTTAACTGTGACTTAAAATCTCGGTTAAACGAACTGTGAAACGATCGCTCGGTGAAACGATACCAGTCGAATATACTTTTCCACGTAAAATCTAATTCGATTTAATTTATCTTTTTTATTTTCCATTTCTATCGGAAAATTTCTATCGAAAGATGCTATGCTTTTCTTTATACGCTTTTTATTGATTACCTTTAGTAATGTAATATGTAGTAGAAAATCATCTTGCAAAATCACCGCCAGCCGTATGAAAGCCGCGCTGCTCGTTGAATTTCAAATTTCCATTTTACAATTTTTCAATCGGGCTGCTTCTTCGGAATAAATTTCGACACTCGTTTCCGTAAGTTTGATATACTCGTCCATACAAGTATCTCAACGATTTTCCCGTTGTAATACATCTTTGATCAACATTCGCCTGTTTTTAATCAAACTATGTACATATATTGTTCGTTCCCTCAACTGTATCAGGCGCATCTACGCTCATAAATTTAAAAACGTGTTTCCATGATTCTGTTTAAATAACGCCATTACTCTTGGGTACAATGAGGTAATTAGCAAAAGGATACGGACGGTGATGTTCACAATCAACAGTGCTTAATTCAACCTGCATATCTAGGCATTGTTTCAGAGTAGAATGACTAATCGGCTCAAGGTAGGCTGGCTAATCGTTATAATCTTATAATTTCTTCCCAACATTGCCCAATCATTATGGATTTGCAATTTTAGTGGCCGCTCCAAAGCGATTTCGTGCATCGTGTAACCATAAAATGCTAGTGAAACGTACACGATGGAATTTATATTCGACTCGTTAAACCAATGGCCTAATTAATCTACAAGATCGAGCATCTACCGAAAGACATATGCAAATTAATGCAAATTATTGGACAACGAAGCTTTATCGGTTCGTAATCCCAACGAGATACGAAACTTTTAGGAAATCGGTATATCTCGATACACTTGGACATCATAGGCACTAATCGATAACTAATACTGAATTTATGTATGCAATACAGTTTATGGAAACCTAAACACGTTTCCATTTTGCATTATTCGCGTATCGTGGTATTAATTAACTTCTGTAATGTTCAAAGTTACTGTAACTTTACGGAAAGTAAAGCTGGTAGTCAATATTGTAGTAGTAGTAAAACAGTCAATATTGGTTCAGCCAATGTTCGTTGTGATTCTAGCGTATGAATTTATTTCTTAGGTATATGTATGTATATATTCGCTATAATTTTACGAAAAAATACAACAACAATGTACGACAGTATAATTATAACTTCCAAAGCCTCCGCAAATTACGGTATGCTTTGCGAGGAATAAATACGTATATTAAATAGTGAAGCACATTGCAAAATTAGAATTTTGTTTAAAAAAAAAAAGAGAATTATTACATTTAAAGCGATTTATGATTAAAATAAATCGCCTACGATAAGCGTTCGAGTTCTGTTAAAGTATAATATAATAGCAAATACTAACTAGTACGCTATGTAAGTTTATTTGAAATTATAGGATATTTTAAGGAGACTAAGTGATATTTTTATATTTTACGCTTGTAGATATCACACGAGAATTAAGTATAACTTGTTATTGGTCAATGTTTCGTTAAAGTGCTCGTGAAAATTGTACGTTTCTTAATGCCAGAGATTGGAATCGTTGCTATTAAAATTCTGAAATTTATTTTTGATTCAATAGTGTAAATAAAATATGGTTGTATTAAAGAAATAAAATAAGATACTTTTGGCAATTTATATTTATGAATAAATAGGTATTTTTTTTAATGTCTTATATGGATGATAGTTAAGGAACTTCAAAATACATATTTCCATAAATTTGTATACAAAGGCTCTATTTTCATAAAAAAGTAATGTCATAATTCAAGTTTAAACAAGAAACCTTTCAGAGGTTTTATATATAAACTAATCACGTTGTATTTCCTTTACTGAAACCTATTTAAATTCGTCACGTGACGAAACATAAATGAATATGCATAATGAAAGTAATGCATATAAAATTGTACTCCGAACGAAAACAATTTCATAGGACCAATTTTCAATTCATACTTCGCTAAAGCAATGTTCAATTAATACTTTATACAACTTCAACTTTCAGTTATAATTTCATAAAATTAGTTTTCTACGCTCGTACTTTCGAGAACAGTGCAATTAAAATGTCAGTTTTAAATTTTCTGTCAATAATCTATTTCAAAAACAATTAATTTAGTTTGTTATATATCGTATAAAAAAAATTGTAATACTTATTACACAATACTAGTAGATTCTACAAAATCTGAATGAAAGTTCAATCGGACGATGAAATACTATAGCGCGATTGAAAAATTGAAATTAAAAACATTTCGTACTCTAACGTAACTATATTATATAAGAAAATATTTATATTTGCAGAATTGTTTACGTTTCCCTTTCTAAATTTTATACCATAAAGATGAATAATTGATGAGCTAATATTATTTTCAATATAATTAAGTTTAACTGGTTTTGCTTGTTTGTAAAACTTACATACATATTCCAACGCGAAAGTGGTAGTAAATTACAACTTACGCTAGAAGTCGTTAGTAATAAGCATGTAGCGTAGTCTGGAAACCTGTATCTTATTAAATAGTGAAAGAAGTATTTGAGTACATACATATATCAGTATACCCAACATCTCATATTTAAGCAACGCCTAGCGTTCAAGTTGCATAAAAATAAAAGTGAGATGATATATAATAAAATTATTACAAGTCTATAATCACATTTCCTTTCTCAGAAGATCAGAGAGTTAAAAACTTATTTTCAATTTTACTCAAACAGATTACAATCTTTGGAATAAAGGTGACCTGAATCCTGAATTAACAATAACATATATCTTTCAGTACCTATAAAGAAATAGATACTTTGTATCTTTACAAATACTAAATAAACACTTTAAAAAACATTGAATATCTCTGTAAATTGGAATTTTACGAGAAATTAATGTAATTTATACTTGAAAATCTAAGCATCAATTCATCACGTACAAATTTTTCTGTCTTCATTGAAAATTTTCTTTCATTTATATGTTAAAATTATTCTAAAATCCACGACTTTTTAACACGCGCCGTTAAATGAAATTACTCTCTATATTTCATACTTTTCGCTGTTTACATTGAGCTTTTAAAGATATTGATAGCGTTTTATTAATGCCTCCAAGAATAAAAAGATTAATATGCATACTTTACTTTATTCGAAATAAGTATTTATTGTTTTTACTACCAAATTTATTATTATTTTTTAGGGAATTTATTAGAAACCTGACTTGTGGTCTGTAAAACTTCATTAATAATAGTTCAATCGTGCAAATCGGCCCAGAAAGTATTTCAAAACAATACGAACGAAATAAAATCCGATAAAATGGATATAAAAATAAAATTCACGATTAACATGTTAAATGTCGGAGAACGTATTAGAGGATATACTCGTACATAATTTACATACCCTTCCAACGAAGAATCGCCTATAGCATTTGGCTGTATCATCTTGGTCTATCCTGGGTTGCCATGCAGGCTGCGCCGGAAGTAACGCCCTGCCAGCTGAGTCCAGGGCGTGTCGATGATCGGTACCGTCGACCCAGTATCCAGGCGGTGTCACCACAAGAGGTGGCTGAGATCCGGAAGTGGCTTGCTGAAGCGCAGCCTCCATAAGAGCCCTGCCAGCGGGTGCATCGCCAACTGGTGACGGGGATGGCGTGGGTGTGTGATTATTCTGATTACCAGGACTCGACGCTGCCCTGTCCTCCCTCGGGGTCTGTAATCACGACAGGCCAGTTCGATATGAGCTCAAATTCACCTCCAATGTAGTCTATCTTTTAAAAGCCCTTTCAGAATTTTAAATTGAACCGTTAAGAGATCTAGAATTTTTCACAATTTAAGCCACTCCGATAACTGTCATTTTCGCATTTCACTATCTTTAATACCATCCCGAAGAAAAGATTAACGCTGCAACGACTAAAAAAGCTTTTATACGTTAATATCAGAAATATGGAATCAAATGTATACAAAGCATTTTTTAACTTGCGGTAGTTCTTATACCAAAATTCTTATTATTCGTGCTATTTAAATTATTCTCGACGTTGTGAATTATCAATGAAACGCACGCGAGCAATTTTTCGCATTCTTCCTCCTACCGTTCTTATTAAATCTATGAAGAGAATCGTTTAATTTATCAAACCAATTAACCAATTAAAACGCATAATACAATTCCGCGCACTGTATTATACGATATAGACAGACAAGATATTAGAGATATTAAATAATTTCAGTTACGGTATTGGTTTATTCTTCTGATACATGTGGCTGTAGAGATATCATAACAAAATTTTATATACATTTTAAAATAAATTTTATATATATATATATATATATGTGTGTGTGTGTGTGTGTTGTGTAAACACCATCTTCAATATATGATAAGTTTTCAAAATGGTCCCTCTAGATACTTCAGTTTGTTAATACAATAGCATTTAATTAATATAATGCTTCATAATATACATGTAGTTAATATGACTGATTGTTTCAATACTTCTGTAATCTTTGCAAAACATACACTTGCGCCAAATATCCTGTTGCTTCTATGTATATGTTTAGATTTGTTTCAAACCTTATTAATAGGATCATAATAATCGAGCCTCGTAGCGGTATATGGTAATAAAATCTGAAAATGTTCCGTATAACATAAGTACATAATATATTCGTAACAGGTTTCTACAAGTGTTCGAATCGGTTCATAAGTAAACGTATATGTATGTACACACGATGCAGTTTTAAATATGTACTGTAATGTAATCGACATTGAAGAAAAATATTCGCGACGTGCACGTCATTTATTTTAGGATATACGACGTAAACTAACTGTACATTACGTGTACTCGCGATAAAATATTGCTGAACGGTTTTGTTGGCCGCGGGGGAAGCAAGCAATTATTTTTCTTTCTTCTCGCCTTCTTTTTAACTATTATTATTAGAGTACCGCGGCTGGCGCGTATACTTCTCTATTACATATGCGCTTTTTAATGAATTTTATTTGGCATTGTTACCAGCCATACATGTTGGTCCTGTACCATTAACGTACGGAACTTCTACACTCGCTTTCTATGTTTCTTTATCGTGCCACCCCTTTTACGGAACTTTGAATAGTTTCAGTTACATAAAGAACCAGAATAGGATGTAGTCAATTAATGCCAACTACATATTCAGTATAACAGACGCAAGCGAATGATGTAATAAACTAATTAAAAACAAATTGATGAAACTCTACTTTATGCTGCTCTGGATTCTTTAGTGAATAACATTCGTTTGAAACATATACCGTGCAGTATATGTATATTACATTTTGCCGAATGAAATTTTATCGCGTTGCTCGTTTTACAATGCTTTTGACAGTCGATACGTTCTGTCCTGTATGTGGTGAGGTCGGAGAAGAATTATTTGTTATGTATTTTTGCTATATAACGTTGAAATTGAAACGTTGAATTTGGACAAACGCTACGTTAAGTTAGGGATATATTAAACGCAGCAATTAAAGAAAAGAATCCGAGATCGGTCAACAAGTATCATTTTTTAAGAAAACAATATTAGATTTTGTCTTATCGACAAAGTGCAAGCAGACAGTTCTAGATCTTAACTGGGATGTTCAATCTTAATTGCCTTATTCATCGAATATTTTAGCATCTACAAATCTTTTTTCATAATAAGAAACCGGATACTCCAGAAGCCTGTAAAAGTTTCAAAGAAACCACTAACGGAAAAAATAAGTTAAGTGCAAAATATAAATAAAAAACACCGATACTCGTTGTACTATTATTTCCGACTTAAATTATTTTCTACGCACAGTGATTCAAGTTAATATTTTTTAAATCGAGTAATATGATTATGACTGAATTGCAAACAAGGAAAGTTTATATTAGAATACATCATATTTTACTGCATAAAACAATTTCTTTTTATTAATCCTAGTTTAATTCGCAGCGAGCGATAGCTTAGATAGTAAGTAATAGTAAGAAACAAGAGAAACTTGGGTTGAAAGTAATTTCACAGCAATTACTTAACTTTTACTCAACTATATAATTGTTTTAAATTCCTGACATATGCAAAGGTTCGCGTTACTATCTAATATCCTGTTTCATTCTGCTTTAGCTGGTACGTTACATAAATAAAAGTGCACTTTCATACAATTTCAATCATGTCGCAACGTTGGCACCGAAGCGATCGATCGATCCATCGGAAGGGAAGAGGCAAAAGAAATGGTCGTATTGCAGGAAATCGGAATGTCTTCGACAATTCCGCGTGTTCATGAAACCAGAACGACTGAATGGTTTCGCGGATTGAAAAAGGAAGCGAGGTAAGTGCATCGATGAATGTCAGTTAACATAAATGTCGAATACGTAATGCAAGGTGCGGCTGAAAGTATTGTTCAAACAAACAGAAGGCGATTCGTTATGAAAAATAAATCAAAAATTTGTCATTCTTACATTTCTACTTCTTACACTTATATTTCTATTTGTCTTCTTTTAAATCCGATAATTCGTAAAAGTTATGTAAACATCGCATTAGAAAATTTAGGTATTATATTAGAAGTATGATAAACACTATATCATTTGAATTACAGAACTGCTCAACGAGCCTTACTTTGGCTATATACACTACCGAAAGTATTTATTGCACGATTCGATTGCATGATACTAAAAAACGCAATAATCTAATACGAAATTCGCTTTCTGGCACGAAATTCGAATTCCGCTTGTACACTTGATCCTTGGACAATGTGGTTCCAATCATACGAAGGATTTCCTCCTTGAAAAATTTCCGATCGTTTGAAAAATGTCGTGTTTATTTCGAATCAAGAAAAGATCGATCGATCAAACAGATTTTCCTTTTTATAATTTTCTTAATAACATTTTTTTGCTCTACTTTATTTTGGTATAAATATATAGTGATAGCTAGACTATGGATGCTTATCGCAAAACATATACATATAAGCATTGTATACACAAAAATGTATAAAATTCATCAAATATAAAAAGATATATAAATACTCAAAGTAGGGTACTTGCCATGGTATAGAATAGATGAAATTAATTTCCATTTAGATTCCTTTTTTTTTTTTTTTTTGTTAGGTATACCTATCCACAAAAATATGAATCTGCATAAATATGCGCAGTTTAGTGGTAACGTATATGTATAGCGTACAAAATACGGTTTCCAGTCGACAGTAAGTTATTGTTATTAAGTTTATGGAGAAATTATACGCTGATTTTCAATTACGTGGTCTGAAATCCTTGCGTCGTTCAAGAGTCTGCTGTACCGTATTTTCAACCGCACTCGGTACAAATATTCGATCTATATGTAGTTTGTAGAGCACTTATGCTGTTATTTAGAATGTTATAAACTATTTCTAATTCGAAGGCAAGATAAAGACTACTGTTATATGACAAGATAAAACGAGTTCTAGCATAACGCTTGTATTGTAACGTCGTAGAATGAGGCTATATAACACTATAGCATGCTCCATTTACAAACGATACACTTTTAGTTTTACCCTCAATTAGATTTAATAAGTAACGTTATGTTAGATTTATTACACGTATGTATTCTTTTGTTATATTCTTTTCATGAAAAATAAAAACATTATTACAGAATTACATATGTGAAATTAAGGTCGATATTAATGCACATTTAATTCGTATATGTTCTTCTCATTATGATATAATTGGCGATATGCTTTTAAAATGAGCTAATATCAAAATAGATAATAGCGGCGGAAAATTGTAAATAAGAGAATACGAATAATGAAGTAAAATGCGTAGCGATAACTTGCGATAAAATATTTGATGAAGCAAATAACAAGTTATTGTGTAAGTACGTAGTATCGCACAATTCCGTAATACACAAACAACTAAATACATTGCCCTAAATTTGTCATATGTATGTGTCTCGTTATACAAAATGTTATTCGACATAATTCCCCCATCTTAATGCAATATCCAAGTTTACTTCGGTATGGAAACAAACAAAGCTGTTTATCAAAACTGTTTTGTTTTTCGGCAAAGATATTTCTTTCGTGCCAACTATCTGTTAATATTTAGGACAATTTTTCAAGTAGCTATAGAATAAACAGTATCATTTGAAAACATTAACGGCACCAACGTCGTAAATAATCCATTCAGAAGCAATATCGTAACGTTATGAATCACAGATGGTCTCGTCGCGATCATAATCGTAAATTTTCATCTTTCGATCAGCTAATTCCAATTAATTGCGCCACCTAGCAGAACCTATAGCGCGAAAACGACAGTATACATTTCTACCAAGCAAATTGGATCTCAACTATTTATGAATCTTCTGTTCAAGTCATTCTCAACGCACAATAGAACTTTGTAGGTTTATTCTTGAAAAAGGTCAGAACGTTTTGCCGCTCTCGTTTCACACATACATACATGTATAATATTTTAAAACCGACCACGAAGCCTGAACATTTTGATCGATTTGTAATAAGAGTGAATTTTACAAAACCGCAGATATTAAAGACAAATTAATAATCAAGAGCATTATTGATTATTTTCTAGTGGAATCAACAGAGCATAGATTATAATTATCCATTAAACGTCCTACTAGTGGTATATTACTATTATTAAATAAGCAATTCACATTGATGTATGTATACCTACTAATCTTATCTAGGTTATATATAGTTTGGAAATTGAATAATCTGAAGATAACAAGCTTCCGATAGTTTCAGTCCCAACAATGGTTTTACAATATTTAAAAATTATAAAAGCTAAATTCCTTGTTATATAAGTGTTAGCATTTAAAATTCAATCATATCGTATCATAATATCCATAATAAGGTTGAAAACCTTTTATTCTATTGTTATAATATCAAAATATTTTTTATTTTGTAATTAAATTGTACCGTGCAAAAAATGAGCAAGTACCTGAATATTTTTGAATTATAGTGTATACATGTGTTTATGTAAATTAAAGCTATATTATGTATCAAGATAAATGATATATAGAACTGCATTAATTGCGGAAGTACAGATAGATACAAAATTGATATATATGCTCCTTGTAATATGAAAATGCAGTACACATACACATGTACATAGATATGTCTAGTATGCGTCTCTGTTTAGTGAAAAGTTTCAAGTATACTTTCGATATTTGCTGAAAAGTAATTGTGAATAAAACGTAGTTTGGAAAATGCTTGGAGCTATTATATAATAATCAGAACAATAGCAATTCAATCAACCTTCGTTTCTAGAACGATGCCAAAAAGAATAACAAATTTATTAGACTTTTCAGTCGGAACATTTCCGAATTGAAAAGGGAATAGAAAGTGTGGGTCGAAACAAATTGAAATACCGCGTGAGAATTCTCTAACATTTTCATTTGTACTTCAAAAAGAAGGCAAAAGGAGGTCTTGAAAACGGCAAATAACAGAATTTTAGGAATATAGATAATAGATAAAAACGAATTTATCAAATACTGCATAAATAATTGTTATATTTAATAAAGTAACATTATGTTTCAAAAAGGAATTTATACACACGTCACATACTTACAGAAAATTCTTCCATTTTCACGTACAATAGATTATAAAACGAAGTGTTAGTAATAAGCACCGCAATGAAAACAATGCAAATTCATCATTTTAGGAAATAAACGAGTAGTACAATCGTTGAGTATCAGCTTTTAAAAGAGAAATATGTGATAGTATTTACGTAACTGTTTTCCGCCGATTGAATGAGAATTTAAACAGTTCCCGTTGCCACAGAAATTCAAATTGGAATATATTCGCATGTCAAAACGGACGGTGTGTACACACATCTACAGTTAACAACGTTATGATGCTCTAACATACATATACGTACATATATGGTAATAGATACGAACATCGATAGAAATACCGGTAGTTTACTTATCAGACGTCACATTGAAACATCGACTCGTTTGTCGAAGTACTCAGCATTTGCGTAATAATATTCCAACATGATCAAATATTTCCTTCCCCCCTCTTTCTCTCTCGTAAGATTGTTGTTATTATTTAAAGGTAAAATAAATTTGGTTCTCCAGCACCTACACATTAAATTTATATAGACAAAAAAAATTTTTCTTTTATTCTTTTGCTAATATCACTCCTCAAACTGTTATGCTTCTATTATCTTACACTGATGCGGATAAATTATAAAACGACTCTTTTACGCGAAGTTATATAGCAAAATTTAGATTCCAGAGATTTAATCACAGTATCCAGAATTTTAAGTTATCTAAAATATTATAATATTTTCCTTTTCATATTTACAATAATATATTTTCCTCTCTAAGTTAGGAAATATTTTTATAATACACTTAACTAATCATTTATTTCAAGTACCTGGATAAAAAACTAGGAAACATTTTTCAAAAATAACACGAAGATCATGTAAATACTATAGACAGAAAAGAATTTTTATGTCTTCGTGGGGAAATTTAAAGGTGCGAAGATGCGGAGAATACATACTGTGCATATATATAATGCAAGGATATATAACAAATATATATATATATCACTTGTTATAATATTTAATGAATAAAACAAATCTTTGCTCAGCTTTCATCTCTTTACTCGTGTTCAAGAATATGAATTTGCATAAATAACCGCGATGTAAAAATTATATTGTATGTTAAAATTACTAAATATCGGCATTATGTTTAAAATATTAATCTTTTAAAGACTATATTGATTAAGTCATTCCCGTTGGTCAGTATTATAAGCTTATAAAGTTTCATTATAAGCTTTTTTTTTTAAATGACTAATAACCTTAAATTAGTACGTATGAATGAATATATTAATTTTAATTGAATACATATGTATGTCAATATATCTCAATAAAGATAACGATATAAAACATTCTTATTAACTACTGATAATACCTTCTATGAAAAATACGCGAGGATAAATGTTCTTGATAAATTATATCACACAGTTGACAAAATACGTACATGTACAGCGGTTATAACGGAAGGCATACGTAATGTAGCACATACGTTGGAAAATGCATCGAATACATAGCGTTGCAAGCAGGTGGCATGTGCTGCCGAAATATCAGCGGTTGAACGTTATCATGTGTCACACGGAATATCGATTATTGGAGACCGATTTTCAGTGCAAGATGTGCCTTCAATAATTTCTCTCATTGTTTCTCAATACTCGATTAACTGTTAGTGAACTAGTTATTCATAAAGATAACTACCTATTGATTTTAGTGCTTATAAGGATAAATTCAACATCTTATTTTAAGTAATAATTGTTTGCCTGTTTTGAAAACTGATAATATTGTAAAACATTAATTGGTCTTAATTTGCAAGTTATCTGAATGCATTCTATTTTAAAATATCATTACTTTCTAACTTAACATCGATGTTGATAAATGAGCTACAACCTTTGCCTTAAAATTTCTGGTTAACATAAAACGCAAAATTATTAAGGAAATAAAAAATTATGCTATCGACAACGTATACAGCTTTAAAATAACATATTTTGTTACATAACATAAATACTTGTTATCCTTCACATTAGTGCTAGAAATGTAATACGAAAAAAACAGTAAAAGATTTCCTAATTTCTTTTTATATAACGTCTTTTTCATGATGCTAAAATTTTAGTTACGATTGAATATTGTAATTGGACTAAATTTTCGATTAAATAGAATGAAAATACCAGGAACAGATTACACATGAAACGATAACAATGTAAAGAATGTTCAGAATGATTTAATATTTCCTTTCCTTTGTAAAATTAATCAAGCAATCGGATTTGATTATCGCATATGAAACGATTTTAATAAAACTGGCTGGTTAAAATAACTTAAAGCCTGTGGTTGTAATTGTGAATCAACCATTTGATAAAACTTTATTTTTTTCCACGAGAACTGAAATTTTTCGTATTATTTATAGCCTGTGCACAATTCATAATTAAAAATTGATATGCTGAGCACATTGCAGGTGATACATGACATCGTTGTATCATAATATTCCGAGCAGGTGTAAACGGATGCGAAGTAATAAAATACACAGTCTGTACCTTATTCTAATTGTTAATTTAAACGATTTAAATTACAAAAAAGTTGGCCTTGGCCTCCCTCAATCTATCAGAAAATCGATATCTATATAGGATATAATGAACATTTTCACACACACACAATGAGAGAGCAAGCGTTTCCTATGGAGATCTTCCAAATTCAAATTTTCATTTGATAACGAGTACTAATTACGTAACGTGTACGAAAACGTAACTAATTAGTTTTATACATTTAATGAAGTTTATACCATTTCGACTACAAATTGGAAAAATTAATATTAAAAAGTCCTTTATGCGCTTGATTTCTGGATACGCAAAAATAAAATATCGGAAAAACGAATTTCAATTTCGTAGCAGAATGGGCTGCGTAGCAGAAGCTGACTTCTTGTTCTAGAAAAGGGAAGTTTTGCTATTTCGTACAGCGACGTAAGTACGATTTTCTTTATTTTTTCCTCATACACGTATAGCCGGACAAAGATCATAAAAATAACGAAAATTCATAATATCCAAAATAAAGTATATAAATGCTTCGATGGATTGCATTATACCAGTAAATTAGTTTAATCGGTATTGGGTTTACTCGCGTAAGTATTATAAGAAAAACCGAAATATTCCAAATTTAACTAAATTTATTTCGAAAAGTATGAAGATCGTTTTATTTTTTTATCCTTATAGATACAGATCTAGGCTACACTTGGTATATCTATGAAACAATGATATAATTAAATTTTCAAATAATGCAACAAGTCGTCTTGAATATTGTGGCGGATATCAGCCCATCGAAAAGTTGATTTTGATACAGACTACAGAGAATTAATTCTCTGTATTGGGATTCGTTCACTCAATAGATTGGTTTTACAGTGGATCACTAGACTATTACAACGTGAAACGTTGAAAGGAAGCGATTAAGAATTAAGTGAAATTAAGTTTGTTAAATCATTCGTATTGAACGGCACTTCGAAGTCTTTTCTCAGCGAAATAAGTTGGTTATGCGACCTCGCCTCACGTTCGATGGAAAATAAACTAACCGAGAATAGCAATGTTAACGTTATTTCATGGAACTAAATTTCCACCATTCTGTCGAAAACACAAATAAAATGTATTTGACGATCAAGTAATAAAAATGACACGTACTGACCATAAAGGATGGTGAACGCTAATAATAGGAACATATGGTGTTGCGGCAGGTGATGCTATAATATGAACGACTACTCGTGAATATCAGTATTCGCACGATATCGAGCAAGCAATCAGTTATTTCAGTTTCCAGCTGGCTCCTCGCGCACCAAAGCGACGTGCTGGCCTTTTCTCGTTCAAAACATTTCGTAAGCAAAAGGAACGATTTCGTTCCTGGCCTCGGAGAATGGCACTTCCATCTGGATCTCGGGTCTAGACGTGCAAGTGAACGTCGACCCTATTTCGATTTTACGTACATGATTCTTATTTCTTGTTTTCGTTGTTTCGTCAAGTTCTGCGACGATAAATTGGTTCTTCGTCGTTGTGAAATATTTATAATCTAGCTTCTTATATAATTTTTTTTCAGATTTAAAGAAACTATAACTTATTAATAAGAAATTATTGAAAATATTGCGATGCTTGTAACGCTTAAGTGAAAAACGGACAGACACAAACATATTTCTCTATACATAATTTATTCACATAAAAATTTCTAATTGTATAATTCCATATAAATTATTTGTATAATTACATGTGTTTAACTTAATCTGTTTTAGTCGGTTTTAGTTTTGGCACGCGTAAATATCATCTACAGTTAGTTTTTAAAGAATAGGGTAGCTATAAATGCAAAAAGTACATGTTCCAAGAAATTAGCAATCCGAGTGACCAGTTAATTCGTCTTTCCCGGTTAACGGGTTAACTCTAGCCCGTTATTAAATTGACAACATCTTCACAGTAAATCCTTCCTACGTAATCTTCTAATTTCTACGTTAGATACTAAAAACAAATTGGATTTCAAAGTTAGATACCAAAAAGAAGCATTTTAAAGAAAAATTATTTCGATATAAGACAATCTTTTATTCATATATGCAATGTGTATCTACTCGTTAACTACCTCATTTCTGCTATTCTGTTAATAATATAACAGCATTTAATGGTATACAAACAGATATTGATTTTGTTTTTGAGAGAATGAAAAGTACGTTAATTACGAACATGGCAGTGAAACAATACAATAACATATGATTAAATGTATCACGTTAATATTTTGTCATGTGTCCCTTCGAATCCAAGCTGTATAAAGTAGATATGTGGAATAAATAATTAAACGATTATTCAAGCATATGTCGGAAACACATTTGCTCCCGTTAATTAAACAGTCGTCGCCTGTTCCTGGCCGACACTTTAACAGGCCAAGTATTCGCTTCGACCTTGCTGCTATTCATTTCGTTTCCAATTATACATAACAAGATTGCATTCTCGTTAATACACATCTGAATAATTTGGCTTCCTGATTGAAGTTACGTCGATTAGTTATGCCAGCCAGTAGTTGACAAACGTACAAGTAACCAAAGAAGTTTGCCTTTAAATAGCGTAAGAAATAACAAATTTATGAAAAATGTCAATACAGTCCATTTTCATAAGAGATGAAACCAATGGAAAAAATATGAGCAACTATAACAAAATGAGTAATTTTAAATTGAAAGAACAATGAAGAAGTGGCTTTGTTGTGTGTGGTATGTTATGCGTATACATACACATATATTTTGCATATTATATATGCATTGAGCTACCAAGCGACAAAGGTTTCACCATAGAAATGTACCGCAAAGGTTTTAGAAGAAAAAGAAAAAAACACGATTGTAAAAGATATATCGTAATTAATTACGCCCCTACAACTAAATATTAAGGTAGGAGACTTCAATTTATTTTAATAACTATAGGTATTAGTAATTTAAAAATCGAATATATTAAGCTCAAATGACTTTACATAATATAACATAAAAATCCTTAAAATAAACATCTAGTCATTGCTATTTGCAGTGAATTCGTTAGAAGCTTTTCCAAGCTTGAAATATTAATTATTTAAAACTTTGGTGGGCCAAAAAAAATTAAATTTATCCAAAAGAATTACACGTTATGCGGCAATATCTACACTGTAATAATACCATATCCTAATAATTGTAAATATATTTCTGAGCGCTGCCCATGATTTATAGGTGTACGCGTTAGGGATATAATCCACGTTTATTCAATTTTGACGTAATGTACAATTTCCTTTATTCCAAATTAACTCGAATCTACTGCACTGGTATAGTTTAGCTTATTTGAAAGTATAGTACACACTGCAGATGTGTGGTACAAATGCAATTTCTTTTGTTCTCTCGAACATTGACGAACTTCACGAGGTTAATTAACTAACAATTAATTCATAAGTTAATCCTGATAGGTTTTCGAATTTTTAAGAGGTAATTTTTTCCAATTTTACCTCCTTCCAATCCTAATTATATCTTATAATTATTAGCCACGTCGAATTGTACGAAATAATAATTACCAAATCGATAATAAATTCCTCTGAACAGAACCTTCATTGATAACAATAAATAAAATTAAGAATTAATAATACAAACATTTGAGGCTTTTAAAACTAACAAAAATTCGCTCCTTAAACTAATTAATAGCAAAATTAATTCCCCCAATATGAAAACATTTACATGCAAAGTAATACAAAAACGATCGATGATTTCGTGTTAATGTAAACACAAGAACAATACCACAAGCCGTTTCCCGTCTAATAACTCATTATTTATAAACAGGTATGTTTTACATTCCCCGTGTTTATGCTTGCAGAGCATATACATAGGTCAACCTACTTTAAATTTCGCAAATGCTTCGATTATCTGAAGCAACGGGATTCCCCTGTAAAATCGGCCGATCTAAAGATAGTTGAATAGGAGTCGCGATGGAGTTGCTGTCACTGTTTAACTTTTTATTCCACTTGCACGATCCTTTCCCTCTGGTAGCATTGCTTCTTCTTCCCCAAAGCTTCGAACGGCTCCGGTTTATATTTGGCAGTGAAGGAAAGGGAGCGAAGAAGCGTAGAATGACGGCGAACCAAAAGATCATCGTCCCTTTCTTTTCGTTTTTCCACTAGACCTTCTCGTATATAGTTCGTCCTTTTTCTTTTCGTTGCTCGTTCCCTGTCGTACACGAATTTAGAGCCACTTAAATTAGTGGCCGAAGGATAGGGGGAAACGAGCAGCAAGCTCTTCGACAACGAATGGCACACGACTCGGCATCGGAAACTACAGGAAGTTGAAACCAGACGAAGACTTTGAAACGTAATCCGAGCACCCACATCCGCATTACTTTTAAACTCCACCGTGTCTTCGCTCCTTCCTTTCATTGTCCCTATGAAACCGGCTACACTTCACTTTCTTTTCCTTCAATTTAATATTTTCCTGCTTTTCCTATACCTTTCGTTTCTTTGTTCTCCCCACCCCTCATCCCCATTTTCAGCCGTGTTCCGCCACTCGCAGTCTTGTTAAAATCCTATTCATTCTTGAAATCCGTTGAAACGGAACTGCACGGAACGAGAAAGTTTCGCGTCTACGTGCTTGCACGCGCATTAATACACAGCTGAACTAACGGTAACTTTTAAAACGCTCTTCGGCCAACAGATTAAGCGTAAGAACGAATTTTCGATTTTCCAGAACTCGAACGAAGCTCGGGTGTCGCGTATAAATATGCGATTATTGTTCGATTTGTTTTTGCAGCTCTTGAGTAATTAATTTTTAAATGTCTGTTAAACGTATAGTAGCGAACAATGCGAATAATAATAATAGGAAACAACACGAACGACGAATGTTGAATAAAATTTCGCGAAATATCGTCAACATACGTATCTTTATATTTTATTATACAAGTATATTTGTTCGGCGATCTCTGTTCTAACACACGCTAACGTTATTGAAATAATAAAAATTAATTAATATTCCTATTATATGACTTTAATTATAGAATACTCCAAAAATAATACTTGGCGAACTAATTAACGTTCGCTCTGTATTCATTCGAAAGTGCCTTATCGTTTTAAATAGAAGTGCTTTGAACGCTTTATTTCTTTCTTCGTTAAAACTATTCCTAATGCGAGTTTCTCGGTAGATGAGCGATGGAAACGGCCACGAAATGGGCAGTTCAATTACGAAATTTCGTTTTCGCATTTAATTAATACTTGGAACGAGTATTCAACACACGTTGGTGCTCCTATACAGTGTATGCAAATAACGCTAGTATACCTATAACCCGAGTAATATTTCGCAAGCAATTGGATAATTTAGCGATGCGTTGCATTCAGCGGTAAGCAAGCAAACGCAAATATATATACGTGCATGGCTAGAGAAAGGGCCGAAGTGAAAGAATTTCTAGCGGCAGCTTTCTTTTTTGTGGAAACTGCGCCGTGGGAAGACCAAAGAAAAAGATGTTCCACTTGCGCTTAACGGGTTAGAAATTATAACATTCGCGTTCTGTTCTGGGAGTTCAAGAACGATGAAAAACAATTGCTATTATGCCTGCTTTTCCTGGCAATTTTCAATGTGGAAGAGAAGATAGGACAAACAAACGAGATGGCCTTAATCACGATTTAAATGTTTAAACATGACGCGACGCACTATGTATACTTACGAAAGTACAATTTCACGATGATGCGATAGAGAATTATCACTTTGTATGCACATCCAGCGATGCCGTACTAGCGAGAATCCGAGTAATGAGCTCTACAAGTCAACTTTTACAAATTTTCCGAGTTTTTTCAAATCCCCTTTGACCAGGGCTGGTTGTCAAAATGAGTTAGATGAATTACTAAATATTGTTAAATAAATGAGAAATGCACCGTGTCTCATAATTATGAAATAACCAAAAATAAAAGCTTTATTTATTAAAATAATTACTCTTCTTTTAATAAGTGATTTTTACATTTTTTGAGTTTTCCTTTTCGTCTATAAAAAGCTATATAACTAATGTAAAACCTAATATGGTTATGTTATACCTATATTTTTATATGTTAACGTGAGGAAGAACAAAGTGTGTCGTGTCTGACATCATATTGAGAAACAATTTATCCTTTTCTTATTCCAAGAGGAATAGATTATATTCGCTGGTAAAAAGAAAGACAGACAGTAAAAGAAACTAGTTTTTCTTTTATAAGTACAAATCCAATGTGATAGAATATTTCGTTACACAAAAATTATATTCAGGCTACGATAAAATAAAATTGGAACGATAACCCTTACAACTTTAACTGTTCGATTGTGCATTCTTCAAATCAGTTTTTATCATGTTGCATCTTTTACTACATAGACATAAAATAAAAATTTTAAAGTGATTTTACAGTTATGAGACGCAGTGTATCATTAGTTTCTCCTTCTTCCTGTTTATATTAATCAATGATTATTTATTTACGGTATTACACCATTTATTTATATTAAAATTACCTTATAAAATTGTACACACGGTACAAAATTATACTTGAGTACATATACATGCGTAACACAAAATTTTCAGTGTTAAGATGAGGCTTAAAAGTTGATACAACCTTCCTATCGAACGGAACAGGTCTCGCTGCAAATATCAAGCTAGTATTTAAGTAAATATCACCTATCATCGGTTATGTGTTACTAGGTAAAAGCTATTTCCGTATAGTGTGACGTAATGATGCACAATTTGTCGAGAATGTCTAGAGGTAAATGCAATTTATAACCCGCACATATTTACACATGGTTATTATCAAATTGCAAGAACATTCGAATTCGAAACATATACATATTCCCTGTGTATTGAAAAATTAGTTTCTAACTAATAATAAAAATCGATTATGAAAGATACAGTGAATTTTCATTTCACGATATGGGAAGAAAAAGAGAGTTTACGTGATATCAAAGGATTTCTTTTTTAATTGAAGCTTTTGAAGAAAGGATAATTTGAAGAATAGAAATAATTAATTTCACGGTGTAAAAGTTAAATGTCAGTTTATTGAAAGGAACGTTTAATTCAATTTTATGTAACTAATTAATATACGATTAATAAATAACTATATTAGCTTTTACGCGTACTAGCTTCGGATCATTATTCACAGCCAGCTACAATTTTCACGATTATATCGTTAGGCAAAACGGTACATGGTAGTGTTTGAACGAAATGATCTACACGGAGAGAGCAACTGATAAATTGTCGGCAATTACAAACTAAGCATCGAACGTATCGGCTTCCCAATTTACATTCGTTCATACAAATGTTACGGGTTAAAAAATAATGTTTATCGTCGTGTCAGCGCACAAACATATGTCTACTTCACACGCTACGATGCAGAATAAATCGGTCACATCGTACAGTCTGGAAAGCATATGTATATGTATATTTCATTGCAATCGAACGTTTGATCATTGACACGTTTTATTTGAACCAGCAACCAAACCAAATAAATTCTCTCGTCTGAGCAACTTTTCCATAATGTTCTGCCTAAAATCAAAATCTGATCAAATGACCACCATTTAAATACGTCTGAAGAGATTTTAACGGATTAAAGATAACTTCAAGTTTTTTTATATTAATTCACAGAAACAAACCATTTGCGTTTTGTGAATTGCACAATATCGTATATTATTAATATATTCCAGTTTACAAGAATTTCAATATTCCACCAACTCTCTTGTAAATACCTTTTACGTAGGTATTATATTAAATGTTTTCTAACAAAACCTTAATATGTCTATCTGCAATATTCGTACAAACATTAATATCCTTCTTTTTCTATTATATACATTTAAGTTAAGATTACAATTTTAGAAATAATTGTAGGAAAGAAGGCAAGAAAAACAATTGCATTTATTTTAACTCTTATTAAATTAAAATTTCCCTTTTTTCGATTTTAATTACCTGCCACTTCAAAATGACGACGCTTCAATTACATTCTCCAGTTTTCATAAATCGACTTTCTGGCAGAATTAATTATGTAATGGATATCAACACCACAACTGGAAAATATATTTCCACTGGTGGCATTGAAAAACTGTTGTCAATCGCGTTTATGCAACTTCAAGTCGACTTCGTTGGTCTGTTTCGTTGCGTAATATTCACTTTAAAATATCCAAAGCGATAGACGTGGCCACATTTTTCACAGATATACACCGAGTTAACTGCTTATCTGCTTAGTTGTTCGGTTGTTTCGTAACAAAACCGTAAGAGAATTTGTAAGGCAACGTGCTTTTAAAGGACCAGTATTTCATTAAATAAGACACGCGCCTCCTCTTTCTTAGTGCTTTTCGCTATTTATCGACTAGCTCCGCAATTATTTTTTTCGAAAAACGTTCATTCTCAGCAATGAATTTTTTCGAGGCATTAAGTATTAAATAATTACACATGGAATAGTCAATTTTTAAAACGCACGAAATTTTTTAGAATTTAGTGATTCATCTTGATATTTATACCTCGGCTTAGAGCTTTAAGCTCGTTAAATATATTATAACTATTCTATTATAAATTGATAAATTGCGTATTAAAACGAAGCAAATACCTTTTTATATGAGCTTGAACATAATGGGGCAAAGTCTGATCGTAATATTAATACAAATCGATTCAGGGAGGCTACAAAATAAATAACCTATCATTGCTGAGAACAATCTAGATTGGAAAATGCAAAGATCAAGGATAAAGCCTAGAAATCGTCGATAATGTCCAACTGAAAGACCTTAACTGTAATGATTAATAACCTCATCTTGTATTCAAAGTGTATGGCAATTAACGATAAATGATGTACATACTTTGCTTAACATTATTCCCAACAAAGAACAATACATACACGTATTTTATCATAAATTCGATTATTCTTATATAATGTAACATAAAATACCTTAAAATAAACTTGCAATGTTAATACGTCTTTAAGCAAATGTTGTATACGTGACAATGCTTACGTTTGAAAGATCGTCACGTGTCGGTCGGGTAATTTTTTAATGCGATAACGCTGGTTCCTGTTGCGACCACTATGTCGATAATGAACACATAATTAACCAACTTACTGCGATGTAAAACGTTGACCGTGCGCAAGCGATAGCCGCGATTACACGCGTGAACGTTGATTACTCTCCTTGCATAATCGCGACCGCGAATTTTCTATATGTTAATTGTGATACTTATGCTAGCTCATGTGCATGAGGTTATTCTTGGAATTCTAACGATTTGATACCAATCAAACGACAGACGAGAGAAACAGAATGTGTTAGACGATTACCTTAAAATAATCGCTATTCGAGTATCGAGATATTCACAGACAGCGACCTGACTTAATTTCTAAACAGGAAATCTGCAAATCGCTGAAAACCCCAAGAAAACTCCTGGCTGAAACTTCATAACCGGGGAAACTCTAAGGAAACTTTCAAAGAAAGCCATTACCCTTCTAACCACCATCTATAACGCGATACTGAAAGTTAGCTACATATCTATCTCTTGGAAAATTGCCGAGATTATATTAGTTCCAAAACCAGTTAAACTCACGGAAAACGTTCAATCTTACCACCAATAGCCTTGCTACCAACTGTATCAAAAGTATTTGAAAAACTGCTTCTGACGAGATTTATACCCGCACTGGAGCAAGAACGATTAATACCGGAACATCAATTCAGGTTTAAGTATAAATACGTAACTACTGAACGAGATCACAGAATATTTGATAAAAAGATCGTGGAAAATCTAAATGATAAGAAGTACTATTCAGCTGCTTCTCTCGACGTGTCGCAAGCTTTTGATGAAGCATGGCGCACGGGTCTGCTAGTTAAAATTAAAGAGCAACTTCCCTATCCGTATTACCTCCTTTTGAAATCGTATTCGACCGACAGACTTTTCGAAGTGAAAATTCGGTACACCATCTCCAACCTGTATTTTATATGCTCTGGTGTTTCAGGAGGAAGAGTGCTGGGTCCAGTACTCTACACTCTCTTTACCACCGACAAAAAGCAATACGATAATTGCAACATATGCTCACGACACAGCAATCTTGGCTACCGACGTTAATCCAGACGAAACCCCGGAGAAATTACAGTCACAACCCAACGAAATCGCAGTCTGGTTGAAAACATGGAAGATGGAAACTAATGTCGCCAAGTTAATACATATTACTTTTACAATGAGAACTAAAACTTGTCCGGCAGTCAGTTTAAACGACACGGCATTGCAATAGGATACAGTTAAATGCTTGGACGTACACCTCGGCAGACTCACGCGAGAAACAAACCTACAAAAACCTATGGTAAGAAAAAGTCACAACTTAATACTACAGATAAATTATTATCGCACGAAATGACTATAAAAGCAATCTGGACATATCTGTTTGAAACAAGTCGATATTGCTTGTTTAATAAAATTATTCTTTAATAAAATTATTTAATAAAATTATTATTTAAACATCTTAAAATTTCCAGAAATACATATGTATCAAGAATGTAAAAAACTCATCTCGAAAGTTCATGGTTCATGTAAATGAATTTGAACTTACGAAAATACAGTCATATACGTTTTAACGTTTAAACGAAACAAAATCTTATAGCCGGAGATAAATCAAATTATTTCGATAAATTTTAATTATAAATATTCTTTCTGCTAAACACTTACACATATAAGAAGGAGATAAGTACCGGATAAATCTACTTAAACGATCCAAATTCTTTTTATTTAAACACAGTTCGAATACTCGTGTCAACTTAATCGGTGTTCCTTAAGCTATGAAACTTTCTTTCGTAATCTTAAGCAATTACTCACCGTCTGTTTGTTTTAAATTATTAAATTTATGCTTTCAAAGTGTCAAACTATTTTCCAAACACTTTGCATTATCATTTACGTCCGGCAATGTGTTTACCTTTTTATTATAACTCTGTTACGTCGCTTAAAAATGTTAACAGAAAACTGTTAAACACCTGTGAATGGGAGTTCGGTATCTAGGACAGGTTGGCCAGAGTTTAGAGTATTTAAAGATTAAATTCAGACGAGGACGTGTCTCTCGAGGCAATAGTTTTCGTAATGTACGTACACGTAAATACACATGCTTGAATATATATTTCATAAAAAAGAGAGGCGCGTAGAACCACAGGAAATACTTTGCTTTCATGTAGGTAGGGCTAAGAATGAAATCGCAATGTGAGCATCGCTCTACAAGTCATAAAAGCGGAACTATAATACCACACTATCCGATTGTTACCAACCTGCATTTTCAATGAGAACAATGCTCCTCGACGTACTTTGTTAACGTATTGTGAACTAATATATGTGATTTGCATTTCTAAACATTTTTACCGCACGCTAAACACATATTCCTGACGTAGAAAAGTGTTGCATCATTTTCCAAAGTGAATTACATGCGGTACCATTTATTTTCTTGTAACGAGTGTCTTAATGCATTGATAGATGATCAAAGATATGCAAAAAAGTAATTATCTTGTAAAGCATAATGGCAAATACATCTCAGAATATCCGAAAAAAACCGTTATGTATTTCAGTGTAGAAAGAAAAGAAAATGTTGCAAGATAAATCTTTGGTAATGCTATGAAAATTAAGAAGAATGATTATTAGAAAATAATTATTATTTATAATACACCTTTATATTTTTAAATGCACATAACGTGTCTAGTTTTAAACAATACAAGAAAATAAATAAATAATAGTAGTTAACTAATAAGTTACGAGTCGTAGGTCTTAGACTTCTTTAGAATTTCATAATTTTTCCTCAAATGGATAACTTACAATTTGTAAAATTTACTTATAAAATTCAGTTTACTTCATTTGTTTTATTACCAAACTTGATAGTGTTATGTAAAGATATTTATTAATAGCGAGGATTTGTAACTTGTAAAATTTCCCTAATAATACTAGTCAATTGTGCAAAAGGCCCAAGGGATAAAATAGATACAACGTATACATTTAACTTCATAAAAATGTCCAATGACATTAGGCGCGACTCTTTCCTGAAATGCTTAATAATCATTTATTAATGAAGTTGAGCGTTCTTCAATTACTTCAAGCTGCAAGGAAACTACATGGAATTTTACACGGTTTTGGCAAAAAGGCCGAACTCAGTAAAAAATCATAGCTTAACTGTGTTTCGGATAAAAGTATGACAGGTCTAACGATTCGTTGATTATAGAGATTGACGAGGATAGTATTCAAGGTTGTAAATTGAAATTTGATTTGATTCCGCAACTAAAATTTATGATTCATCTATTGTATAACTGTCGTTGAAACGTGTTAAATAAATAGCGGTGACTCGACACAGAAAATGACAGATTTTTTAGTAAGGTTTCTGCAAAAAGAGAGTTAGGTAATGTTTACTCACTTATCACGGATATCTACGTATAAATATCAGCTTCGATAAATCATCGAAAGAGGTATTTTGAAACAAACATTAGTTTAATAGCAGTCTAATGAATCCATGAAGATAAAACATGCTTGTTTGCAAAAGTGTTACATTTCATAGAATTTTCATCATAGGTGACAAGAGTGAACGAAACTTTAATGTAAAACTTTACTTCTTTGTTATGAAACAAAAAATTAGGTTGCGTTAATTTCGCTTCTTAAATTTCTTACACTTGGATGACAAACCTATTGCATTACACAATTACGGTGTTTCATGGATCATCAAATACCATATTATAAAGACTAAACGTACAGCTTTAAATATCTCAGCCTTAGAAAAATATCAATGCATTTCATGGCATTAAAAAGTTCAGGAGGAATAGAGGTTACTGTATAGTTCATGATATTTTCAAAACCAACACGAAAGCCTTTAATAACAATGTTTTCTAATAGAATTAAACAGCATACGAATTTGTTTTATGAAACCCAATGTACACTACTAGATCAATAAGCGTGCTTTTAATATTACTTTTTCAATACTGTATTAAATGTTACTACTTTCATATAAAGTTTACAATATCGGAACAGACTGTATATTTTTTGCTTTCTTTTTATCATTTTTTGTAAGCGTATTAAGCAACTTGTTTATTTTGTCCCTGTGTGACGTACATGCACTCAACTAATTCACGATTGGACGCATTCGGTGTGGCTGTCGATAGTCGACAATGTCCACAAGTCGTATTTTAAACTTGATTTTCTCGAAAACCAGATCTAAAAGAAAAGGTTTTATTTTATACTTTCGACTTATCTTTAAATGCAGAGTGACATTCTACACAATCCTTAGTTATTGACAGTTGGGAGTTATAGACGCATGCTGTACTATATGTACAGTAGCATGCAAAAGTTTCCAGTCAGATATATCCTTCACTTTATTTTTTTAGAGCGATATGTCAGAGAAGTATAACTAATATTGACCGTACATTTGTAACAAACGAAAGAAAATAATACCACAAATAAACAGCGTCGGGTATTCCTTATACATTTTTTTACAAAAATATCCAGCCACGTCGTTTTACAAAAGAAATTCGTGCTTTAACTTGGAATAAATATGTGTTATTTTTAATATCTCACCGTCATGCCTTTTGCTTTTACGACTGCAGCACAGCGGTGAGGCATGGATTTGATCAATGTTGAAATATAGTCTGAAAAAATTGTATTTCATTCTCTTTTAGAGAACCTCGAATAATTCTTTCTCGTTGGAATGTATAAATTCTGTTAACTCGTCGTTTTAACTGTCTCCATAAATTCTTGATTGGGCTTACGTCTGGGGATTATGCTGGCCAGTCCAAGTCCTCTACTTTTTTGGGCGATAACTATGGCTCAACAAGCTTTGAGGTATGTTTGGGCTCATTATCATGTTGAAACACCCACTCCCTTGGCATCTATCTTTCTGCATAGTCTGATAAATGTCTGTCTAAGATATCTTAGTACACGATACTGTTTATTTCCTTGATTTCCACAAATCAATTGATGTGTACAAGCGGACCCCAACCACTTAAGTAGAAAATACGCCCCAAACCATTACATGTTCCTCTACCGTGTTTTAATGTTGGTGTCTGATATGTTACATCATATTTTTACCAACAGGACGTCTCACATATTATCCTCTGCTACTTTCGAAAGATTAAATCTTGATTCATCAGAAAATGCCACATTTTGCCACTGTCCAATGTAAGCGTTCTTTCGTAAATCTTTCATTCAGGTCTTCTGATTCTTTTTACTAATGAAAGATCTTTTTGTACCTGATCTACCAAGAAGACCTACTTCGTGTAGATCTCTTATCACAGTCGAGTGACTAATATTAGCGATTCCTTCTTCGTGTAATTTGTGGGCTATTTCAGAAGCAGTCTTCTTTTTTATATCTACTGCAGATTTTCTTTTTATTAATTGGTCAATTCTTCTAGTAGTTTTTCGCTGTCTCCCGCTTCGTGGCTGGTCTTCCAGACCTTTTTCAGAACGATATCTTTTTATAATGTCGTTTAGCGTGGATTTCCCGATTGTTAATACCACAGCGATCTCGCGAGTAGACTCGCCAGATTTAGACAAATCAGCTATTCTCTTTCGACAATCAAAAGAAGTATGTCGACTTTGGCGAAGCGTCAGTAACTAATTCTGATACGTTGGCATTTGTATGCAACATAACCAGAGCGTAATAGACTTTGAATACATTGGGACATACGATTAGCCGGAAACTTTTGACCCCTTTATATTAACAATTTTGTAAACATCTATATAAAGGATAACAAAGCGTTATTATTTTGTGGTATTGTTTTCTTTTAGTTGCCATTTCTGAGACACCCTATGTGTATGGTGACAAATATTACGCGATAATATTATATAATGCAATTGATTTACTAGAAATATTTACTCGCGTTTAATTACAAATATATCCAAAGGCCCACAGCAAAAAGAAGTAATTCTGATAAAATTAACTGAAAAATCGATCAAAAGAGTACAAAAAGCGGACCCAATAAGCTGGCCGAATGACATGCCCGAGGCGAACCAGAGATGCGACGGACTG